>JAOTON010001152.1:1807500-2187500 GCA_034440635.1 Lepas anatifera
TCGAAATTTCAGAGGGACGATATTGAATTTTTAAAGGGGCGCCTTAAGCATTTAAAGAGGTGCCAAGGGTCAATCGGGTGAAGGGGTTGAGTGCCCCATTGCCTTCTAGATCCACCCATGCATGGATCCACCCGAGATTGTTGTACGCGATGTTGTTGGACATCTCTCCAGGCTGAGTATCCAGCGCAGACGCCGTCCCCGACCAGCCATCGCCAGCTTCACCGACCCTGCCGCCGCTGAATGGCGGCGCGCGCCATCAGCGCCATCTATGCCGAACCACACCGGCGCGGCGCCTTGCCACTGTGCGCGACGCAGGAGACAGCTGCATTATCTCCTACAGCCTTGCCATCATCATCGCCAGAGGTGGAGTTTTTTTTTTTGTTGCAAAAACTTGAGTAAACAAATGATAATCCTTTAACTTTAATTTGTGTTCCTTTCACGCAGCTAAGGTTATGCATGTCATACACATTTCTTAAGTTAGCTTCAGTTTCACACACACACACACACACACACACACACACACACACACACACACACACACACACACACACACACACACACACACACACACACACACACACACACACACACACACACACACACACACACACACACACACACACACACACACACACACACACACACACACACACACACACACACACACACACACACACACACACACACACACACACACACACACACACACACACACACACACACACACACACACACACACACACACACACACACACACTATCAAATAAACGTGGCCAATGAAAAAAGACGAACCAAGTCATTTTTAAATTTTCCTCTTACAAGAAACTTTCCTCTGAATTCAAAACGCAATTAGATGTTTTCTCATTGCTACCTTCCGCACTGGGGATTTGCATATTTTTCTAGATTTTTGCCAATTTGGCTGAAAACTGGGAATTTTGAATGAAAAGTGGGGTCCCCTATTCAGACCCTTATGCTTTATCGGTAGGGCCCAGTATCGATCATAAAGTCTCCGTCTCTACTGAATTTCACCACTGTGCACCACATGTGCCACTTAACTGTACCGCAGTGCCAACCCTGCAACTATACAGTACCGCAGGGTCAATCCTGCAGCTATATTGCACTTCAGTGTAAGGCCCGCAGCTTTAATGTACTGCCGTGGAGAGCCTGAAGGTATGCTGCACCGCAGTGCCTAGCCTGAAGCTATACTCTGCCGTTGTCTCCCCTGCAGCTGTACTGCGCCGCAGTGTCTAACCTGCAGCTATACTGTACCGCCGAACATGCTTCGAACCCTAATGGGTGTACCACTCATCCTAGCGGTATACCACTCATGGACAGGGAGGTTGGTCACTGGCAATTGCCTTGTACCAAGTCATGCGCGTCTAAAGCTGGATGAGTGGGGGAAGGAGGGGGGCAGGGGTGGTGGCGCGATACCGAGGGCGTCGCCACGGACTTCAGGGCAGGAAGGGTACAGACCCAGCGATGGGAACCCATGTCCATCTACCCTTATGTTCGGTCAGCTAGAAAGGAAAGCGGAACACTTCTCATCGTATAGCACACCAATGCAGTCATGAAAATAGAAAATGGAACATTGTCTGAAGGTGTATGTCAATATTCGTGACGGTCAGTGAACTAAAATGATCTAGCTTTTGGTCCTGCCTACAGAGGATATCTTTGGAGTAAAAATAGCAATTTAGACTCTTTCGTATGGTGTTTTAAAAAATTCGCATAATTTTAGTCATTGGAATAGCGAACTCTTGTAAAAGCACATCCGTAATATGTTGGACGTAGGTACTTCGGTATCTAGTAGCTCAGCATTACTTTGAAAAATTATTAGCCAAAACACCTTCGCCTTCATTTCGAGCAGGCCCTATATTAATTTTTCCGCGTCTTTCTAGCCCTTTTAGTGTTGAGTTAGAATTTTTCAGCCCCCCCCAATTACCACGGCAAAGATAGCTGTCTGATACAACGAACATTGGCTATGTCCAATGCCCTCCTTGAGGGTGAAGTCTACCATTCAGGTTTAACACTTAAGCAAACATTTTGACGCTAAAGAAGTCCCAAGGGGCTAATTAATGGATTTAGGCATTTTGATATAGTTCGAACTTTCTTTCCAGCGGTCGATATCACCACGGACACCTTATGTCTTTACTTGCCAAATATCTCCAAACGCAGGAGAGGTCTCCAAACGCAGAAGAGGTCTCAAAACGCAGAAGAGGTACCCAAACGCAGAAGAGGTATCTAAACGCAGAAGAGGTCTCCAAACGCAGAGGAGAGCTCCAAAAGCAGAATAGGTCTCCAAATCACCTTCCCAGACTAAAGGCTTCATCACGCTTTCTCAAGAGCCGTCACAGTCTCATCCGTCACTGTTCCGGGCTCACATGTTGTGACGCCCACTCCGCGAGTGCCTCTGCGCGACTGTCTTGAGCCGCTGCCACGGCACACACTGGTAGCAAGACTGCCCGCAGCAGTGACCGGGCGGTCGGAAGAGGCGACAAATACGTGTAGTGATGTCAATTTGAAATGTGAAACATATTTCTAATGTATAAAAAAAGAACAAAGACACAAGTACTGATTGAAAACAGAAAGAAACATTAAAGGGATATTTAATATGTATAATGAATTTTGAACTGAAATAACAGTTTTAAAGAGCATGTCGACAAATCACTTCTAGCACACTAGAAATAAGATATGCTAGCATATTTTATTTCACTTAAAGCTCCCTGGATTACACCTGCGAGTGATTTCGAGCTCAAAATGAAAGCAGTATCTCTATGACAATATAATAAGATATATATATATTTTTCAACCAATTTACCAATACATTTCTAATAGGAAGGTCAGGGCATCGACCTGAAAGTAGGCCTTTGATATAAAAAAATCCCGCTCTCACCAATTGTTTTACTCAGTGAACTTATCATGGAATGTGAATCTCATGTCGATAGATTAAGTCTATCTGAACTTTATCAAAATATAAGTGAGGAACTTAAAAAATTCATCATACTTCCATCAAGTTTACAGACTCCCTTCTGCACGATTTATGTCTTGAACTTTTTTCAGAAAATGTTACGCAGTTCCAAGGGAAAATTTAAAGGGTAAAAGCAAGCAATCTTTGAGTGCAGCTGCTTGCTTGGATTGGATGCGGCTTTTCAGGTCTATTTCGAATGTAATCGTACAGTCAAATTGATTTTTAGGGCCCAAAAACTAGTAGGCATTGTACTTGTTGTCTTAACACGCGTCTCGCTAGGGTCCCTGGCATGACGCACCCCGCTGGGAGGGGGGGCGTATTTTGCCCCCTCCCACCTATCTCATTTCCCAGGAAAGCTAAATAAAAATTACGGACGGCGTTTGAAAGCTCTTGACGAGACGAAGAGAAATTATACTAATCATATTTATGTCAGGCCAATATTGAGGTCAGCATAGGTTTAAGAAAATTCCGTAGGCTTACAACAGGGCAGTGTACGTTTCCCCTCTATATTTTTACTCAGCGGAGCTAGAGCAAATATTCATGCATCATTGGATTCCTCTCATCGTGGGGAATCGAATGATATATAAAATGACCTTGCTAGGTCAAATTATGAAAATGACCTGACATCGAGCTAGGTCAGGGTCACAGGGTGACCTGGTATGCTGCATATCAATCGACTCCTGTGACAATATAAGCACAATGCAAGCAACATAGGAGCTTTATCTCAATTCAGTGAGAAGATATTGGCAAAACAATCACTGTATGCTCCTGTGACCTGACATGACCTTTGAGAGGTCAGATGGTAAAAAACCCAACTTAATGGTCAAGATCGTGGTAAGAGTACACGGTTTGAGGATTTTTAGCTTTATCCATCCAGTATGGACTAAAACGAGCCCTTTCCATTTTTGCAGTAGACTTATAATGGGTTGGCCAAAAAATTGGCCCCACCGAATATTAACGACCATATTGAAATTCTGAGATAGCAAATTTTTAGATCCTAATGACCTCATCATATTGTGATAGTTTTAAACGGATCAATTGGCTGATGTTCCTTAGGCGACGCTTCACTACTCGTGCTTTTAGGTTTTGAGGTCGGGACGCTTGACCGGGGATAGCTCCTTGGCCTGACATGACCTGACCTAAAAAATTGGTCAGATGCGTAAAATTGATCAGGAATAAGGTACTGTAAGTTTCGCTGTCCTGCGTCACTTTTTTGCGCTATCTGGGGAAACTAGGAGGGGGAGTATTTCGCCCCCTCCCCTCAGCGGGGCGCGTGTTAAATGTGTTCCATAAGCCATAACTTGGCTTGGGAAACACTCCTGTCATCTCGGGTTATCAAGAGGTCTGCGTTGGGGAAATATTTTTTTGACCTCTGAATTTCAGTTCCCTTACGGGAACAAAAGAAAGCCAGTTCTGGGAGAGAACACATTTGAAATCACGGAAATATTTATGTAACCTTGTGAATATGGTGTCTGGTTAATTTTGTGAAATTCTACTTCAAACTAGATTCAGTGTTACTTTGACACGGTCGAAAATCTCAAAGGATCATTATCATAAAAGCATAACAATAGCGTTCGAAGTATGCGATTTCCTGCATTGTACGTACCACTAACAGGGACCACTCCATTTCAGTTCGATTTTTAAATAGTAAACTATACGCAAAATACCAGATGCCGTATTGTTCCGGCGTGGATCGAATTAAGATCGCCAATCGCGATGTATAGACATATTGGGTCTGGATTTGTCGGGGAACTTCGGATAGCAACCATATCGGATTAGAATCTCTTTAGCCATGGCATACTCTGAGCGCCAGCGAATTCCAGAGACCAAGTACTCTGAGCGCCAGCGAATTCTGGAGACCAGGTACTTTGAGCGCCAGCGGATCTCGGGGACCAGGTATTTTGAGTGACATCATATTTCGGGGACCAGAGTCAGAACAATCTCAGATATACTCTGAGCGCCAGCGCATTTCGGGGACCATAACCAGAGCAATCTTAGATGATTTTTTCAACAACTTTTTCATCCTGAGAAAGTGTTTACTTGCAACAGCTATTACGCGTTGAGTCAAAAGTTATAACACAAACTTATGCATGCAAGTTTATATATATATATATATATATATTTATATATATATATATTCTCTCGGATGCATGTGCTATTAAACGCGACAGCATACTTAGCTTTTGTTAGTTTCTTCTGAGTCTTTTCTATTTTTCTTACGACACTTTTGGTATGCTCTGTCAATTCATAGATTAATTCTCCAATTGTCATTTACTTTGCATATATTATTTCGTGCTACGTTTCAACAAATAATTACTTTTGTTATCATCAGGCTTAATATATACCTATGTTCGATCAACAAAGACACACAGTGGATACGAAAATTGAATAAAACACTTTTGAGAAGGACAAGTTGTGGCTTTGAGCAGTGGTTGAGAAAAATAAAGCCGAGGATTAAAGCATGTTTAAAACATCTTCGGTCTTTCACTTTCGGAAAACACACTAGATTAGCTGACGTGATTTTCAGTCAGCTAATCTGTATGAGGGCCAATAATTGTGCTAGGAACTATCTAGGAGGGTTATGATGCCATCATAGTCGGTCTGCACACAGATGGTCGGTCGTAGTTGGTGGATGTAGACAGCCTCCAGTATTTTTAGGCGTTGTCTGTTGCGTTCTCGCACCAGGATCGTGGTGTTGTCGTCCAAGTCCTTTCTTGTGATGTTCAGCCTGTGCTCTTTTTGGTGTGGTCAGCTGGACCGCCGTTGTTCAGGTGCATTGTCAGTCTTCTTGTGAGGTGTGTCGTAGTGTGGCCTACATAGCAATGGTTTGGCAGGAGCTTGCAATCTCCGTGGGGGCATTTGTATTTGTATACCACATTTGTCTCCTTCTTGATGTTTCGTATCTCCTCGTTGTTTTTCATTATGAGGCTTGAACTCTTGGTCGTTTTGTAGTAGATGATGGTTTTGATTTCATGTCCAGGCTTGGGTTTTACATTCTTCGCTATGATGTTTTTCAGGATAGTCTCATCTTTTTTATAGCTTTCACTCATTTGGTTTTTATAGAACAAATTGTGTGTTACTCTTTCTTCGGTGTTTTGCTGAAGGTTCGGCTTGGTGTTTGGATCCGATTTGTCGGTAAAATATCTATCAAGGCATTTGTTTATCTCCAGGTCGATTTCGGTGCATGTATAACTGTTGTTGACAAGCATTTGTTTTACATGTTCCAGTTCTTTGTGGATGAGGTCCCATGAACTGCATGTCCTTAGGGCTCTCTCTCTCTATATATATATATATATATATATATATATATATTATATATATTATATTATATATATATATATATATATATATATATATATATATATATATATATATATATCAGTTGTGGACTTGTCTCGAAAACTGGGTCACGTTTGCCGCTAATATTTGAAAAGAAGGCCATTTGAAGTTTGTTTTATAGGATAATGAGAAGAGGCTTTTATTTCAGTGCACGAAAAACATGTACAATGACATGTATGAAAAAGACGAGATTTTGCATGCAGCTTTTCATCTAAACCTCAAATGCAGATTAGGGATGACCGTCTGCGACGCGAAACACAGACTGCCATGGCTGAGAGAACGTAAGTCTTGGATCACTGTGACGGCTCCAGTAAGGACTGAAGAGAGACGTGCCCTCTTGGCAGGCTTTTAACCGTTGACTCGCATGATTGCTTAAAAAACAGAGAGGGTGGACAGTAAGTCACTTGGATATTTCTGATATATTCTACTGACTTGTTATTTGTGCTAAGGTCTGCGTTGATGTACTACTACACTGGTTGGAACGTGGGTATACGTTTCCGATTTTGATTTGTTGCTGCAACTCTTGATTTTTGAAGTTCTAATTTTCCATTCCATCTGTAAGTGGGTATTCATACCTGTTGGTGATGTTTGGAATAAACTGAAACTGAAATAAAAACCCGGCACGTAAGTGTAAAATTAAAAATATATTTGCCCGCACAAGCAACTCCAGTTTAAGGACTAGCTAGCTCATGCTTTGGTGAAAACTGGCACAACCAACCAAAATCACGCCAATATTTTGAATTTTACACGTCAAATAGCATAAGAACACAGTTTCAGTGGTAGGCGCCGTAGAGGGCTGGCGCGGCGTAGCCGTAGCTGCGAGTGTAGCCATAGGACGCCGGGTAGCCGTATCCATACCCTCCGTAGCCGAGGCCGCGGCCGAGGCCGTAGCCGTAGGCGCCGGAGTATCCGAGTCTGTAGCCGCGGGCATAGCCGCCGTAGGCGGGGTAGCCGTAGCCAGAGTATCCGTAGCCGGGCGCGGCGTAGGCGGCCACAGCGTAGGACTCGTCTGAGTCCAGGTCGGCGTCGGAGGCGGCGACGACGGCCACCACGGCCAGAGCGAGGAAGGCGAAGAACTGAAAGAGCATGCATAACTGTCAATGAAAAAGGCATACACTAGATGGTTGCTCAAACGTATGTCAAACTGCTTAGCCACGAAAGGAAGTCGGCTCCCATTCGTGCCTTTCGATTACCAATGATAGTACGTGCTGACAATTGTCGTTGTTGAGCCTTCTGTCCATATCCCCAGATCAAATAGCGCAGGGGAAAGGTGGCAGTTTTACCTTGTACATGGCTGGTTGTGGAGGGGTGCAGCAGTGAACTGTGCCTTGCCCAGCGGACGGTCCGCTTATATACGACTGCCGGTGGACTGTGGCTGCACGCGAAAAAGACCTTGCGATTTGGTGGCTGGAAGTTGTTACTGTATGAACAATGACCGCCGTATCTTGAGTGGTTGTATTCGCGTCTGTGTGTCTAAATCATTGGGTCAACAATGGGATATCAATCAATATTAGGCTTCGTCTTGGTGTCAAAATGGAAATCGCAAATACGGGGCAACTTATTGTAAGCATAACGCATGAATGAATGAAACATACATTATATTGATACTTTATTTGCAAGAGGCTGGCGATTTTGAATACATTTAATAGGTCGTGATAAGAAAGCGTGATGGGAAGCCGATGTGTAAGAGGGTGGGCACCTATATCCCTCGCCCCACCGGGGGCCATCGATGGCCCCCCTAAGGTTTTTCCGGAATAGCAGAGAAACGACGAGTCGCAGCAGCGCAGTTGAGGGTTCTACCTCTCACTGCATCATTTTCCCACCATCACTGAATTTTTTTATCCCGGGTCACTCGAGGTCAGGTCACCAGGCGAGGTCAACCAAGGTCACCTCACTTCAAATTTAGAGCTCTGTAAGAGCTACAATTCAAAGTCGATCAATTTGAAACTTCCTACACTTCATGACCCCTTCAGGGTCTACAAGGTGTATATCCGGGATTTTTTTCGGTTTCGTGACCTGAGGTCACGTCATGAGGTGACCTCTCCCATTGAAAAAGCATTGGGGAAAATCTGTCTTATGATCTAAAAGTCACAAAAACGGATGAAAGTGCTCGGCTTGGTCAGAAAAGCGTTCTTGGACACTCTCTCACGGATTCCAGGGGCCATATTTGCCCTTTGACTTCTCCTAGGTCATCCAAGGTCATCAGGGGTCAAAACACTATTTTGACAATAACTTTTGACCTATATAAGCTAGAGCGCTGAATCAAACACCATCGTGTATGTCTCATCCTTGGCTTTTGTTTGATATACGGCAAGGTTACCTTCTGACCTTTCGTGACCTCAGGTCATATTAGGTCACGAGGTGACCTCTGGAGGTCAAACCACTGGCGGGAGGTCATTACGTTCCACATAGCGGAAAAAGGTCTGGTATTTTCCTACCCAATGTTTTTTACCACATCTCAATAGCTCTAATGGCATAAGAGTTATGTCCAGTTTGCTAAGCACTGCATATTTGAGTGAAAATAGCCGATCTTGACCACATTTGACCTCTGGAGGTCAAACCATTGACCTGAGCGCTAAAACATGCAAAGTAATTTCTTACTGAATTTGCGCGAGCTTTCTAATGCACTTTGCAGATTTGCGCTAACCCTGAATTTACGCGAGCTTTCTAATGCACTTTGCAGATTTGCGCTAACCTTCATATTTTCGGAGTTAGAGAGGGGCCATCGATGCCCCCGGTGGGGCAAAGGTGGCGCCGGACCCCCGTTGGGGCGCGGGATATACCATATATGATGGTGGACAGCAAATTACATAAAAAGTTTGTACTGAATTATGTCTAGCATTTCCAAACTAGTTTGAGCAGCCCACCCCCAAATAACGCAACTGTTTTCAAGAATGGACCCAAAATTGTCGAAATATGCTGCTAGAATGGGGCCTATTTTCTGACTTCCCGCGGTTCGGCCGGTCTGGAAAGACCGTATGAGCACACTCGTCGCCCTATTTGCCTTGCTAACGATGCAATCAACGTGTTTTTTTAAAGTAAATTTCTTGGCAAGCCAAACACCCAGGTCTGGAACCTCTTCTACATGATCCAGACAAATGTTTTGAATTTTTTAACGGACCTGAATTACGTTTCTTTTCAGAGTGATTCTAGAAAAATATACTACAAAATTTGTTTTTATGAGGTGCTCGTATTTTGTATCCCGCTGTTCAGAGCCAGGCCCGATGTTAGTCCCCACGAATACAGCGGCAGGCCTGATGCCAGTGCCAGAAAGTGCAGCGCCAGGTTCGATGCTAGTGCCAGACAATACAGCGCCAGGTTCGATGCTAGTGCCAGACTATACGGTGCCAGGCTCGATACTAGTGCCAGACAATACGGTGCCAGGTTCGATACCAGTGCCAGACAATACAGCGCCAAGCCCGGTGGTTGTCCCCGTCAAAACATTGCCAGAACCAGCTGGGTCTGTGCTGGGACTTTGCGGGACAACAGGATACCACATGATAGAAGTAGGTGTAGTAAGCACGATCATATGATACATTTATTTTAATTGAACTTTACGATGCGTAAATGGAAAATAGTTCTGCAAGTAATTATGGAATCAAACATTGCTGCATGGATTTAACACGAAATATGTTCTAACATGGGTAAGCTTTCTCTCTAAGATACTACTTTCCCATACAGCTCCAAGATAAAACATATACGCTTCCAAATCAATGGTTGATATCAACCGCCGTCTAAGTCTTCCTACAAAGTTATCAGGGCTTTTCAGCCTTAACAATCCTATTTGCAGGCCGGGACCAGTACCAGAAGCAGACGCAGCTCTGATGTGACGCTGCTGGAAACATGTCGACGCCGGGACTGCCGATGGCACCGAGTTTCCCTTCTCTTTTTCCAGTGACACCTATAGGTTAGGCATGCAACTGGTTTCCCGATGTTTGTGATTTCCATTTTGACACCAAGATGAAGCCTAATATTAATTGATAACCCATTGCTGGCCCAATGATTTAGACACACAGGTAAGAATACAGCGACTCAAGGTACGTCGGTTCATACAGTAACAACTTCCAGCCCCCAAATCGCAAGGTCTTTTTTCGCGTGCAGCCACAGTCCACCGGCAGTCGTATATAAGCGGGCCGTCCGCTGGGCAAGGCACAGTTCACTGCCGCACCCCTCCACGACCAGCCATGTACAAGGTAAAACTGCCACCTTTCCCCTGAGCTATTTGATACTGGGGATATGGACAGAAGGCTCAACAAAGACAATTGTCAAGCACATTCTATCGTTGGTAATCGGAACGCACAAATGATAGCCGGCTTCACTTCGTGGCTAAGCAGTTTGACATACGTTTGAGCAAGCATCTAGTGTATACCTTGCTCATTAACATCATGCATGCTCTTTCAGTTCTTCGTCTTCCTCGCTCTGGCCGTGGTGGCCGTCGTCGCCGCCTCCGACGCCGACCTGGACTCAGACGAGTCCTACGCTGTGGCCGCCTACGCCGCGCCCGGCTACGGATACTCTGGCTACGGATACCCCGCCTACGGCGGCTATGCCCGCGGCTACGGACTCAGATACTCCGGCGCCTACGGCTACAGCATCGGCCGCGGCCTCGGCTACGGAGGGTATGGATACGGCTACCCGGCGTCCTACGGCTACACTCGCAGCTACGGCTACGCCGCGCCAGCCCTCTACGGCGCCTACCACTGAAACTGTGTTTTAATGCTATTTCGTGTGTAAAATGGAAAATATTGACTTGATTTTGGTTGGTTGTGCCATTTGTACCAAGGCATGAGTTAGCCAGTCCTTCGACTGGAGTTGCTTGTGTGAACAAATATATTTTCAATTTTACACTTACGTGCCTGCTATTTACTTCAGTTTCAGTTCATTCAAAAGGTCACCAACAGGTATGAATATCTGCTGACAGGTGAATTTAAAAAATTATAAGCTAAAGAACAAGAGTTAAAACCATAAATCAAAATCGGAAATTTGGATCCATGTTCAAAATATTGAGAAGCACATCAACGCAGGCTTTAGCACAAGTAACAGGTCAGTAGAATGTATAAGAAATATCCAAGTGATTCATAGTCCGCCCTGTCTGTTTTATGCAGAAATCGTTCGAGTCAACGGCTAAAAGCCTGCAATGAGGGCACATACCGCTGCAGTTCCTACTGATGTTCACCGTGATCCAAGACAGTGTTTCCCTCAGTCAGGGAGTCTGGAGTTCGCGTTGCAGAGTCATGCACATCAGTATTTGAGGTTTATTTAACAAGCGACATGCAAACGCTCGTTTTTTATATAGGAACTAACACAATATATTTCTATTAAATCATAGGTAATAATAGGTAAATATATAGATAATAATAGATAATAGAGAAGTTAGATACCCACCTTTGCTTCAATGCTTCCTCCACGCACGCCCAATTGCGACTGGACCTGCAATGTCTTAGCGTGGTGTAGACACCTGTTCTGCACGAACTGGACCTTATCGACAAAGAAGTTATTCTTGTTTCATCCCGATAAGGCTTTTGGTAAACACAAGTAACATTTGTACTGTGCCATCGTTCATGTTTGTCGTGCACTGACGTAAAAGAGTCTTCTCACTATCTTATAAAAAACTTTATAATGGTACGCTTTTTAGATATTATCGGCAAATTTAACCCAATTTGTAAGTCCGCAGATGATATAAACACAAGCATGCATGTTGACGTTTGTAGCCTACCTTTTCACTCAGCGTGTACAGCTGTTAACAGCAAACCCTTCTTAAGATTAAATTATCATTGGAACACTCATCTGAGATTGCTCTGGCTCTGGTCCTCGAAATTCGCTGGTGCTCAGAATACATCTGAGATTGCTCTGTCTCTGGTCCTTGAAATCTGAAATTGCTCTGACTCTGTCTCCCGAAATCCGCTGTCACTCAGAATTCCTGGTCCCCGAGATCCACTTGCGCTCAGAGTACCTGGTCCCCGTGGTCTAGTGGCGCGGAGAGTACTTCATGGCTAGATATTCTGATCCCAGTTTGTTCCTTTCCGAAGTTCCCCATCAAATCCAGACCAAATATATTTATACGCCTCGATTTTTCATCTCAAAACGGTCCACATCGGAACGATAGTAAATTTTGTATGTTGGGTGTAGTTTACTATTTCAAAGTCGAACTGAAATGGAGTGGTCTCTGTTAGCGGTACGGCACGATGAATGCACTCGCATACTTTGGATGGTTTTGTAATGTTTTTATGATAATGATACTTTGCGATTTTCTACCAAGTCAAAGCGACATCGGACCTAGTATAGAGTAGAATTTTACGGGTTTTACCAGACACCATATTCACAAGGTTACAGAAACATTCCCATGTTCTCAAATGCATTTTATCCTAGGACTAGCTTCCTTATATTCGCATAAGAGAACAGAGATTCAGAAGTCGAGAAAAATTAGTTCCCCCATCCAGACTTATTGATACCTCGAGATGGGAATAGTGTTCCTCAAGGCTATGACTTATGGAGCACAGTTAAGAGAAGAAGTACAATGTCGGCCAGTTTTTTTTACCCCCAAAAATAAATGTGATGTGTATGACCACATTGGAAATAGAATACAAGATGAAAATCGACCAGTGAGTGCAGGAAGCTTGGTGTGGACATCACCTTTGGCACACAAACGGAGGATACTCCCAAAGTCCCAAAAACCATTCCACCTGTCAGTGACGTTGATAAATTAGATACTTTCTCCACACTCCCTGAGATGTCCGCTTTGAATATTATGACCACCATACCCATCCAAACATTTAAGTTACCAATTCAAACTTGGGTCTTACTTGTAACATGTGGAATAGTGCTTAATTTCCTAATTGGGAAGTAACCAAAGTTCTTATAAATCATTTCGCGAAGCTGCCTCCAACCCTCCCTATTTTTTCGGATTGCATCTCGACCGCTCCATTGTGCATTGGCCAGCCCAACACTGATACGCATCAGGGAAGGAGGGTCAGGGTGCTAGGCTCCACTTCTCATGCACAAGTTTCCCGACCTTATCCGAATCGGAAATTAATTGGAACTGTTTGAAACCAGCTTGTGGTTAATGTAAAAGGAACCTAAATCCACCAAGTTTTTCATCTAATAATTGTAGAGGAGATAGTTTCCTGTTAGCAGATCGTCAAAGATTGACTGCCTCCCCGTACTTTTTTAAGCATTCTAAGAGCAGGCGTCTTATCCTAGCCAGAAGATA
Source organism: Lepas anatifera (assembly GCA_034440635.1). Classification (NCBI taxonomy): domain Eukaryota; kingdom Metazoa; phylum Arthropoda; class Thecostraca; family Lepadidae; genus Lepas; species Lepas anatifera. The sequence goes on from JAOTON010001152.1 coordinate 1,821,015, forward strand.
GGCATTAGATTTTACCCTGGATAACGGAAATCGAGTGAGTTAGGTATGTACATACATTGAATTTTCCCTGCTCATTTTGAATAATATAAAAATAATTAAACCAGGGTGCCACAACGTGCTAAAAAACACCACTGATTATCCCCGAGAACTACAGCACCCTCAATGGCGTGCTGCGCCCCACCACGCTACTCTGAAACTCAGGGCTTCCTTACCACGAGCTTCTTAAAATCCACAACGTAAGCAATTATCACTATGCTGACGATCCCGACGCACGTTTTCCATTTTTATTGGTGCTCTATAAGGATTAGTAATGCGATGGTCAGTTTAGCAGGCAACTGAAGGCACGCTGCCGACGCGCCGACGGAAGCAGACGAATGTTTGAGCTATGGGTCCCTGGGGCTGCCCCGGCCCGATTCCCCAGGGTCTTCCCCGGTCGCGATTCGTTCAGAACGGCTGAAAGCAATATTTTCCAAGTGCTACCGTCAGTCCATATCATTGAACAGCTGGATTACGGAGGGAAACAACATGTCCGTGGTAAAAAAATCGCATTTTAATGCAACCAGAAGTCAAAATAAAATAATCAGAATGTCCCAACCAATAATTATACCAATGTCTAATGATAAAATAATCCAGAAATCATAACATCAACAGTCAAAAATTACAAAGTGAAAAAATCAACAAATAAAAAATCCTAACAGAAATGATGTTCACATCTAAGAAGACCAAAACTATTGCAGTTAAAGAAAATAATTAAATATTTACCAACACCCCGCTCCCCAAAATTTTTCCAAATGTGTTTGTAGGATTGAACTGTTTGTGACCTGTGCTCAAAATTGGGAAATTTTCGAGCCAAATGTTTTTCATTGGGGAGGTGAATAAGCTTCCCAGCGCTGTTCAGCATTTGCGATAAGGGCAGAGGAAAACACGGTGTTTTTTCTACAAATTTCAGAAACTGCTTCTGGTCTGGGGACGGAAATTGGGACATTTCATGATGGGCATGTGCTTGGTAAAAGTAGGAAGACGAGCGCGTCGGCGGAATTCGTGAATTCGTACATACACATTTTGCCTTCAAATACATTAATTGGGCCTATGGTATGGAGTCACACTGTGTTCCGAAATGGGCTTCTTCTGAGAGTTGAGAGGGAAGGAGAGGGCATCTACCCCCTACTCCTCAACCTGTTCTCACATTCTTGTACTTCCACTGATAGAACATCAACGAAACACGTATAAATCAATAGGTAATCGTAGTAGAAATGGTGTATTTGTCTGCACGAACAACTCCAGTAGAAATACTGGCTAGTTCATACCTGGCAAGGAAAATGGCACAACCAACCAAAATAAAGTCAATAGTTTCAATTTCACACGTCAAATAGCATCAAAACATAGACTCAGTGGTAGGCGCCGTAGAGGACTGGCGCGGCGTAGCCATAGCTGCGAGTGTAGCCGTAGGATGCAGGGTAGCCGTAGCCGTACCGTCCGTAGCCGAGACCGCGGCCGAGGCCGTAGCCGTAGGCGCCGGAGTATCCGAGTCCGTAGCCGCGGGCATAGCCCCCGTAGGCGGGGTATCCGTAGCCAGAGTATCCGTAGCCGGGCGCGGCGTAGGCGGCCACAGCGTAGGACTCGTCTGAGTCCAGGTCGGCGTCGGAGGCGGCGACGACGGCCACCACGGCCAGAGCAAGGAAGGCGAACAGCTGGGAAGACAATTGACACGTAACGGTTAGAACCTCAGAGAATGAAGTGCACTTTTCCAAAGAACCTAGTTAAGTTCATTTGAGACCCTAATCATTTATTTGAGAACACACATGCCTCGAGTCTCACCTTGTTCATGGTTGGTTGTGTTGGGAAGCCAGTCGATAACTGTACTACTCCGTTGAACTCTCCTGGCTTATATACCATGCCAGAGAGCGGGCCACTGAAGGTTGCAGGCAGCCCACACGTGACGCATATCTGCCGTAACTTGGGGCACTGGCGGATGGGGGCCCAGGGGCCATGGCCCCAAAGCCCGAAATAGTATCTTTTGGCCCCAAACGACCGACTTTGGCCGTTTTTTAAATCCTTGCTTTTGCGTTTTTTCGATTTGGCCCCAAACGATGTTTTGGCCCCTAAACTTTTCTGGATCCGAATGCTTGGGGTGTGCTGTGGTGTTCAGAGCACAATGACTAAATGATGATGTGAGAATTTCCGCTCTTTCTTAGAAAGCTACTTTTGAATATTTGCATTAAATATTTATGAAGCATGCGATAAGATTTCGAAACTTCCAAGACGATGGCAAACTGGTGCGACTAATTTCACCTGACGCGTTGGCAGCCTTTATCTTGCTCCTCGTCAAACTCAAAGCTGACTGATTTCGGCTCCAGTATGAAAATAACAGAAACGGCACTCTTAAAAAGCCAAGATCAAGCTGTTACCAGCGCACCCCGAAACTGCGGACTTTAACATTCAAAGCCGGATTCGCAACTATGCGACTGGAATCTCACTATTATCCGAATGCGAGGCGCTACCGTCAAAGAAGAATGCCAACGAACCGAGAGAACGTATCTTTAAAGATCTTCGGTATGTCCTTTCAAACTGCTGAATGTCAACAGGCGGAAATATATCCGGGTGACTATCCTTCAGCATGACCTGACCGTTGAAGTTTGAATTTGTATGCAAACTTCAAAGACAAAGAATGCGGCACTCAGACTGCATAGTTCAAGCGGGACTTTTCTGCTTGGTTGCCTCTAGATTTTTAGTGGCGGCAAAGTAAGGTAACAGCCTAGATACCGGGAACTGTATCATGCGAAATGGTGCAAAATGAAATTGGGCCGCAAACTGCATGTCGCATTTTGAGAGCGTAATATATAGTGCATAGTGGTCAGGTCATGCTCCTATACGATCTCGTCGAATTGTGGCCATTTTAAATCGGTTAGTAAGGGTTTCAGATGGTCATACTTCCTTGCCCCTTTTACGACACGTGCACAATGGTTGATGACTTCTTTGTATGCGACTGCGCTGAAGTTTGTTGCATCCGGACCAGACTGACAAACAGTAAGTAATATGTGGAAATAGGAGGGCTTCTACAATCCCTCCCTGTGAAAGTGCCTTTTTTTGGAAATATGGATAAAATCAGTCACAATCCAAGAGAATTTGTATATAAGTGGGTGCATGTTAAATGTTAGCTGATCCCACGGGATGACCCTAGGTTCACCATCAAACAAGGACACAGCGAGCGGGCACAGGGAACACGTGCCTGCCATTTCTGTTCAAGTGCCCGTCAGCCGGTGAGGTGCTTTGCTCTCTTCCGTGTTTGCGGTGACCTATCATGCACTCCCTGTCATAGTCTACCTTTTCGTCGCTTTAGTCTTCCCTGTGCTCCCTCTTCTTCCGTTAAGTGCCTATAATATGCTGTGCCCTCCCTCACCATTAAATTCTCCCTCCGCTACCCCGTTCTCGTCTCTGTGCATTCCCTATCCTTCAGCTGTGCTGCTCTCGCCTCTTTGTGCTCCCCACTCCTCAGCAGCCCTGCCCTCGTGTTCGTGTGGGATCCACACCCCTCAGCTGCCCTGCTCTCGCCTCTGTACGCTACCTACCTCTCAGCTGCCCAGCTGTTGCCTTCGTATGTGCTCCCCACCCCTCAGCAGCCCTGCTCTCGTGTTCGCGTAGGCTCCCTACCCCTCAGCTGCCCTGCTCTCGTGTTCTTGTGGGCTCCCCACCCCTCAGCTGCTCTGCCCTCGTGTTCGTGTAGACTCCCTACCCCTCAGAAGCCCTGTTCTCGCCTTCGTGTGTTCTCCCCACCCCTCAGCAGCCTTGCTCTCGCCTTCGTGTGTGCTATCCACCCCTCAGCTGCTCTGCTCTCGTGTTCGTGTGGGCTCCCCACCCCTCAGCTGCTCTGCTCTCGTGTTCGTGTAGACTCCCTACACCTCAGCAGCCCTGCTCTTGCCTTCGTGTGTTCCCCCCACCCCTCAGCTGATCTGCTCTCGTGTTCGTGTAGGCTCCCCACCCCTCGGTTGATCTGCTCTTGTGCTTGTGAGGGCTCCCCACCCATCAGCTACTCTGCTCTCGTGTTCGTGTGTGCTTCAGCGTGTCAGGGTGATTGTATTGCGTTTTACATCTCGTATGGGGTGTTGGGGCAAATTTTTGCATGGTTTATAGCTTTAGATATTGTTATGCGACCCAAAAAACAGCATGCCGTGCCAGGTGTGTCTGAACAGAAGCTGGATGTCAGTGTTATCCCTGTTCTGATTTGGGTTAACGGCAAAATTAAAGGAGACTCGTTAATAGTTTAGTGAAACTGTAACATTTTCTAGAACTCAGAATGTAAACATGCAATCAGTGTTTTTTTTATAAAATCTTGCCTTTGAGAATTTGCATGACGACAATAGCTCCATTAGTGCATGATCTGTCAGCGGGAGAGAATCTCGGGTGCGCTAAGCCAGGGTAATAAGGAAGGAGCCAACACATCTACAGGGGCAGACACGCGTGGCAAGGAAACTGTTTCTGGTCTGGGGACGGAAATTGGGACATTTCATGAGGGGCATGTGCTTGGTAAAAGTAGGAAGACGAGCTCGTCGGCTGAATTCGTGAATTCGTACATACACATTTTGCCTTCAAATACATTAATTGGGCCTGTGGTATGGAGTCACACTGTGTTCCGAAATGGGCTTCTTCTGAGAGTTGAGAGGGAAGGAGAGGGCATCTACCCCCTACTCCTCAACCTGTTCTCACATTCTTGTACTTCCACTGATAGAACATCAACGAAACACGTATAAATCGGGAGGTAATTGTAGTAGAAATGGTGTATTTGTCTGCACGAACAAATCCAGTAGAAATACTGGCTAGTTCATACCTGGCAAGGAAAAATGGCACAACCAACCAAAATCAAGTCAATAGTTTCAATTTCACATGTTAAAAAGCATCAAAACATACACTCAGTGGTAGGCGCCGTAGAGGGCTGGTGCGGCGTAGCCGTAGCTGCGAGTGTAGCCGTAGGATGCAGGGTAGCCGTAGCCGTACCGTCCGTAGCCGAGGCCGCGGCCGAGGCCGTAGCCGTAGGCGCCGGAGTATCCGAGTCCGTAGCCGCGGGCATAGCCCCCGTAGGCGGGGTATCCGTAGCCAGAGTATCCGTAGCCGGGCGCGGCGTAGGCGGCCACAGCGTAGGACTCGTCTGAGTCCAGGTCGGCGTCGGAGGCGGCGACGACGGCCACCACGGCCAGAGCGAGGAAGGCGAAGAACTGGGAACACAAATATGCGGACTAGTTAGAAGTATAGAGAATGCAGTGTTATTTTGTTTATAAAACCTGATCGAGTTCATTTCAGACCACAATTGTTTTATACGAAAACATGTAGGTTTCAACTAAAGCTAAGACACGTTAGGCTTGTTTTGAGAGTGTTTGCATCATCTCACCTTGTTCATGGTTGGTTGTGTTGTGAAGCCAGTCGATAACTGTGCTACTCTGTTGAACTCTCCTGCCTTATATACCATGCCAGAGCGCGGGCCACTGAAGGTTGCAGGCAGCCCACACGTGACGCATAGCTACCATAACTTGAGACTGTGCTGAGCTGTTCGGAGCACAGTGCCTACATCTCGATGGGATAATTTCCAGCTCTTCTCGGGAAGCTATTTCTGAATCTTTCATCATTACCTTACAAAACACGTTCCACCAGTTGGGTATATAGATGGTCTTATTATTTTTGGTGCAGCTCCATTCACGCTCTGTCGTTGTTTCTGTTTCCCGTCATTAGACAAGCAATTGGTGGCTTTTGAGCTCGATTATTATAAAAGCGAAAATGGCAGAAGTAAAGCATGATGTCAAATGATAAAGCAGAAAGAAATTGAACGATTAACATCCTGACCTAAACGGTGGCCTTCAATGTTATCACGCGTATTGACGGGGGTCTTAGCCACCTTCGCATTGACGGAAAGGGGGTGGGTTCCCGCCCCCTCCCCTCACCCTAAGATCTCAAAAACCACGCTAGATTGCAAACAAACGGTAAACTACATTGGGTAGCCCGTCTGCGTCCTATCGAAAATATTTGGACCATTTTTGTCAGGTTAAATTTCAGGTCACTAGAGGTCAAGACGTGCCGTCATAGGGATAACATGTAAATGAAGGTTTTCAGTCATTACATGGAACATTCAATAAAGTCATGCATTTGAAAATTCAATAAAATGTCAAACATCTGCAATCGGGACGGTACAAAAAAGAGCTGCGCGCTTCATTACATCGGATTGCAGCAGAAGGAGCAGCGTCACCTCCATGTTCCAGACACTTCACCTCGAAACGCTCAAAACACGAAGAGTGCGAGCAAGAGCAACCATGTTATTCCGGTCAGTCAAGAGTTTAGTAGACCTGCCAACTCAGCATCTTAGAGCAGCCAACACCAACACAAGAGGCCACATTCAGAGATTTGTCAGACCGATGGGCTACGTAAATTCATACAAAGACTCATTCTACCCTGCAGCGATCGCCTCTTGGAACCAGCTGCTCCAGTCTCTCGTGGACTCTGAAAGCTCAGAAGAATTTAAACGCGGCCTTGATTGTTCAAGACAAATTGAAATCAAAACGATAGCAAAATTTTGAGTATTGTCTAGAAATTGTATCAGTTGTTGTGACATTCACCATCACTCATCGAATGTTGTATATCTCATTTCTCTGTGCGAAAATGCTCGTAAGAGACAGGGACAATAAAGGAGAGAGAGAGAGAGAGAGAGAGAGAAAGAGAAAGAGAGAGAGAGAGATTAAATTTGAACAAAGAAAGATATAGCCAAACAAATTGGACGATTGCAATGCTCGTAGCAAGCCGAATCGAATGATATGTAATACGATCTTGCTAGGTCAAATCAGGTCAAATATGGGATTTGACCGAATCTGACGTCATGTAAATGTCAATTTAGGTAAAAATGCATATCATTAGAACTGCAAAGACGAGAAAAATAAAATTCAGTTAAAATAAATGCTCTATCAACATCCATTACTAAGTTATTTAGATAAAACCATTTCCCATGTATTTCCAATGGAGTGGCCATGGCTCGCACCTGACCTTAGGCATTCGATATAAAAATACCGGAACATGTTTTAGAGCACTCAGTGGGTCCATTATGTGATGAGTTTCAATGGGATTAGTTTATCCTGTTCTGGCTTATGCTATCTTAAACGTTTTTTTACCTGGGGTCACTTGACCTCTACTGGTGACCTGATCTGAGATGAATTAACCTTACCATTTTTTTAAAAAGTTGGAAAAAATGCCAAGTACGGTGGCGCTACGCACCGCCGTTTTTATGTTATCTTCCAAAAATACCCGAGGGGGTGGGTACTCGCTCCCCGTCAATGCGCGTGTTAAAAGACAATCTCATAACCTTAAGACTGGGATCGCAGTGTTTTCATATTTCCGGTGCTACAACCAAATATTTCTTTTGGACGGCATCCGGCGGACACGAAATATTTCTAAAGTTATTCACAGTTTTCAGTCAAGCTGTCAAAAGGCAACGTTGTGGCACAGTAAGAAGCGAAAGTATTTCCCGGTGACTATCTTGCAGGATGACCTGGGCCGTCCTGTTTGGATTTCAAGGTCAAATTAAAGTTTACTGAGGAGAATGCTGCATCGGTTAGGGTGGCTTCGGCGAGACCTTACATATTTTATTTGCTTTCTTGCAGCTTTCTACTGGTAGCTGTAGCTTTCTACTGGACCCAAGCTTCGGAAACGGGGAGTCACAGTATCAGAAATCTAAACTAAATAGCAAAATGTACACAAGTTGATGGAATGCATGCCCTCAAAACTAGAACACGAAGGACATTCTGGCTTAAAATGAACAAGAAAGGAAGCAAAATGGTCTTAAAAATTTGTTGATATCGAACATTTTAGTGCAATTAGGGGTATTTTTAGCCGAAAATCATGAAAACGTCCATTTTTTTCTCTGAAAAATGTATAATGAGCTCAATGTTTTGATTTTTAAATGCTCCTCCAGGGTGAAAAATAAACCTCTGCCTATGGATGACGTCATGATCTGGCAACTACTACTATATTCGATGGTCTTCAAGGGATTTATTCAGCTGATTACTCACCGTGACGTCAGCGCTGTCGTCACACCAACAGCTGGCAACTGTGGCCGCCTGGCTGGGGTACAATTGGGGTATATTTCAGGTAGCCTTTTAGCTTTTATCATCAGAAATTTTGAGTTTCAAAACAAACTGCATATTGAGCACTGGATTTTTAGACATGCTTTACGCCTTGGCTATCTCAGTTAAAATCACATTATAAAGGTGCCACATTAACTTTAACTGTGAAGCAATAGCATAACATGCGTCATACCTAATAAAATCATCAGACCGGTACACGGGGTCAATGGCCTATAAATGTGACATTTTACCTTGAACTTTGAACTTTAGTTTGAACTTCATGTGGGGTGACTTTGACATATGATACCAATTAGGTATATGACGTCATTGCGTTCCCAATCAGTTTACAGTGCAGTTAAACTGGCGCGACCGCGCGATTGCGACGGTCTCAAAATATAGGTATTATTTTGAAGGCCTATATGTAAGCAGCCATTGACTGATTAAAAAAATCTTCACTAATAGCTTCGCTCATAAATTCTATCAAATGCAGCCAGAAGCGTTTTCCGGTCGCAAACGGTTCTCCGGCCATCTCGGAAAAATAGGTGGGAGGGGCACTTTAGGAACCCTCCACTGCGCGTGGCAAAAAGTAACTAAACGGCCCTATAAAAGCAGGTTTTTAAAACAGAGAACACAAGCCAGCACCCAAAAAATACCTCTACGGTAAGGTGGCTAAAAGCTAGAGGAGAAACATGAGTTTTTGTTCTGTTTTACCTTCATCCTATTCTTTTAGCTCCTCTAGTTCGAAGTTGTCTTGCCTTATAGGGGAGGATTAGGCTATTGCGCCCCTGAGATAAATGCGCCCTCCTCCTGTACTGAGCAGGCTATTTGGTTTAAGTACCAGCTGTTGATTAAGAAGTGTGCCCACCTCTACAAAAACGTTCTTTCCTGTGTCATCACACATATGGTAAGGATGTGCTCCGCACGATATCGTATCTCTCTCAAAAGACTTTTTCTTATCCAAAATAGCATTTATTAAAGGCTAAAAATAAGAATTAAGTTTGTTATAGGAATGTGGGGATGGCATTTCCAGCCTCTATGTTTATTTAACTCTTATTTGAAGGTTTCACACGACGGATTTACCTTAAGCAGCGTGCTTGAGACCATTTCGGGTGTAAAAGCCACATATTTTCAAATGCGCCATAGGTAAATGCGCCCGTGGGCACAATTAGCCTAAGGTGGGCGCATTTGAACATCACATGCATATCTGAACAATTATGTTGCTGCAATTGATGAATCTCTGTGAAAAAATCCTCGTCACCAGCTGAGAAACAGGATTTATCCTCGTAATTACAGCATTCCATGTGGAATGACCTCCGTTGTCGGCGCGCACTAAACCCCCAAATATGGCTATGTGGCATGAAAAGCTAAACAACCTTCTTCCCTGAGCAAAACTGTTGTCCTTATTCTTCCAATATCCCAAGCTTCGTAATTAATTTGATGCATAAAAGTTCCAGATCCCTTATCGCCTCATCCTCTCCAGCATTTCCATTTTCAGGCAGCCTGAGTAAAACCATGACCTGGACTGAAGAAAGGCTCAGAGCAGCCATCCAGGCTGTTCAAGAAGGTCGCTCAGTAAGAGCTGCTGTAACTGCGTATTAGGGGTGAGGTCATTAGTGCATATGTCCTACCTTCTTGTTTTATCTAACCCAAATGAGAAGCCTGGGTGGCGCAGTCGGTTAGCAAGGGGTCGCCCAGAGGTTGAGATTGATATTCAAGCTCGCCCAGAGGCAGGACTTGGCGCTCTGCCTTAGCCACAGCCTATTTCATCCCCCTGCGTCTTCTCTACGTTGCCGCAGTTGATGTGACGTTAAATATCAACAAAGAAATACCCATATGAGTATATCGCTATTCCTAACACACAGCGTTGGATCTAGCCCGAAGGTTTAGGGGGTGCAACGGAGCCCAAAATTGTGAAAAAACATATGTTTTTTTAAGAAAATCGGGGGGCGGGCAACGGAGGGTTAAGGGGGGCCGACAATTTCCCATTTGCCCACTCCCGCTAGATCCGATTGTGCTAACACATCATCGTCATCACACCAACACATCATCGGTTGCTAGGAATCGAACCGTTAAGATGTTGATATTCATGGATGGTTTATTCATAGATGGAAAACATATGATATTTGAAGAAATTCGGGAGGCAAAGGGGTAGCAACGGAGGGTTTGGGGGCGGGGTGGGGGTCAATTGCCCAATTTGCCCCCCCCTCCCTGGATCCGCCAGTGCCAGTGAGAATGGTAAAAATGAACAAGGTTAACAAATCAAACAAATTAAATAGAAATGACTATTTTACGGGCTTAAACAGGCGATATGTAAGTAATTTCCTAACTCGCAGACCTTATTTGTTTCAATCCATTGAAAATGCATTCAAATTAGGTTGGCGCATTTGTATCTAATTGTGCCATACACTAGGCGCATTTGTCGAACAAGTTTTGAAAATGTGCCCTTTGTAGCATCGCGCTAAATCAAAAATTGCGGGCGTGAATGGAAATTTCGGACATGTTTGGGCCCAAAAAAGTTAATAAAATGTTTCAGGAAGATAGTGTAGCAATATCAACCCTCAGTTATTAATTGTTTCCAAAAAATTAGCAATCTTGCTTAAGGTGGCGCAATATGGGCACTCTCCCCTAGTCCTTTTTTAGGTGCGGTTTTTGTACTTCGTTTTATATTTTTAAGCCAAATTTAGGTTATTTTTATGACTGCTTTATAAGTTTTATGTTCTTGCAACACTCCAGAGTAGTTTTCATGTCGTGATGCAATTTTAAGCCAGTCTGAAACCAAAAGCATCTCCACAGTGCTAATTTTAGATTTATATAGGTTTTGTGGTTTCCTTGGTGGTTCTAGATTTTGAAAAGTTTGTTGGGTGGGTTATAACACTCACCCTGGAGAGAAGTCTGGCACTAACGCGCACTGGAGAGGGGTGAGAGCTGGTAGCTTCCCCTGAGATCCTGCAAACCAAGGGGCTTAGAAAAAAACACTGGTTGGGGCTTGGTGGGGTTCTATTATCTACATCATGGCCAATTTTCATTTACCTAGGTTAATATCTTAAGAGTCAAACGAGGTCAGAAAGGATCAGTCTTGACCGTGCTTGCGACCTATTGGCAAATGCCGTAGTTATTCAGGAAACAGTTTGGAATATTCTGAAGGTAGACCAGCGTCATAGAGGTAAGATCGCAAATACTATTTCCTGAAATATTGAGTCAAGGACATTCAAGGTCGTTGGCCTATGACGTCACAATATGGTATACTCCCTACACTGTATACTATAACTAGCACTAAAGCAACTGTGGTTCGGGAGATAAAGATTTACTTCTATTCATGACCTTTGACCTTATCCTTTACATTGAGTTACCTTTACTATAACGTCATAGCATAATATACGCCAGACTAGGTAAAGCCATTTGACCGAAAACAGTGGGGCCAATAACTTTGCAACTGTTGATATGACCTTGATCTGTGACCTTTGACCTTGAACTTCATGTGAGGTAACCTTGACGTATAAAGCCGTTTATATCACGTTATGGCGTCACCACCCGGTCTCCAATGCAAGCGAATTGGTCCCACCGTGCGGCTGTAGTGATCTCAAATGGTAGGTTTGACTTTGAAAACCTATAAGTAAAAATTGACAGATTTTAAACATAAAGAGGGGTGTGGGACTGCAAAGCCACCCTCCATTGCGTGTATTAATTCTTTCACTTCTTCAGCGTTTCAAGCGTTGTTGTTAAGCCTATAGACAGCACAATGTTTAACCGTATTATTTGGCAGCTTTCACACATTTTTTGGGCGGGAAGTCATTCCCTTTTTAATAAGTCGGGAAATCCTCCAATAAAGTGTTACCAACATTTATATCCTAATGAAGGGCTCTGCCTGAATATGCAAACATTTTTTCATTTTGCAATTACATTGAATTTTAAATATTTTTTCATGGTTTCGAGGACTTGGTCAAGAGACATTTTATTTACAGTTCAGACATACAATCACTAACAGCCAAGATAACGAGAACTTTACCATGCAAACTCCAAAGTAGACAAAACTATGGTGTTATAATTTTGGTATCAAGCATAAAACACCCATGGAATTAAATTTAGGGACATTATGAAAATACTCGCATAATTGAGCATTATTTATTTAAAAAATGTGGTAATATTTACAGAATAATTATCTGTGTTTATATAGTTGATTTTTCACATAGTTAATTCTGCATGTTATCCCAAAATCTCAGCTATCCCACTTTTGTATCTACCACTACTTGTGCTGACGTCTTGTGAGCAGTGCTCGACATTTTCCCAGAAACGAGGTCAATATCAAGCTTAATTAGCCATTTCTTAAGCGTTTCGGATATTAATTAGATATATTGTTTACTTTCAATCAGCTCCTACCATCAGCGTGAGTCAGATTAAGGTATTGGTACGGATATATTGCGCAAAAGTGGAAATTTAATGGTATCTTACAAATAATTTCGTCACGAGGGAGCTTGAACAGAGACTACCAGAGCAAGAAGCAACAGCCCGCATATCCAGGCATGAGGAAAATTTGACAGAAAAGTTGCGCGCATTGGAAAAACTATTGATTCCTATCATGAAAAAATGAGGGCCATTGGCTGAACTGAACCTCTAAAAAATATAGTTTAAAATTTGACATTGACAAAATTGACTGAACCTCTAAAAAATATAGTTTAAAATTTGACATTTACGCAACTTTATTGGTTGATTAATTTGTATCAACAATCTTTTAGAACTAATGATACAAAACAGGAATGACGTTGGAATTATCCGGAACTTTGCACAAGTCACACTGCTTTTCATGGCTTAGTTTTGTGCTATTCTGGAAAAAACCACCGTGGGGATGGGAAAAGAGTTTTCCAATATAACGTGGATCCCAACATGAATTTAGAGACCCTGGAAAATTTAAGTGGGATGTGTTGCGTGCTTGTGTACTTATTTGAAACTCGACGACAGTCATTTTTACGTATACCTATAACTTGAAGGCCTAATAATATTGTTTTGTTTTTCTACGGCCAATTCGAGTCCTTTAGTAAGTCTAGGTTTAGAAAACGCACTATGAGGCCGTGAATGATTTTCCTTATTTTAATTTCCTCGTTATGGAGTTAACCTTATGCGATGTATTTTTTATGGGAATTCTTGCTGGTAGAAAAATACAAACAAGCAAGTAAATCCTTTGAGGCCCAGCTGAAGCCACGCTCATTAGATGCAGCGTTCTTCTTCTTCGGCTTGTGACTTAAATTTGGCCTTAAAACCTACACCTCACGGGTCAGGTCATCTAACAGTACTCTCCTTTATCCCCCCTCGTTGGCGCATTATTGTGCTTCCACTGATGACACATCTACGAAAAACGTATAAATCGGGAGGTAGTTGTAGAAGAAATAGTGTATTTTGTCTGCACGAACAACTCCAGTTGAAATACTGGCTAGTTCATGCTTGGCAACACAAAATGGCACAACCAACCAAAGACAAGCTAGTATTTTGAATTTTACACGTCAAACAGCATCAAAACATACAATCAGTGGTAGGCGCCGTAGAGGGCTGGCGCGGCGTAGCCGTAGCTGCGAGTGTAGCCGTAGGACGCAGGGTAGCCGTAGCCGTACCGTCCGTAGCCGAGGCCGCGGCCGAGGCCGTAGCCGTAGGCGCCGGAGTATCCGAGTCCGTAGCCGCGGGCATAGCCGCCGTAGGCGGGGTAGCCGTAGCCAGAGTATCCGTAGCCGGGCGCGGCGTAGGCGGCCACAGCGTAGGACTCGTCTGAGTCCAGGTCGGCGTCGGAGGCGGCGACGACGGCCACCACGGCAAGAGCGAGGACGGCGAACAACTGGGAACACAATTGGCACATATTTAAAAAAGGTTAGAAATGCAGATAAAGAAGTGCACATTTTCCATATGCCCACTTGATTTCATTTCCAATCGTAATAACGTGATATGAGAGCAGACATGTTTTGAATAAAGCTGAGACAATAATTACGATAGCCCTCTTGCTGTAGTGATTAGACCGAAAGATTGAACATATTAAAGTTATTAGACGGACAAGTTTAGTTTAAAATTTTGAAAAAATATATACCACGTTTGAACTGTGGTACTAGTCTAAGAGTTAAACTTGTGGGGGTAAGTGAGTTCATTTTTTCATGTTTCGGTCTTATCATTACGGCAAAAGGCTATTCTAAACATAATATCAAAATGTTGTACATATTTTTTTGACTGCCTTCCGACTGGCTTTCGACAATCTTTCTTTACTGCCTTCCGTAAACCCATTAAGCTGAGATTCTTCAATTTTGTTTCGGTTTGCTTTACATAATATCACCTTGTTCATGGTTGGTTGTGTTGGGAAGCCAGTCGATAACTGTGCTACTCCGTTGAACTCTCCTGCCTTATATACCATGCCAGAGAGCGTGCCACTGAAGGTTGCAGGCAGCCCACACGTGACGCATAGCTGCCGTAACTTGGGACTGTGTTGTGCTGTTCAGAGCACAATGACTACATGATGATGTGATAATTTCCAGCTCTTCCCAGAAAATTGTACTGAATGTCTGGCAGCATTATATTGCAAAGGAGATTACAATATTCTGCATCGTCAATACAACCGAAATATGTTCGGTGTGAATGATTCCGCTCGGTGCGCTGTCGGTGTATTTGTTTACCGTCATCGAAGACGGGTATGATTGTTTTCTAGCTCCAGGACGACAATCATGGAAAATGACACAAGCAAACTCAGTATGCCAGATGATAAAGAAAGCGATCAAAAGACAAGCAAGGCGACTTGAGCCGCAACCTTCAAAACTCAAGGACAAACACAGAACCATACGACTGAAATTGCAGTGGTGTGCTTTTGCAGACCTGCAAAAGGACATCACTGCGATTCGCACCTGTTCAACACCAAATATATCGTGTCGGAGGGCACCTGACCGACACGACATACTTCTAAAGCTATTCGAGATTTCCTGCCTTGCTGTACAAAGCTAACGTCATGGCACCCGATCACGTGGTACCACAATAATAAGCAAATGCCTATCCCGGTGGCTAATCTTCAGATGACCTGACCCCTGAGGTCTAGGTTTTAAACTCGAATGAAAGTCATAAGAAGAAGAACGTTACATCCAGTGAGCGTGGATTCAGCCAGACCACACATATTTTACTTTATTGTCAGTTGTTTCTTTCAGCAAGCATTCCCAGACAAAGTAACTCGGAAAGGGTAATTCCATCTCAAGAAAACCAAAAGGGGTACAAATCTTCACAGCCCCATAGTGCGTTCCCAAAAACTAGACCACAGAGGATTGTTAATAGCCTCGAATTGCCCTTAGAGGAGACAAAATAGTAGGATTAGAAATTCACGTTATAGATGTGCTTTAAAAAATGACTATTGTACAGTTTCCAATAGGTACATACGCATCCAAGACATTCCATCTTATTTTTCCAGGGTCTCTAAATTGAGGAAAGGCCCTAAGACTAGCTTTAGCGGCGGCGGGGGGGGGCTGAGAATAACACACGGGGTTATCCCTTGAGACTAACTCTGAGACAGGGGCAGGGTAGGAAAAAACCACAAACCTGTCGCCAACCTAATGTCTAACACTGAAAGCTGCCGCTCTAATTTCGTAAATATGGACAATTACAAAAGCTCATATAATCCGACAAATAGTACCTATATTGATACAAAACAACCAGACAATAACACTCCTGAATTCGCGATGAGGCTTATTGAAGATCACGCATGTCTTTGCATAATTCTACCATCTGCGTAAGCGCCGCCACCGACACTACAAAACAGCACTGACGTAAAACAGAAAATTGAAAACTGCTCCGCTCGGGAATCGAACCCACAATCCACAACAGTCTGATCGATCACCCGACCCACTGCGCTACCTGTCGCATGGTAAGTGCGCATGCAGAGTTATATCTGATAATGATTAATAATTATCAATGAATGAGCTAACGCATCCGACAGAGAAGTGAAGTAACCACTTGCCATGAGTTGATGTCTTGTTATAATAGCTATTCATGCCCGTGCAAGCGGCAAGTTTTGACTGCCGCACGTTGTCGCTCCCGTCCCCGCTGCACTGTGGTAGGTTACTAGGCAAGGGAGGGATGGAACTACCAGATGTTTAATTGGTGTCCATTCATATCCGTTCTAGCTACAGAACATTATCTTTGCTATTTCCAGGTTAGCCGTAGAAGTTAAAATCATATAAGCAGGAACGGGGAATGTAATGACAGACTAACGTAGCACAATCAGCGTAGGGGAAACAAATTACTAAGATATGTTTTTACCAAATTTGTTTTTCCACAGCCTTGAATTCAAACGTGACAGATAATTTGCGCTATCTATTCTGCTTAATCACGGTGATTACCCTGTCAGGGTGAGTTCTTTTCTTTGAAACTTCCCTGGGAGTTTTTCTTTTATTTAGCCGGTCAGAACTGCTCTGGTGTTGTATAGATAATTCCTCTCACACTTGGTGGTTTTAATGTTCAAGTTCTGTCGCTATCCCTAGTTGGCGAGTTGGTGGGTTTTGTCCACTCCTGAAATGAATGGAGAGGCACCCTGTGACTGACTTTTAGGAGCCCTAGAGGCTCACTCCCGACAGGGTAGTAAATAAGTTCCGGGGCTCCCGAGAGTAGTTCTCGAAATCCCCTAACATTAAATTTGACGAACTCCTAAGACCAGCATTCGCGGGCAATTCGGAGACTAGCCCTCACCCGCCCCCCCCTTCCAAGGTTACCTCTCGGTGGTTTTTGAGACTGACTCTCACAGGCACCCTCGAGACTGGCCCTTGGCCCCTGATACTAGCACTCGGGACACCGAGATTAACACTCACGGGTGCCCTAAGGCTATTTCTCAGGTGGCCCCCTGAGACCAACACTTGGCCCCCTTCCTGAGACTACCTCTCGGGGCTCCTGAGATAAGTTCTCGGGGAAGCCTGAGACTAACTTTGACTAACTCAGAAGGCCCCTGAGATTAACACTCGGAGAAACCTCTGGGACTAACTCTCGTGGCCCCTCAGATTGGAAATGTTCAGAATAATAATGAAATCGTCGTACAGACAGAACACAGAGCTCTGCTCTTTGTCGTGGTAGGCGCTGAATAATATCATATACAAATCAGCTTCTATCTTATACAAAACCAAGTTTACAAGAATTACAAGGAATCCCGTTGAAAAGACAAGCCAATATCCTGATACATGCTTCCAATAAGGTCAACAAGGAGGTCAGGTTTGTGGCGATAGTTGGAGGATATTAGCTTGGATACTTGTTCTAGAATTGATTTGTCAAATGTTTCAACAGCGATCAATATACTTTCAAACAATGAATTGAATATGCAATCATCACTTCTCAAGCTAGAAACCCACACGTACTAGATAAATCACGTCTTCAACATGTACATGCCATGCGATGAACTTTTACCGATAAATGTTACACTTTATTAACCCGCGCCCCACCGGCAGTCCGGCGCCACCTTCGCCCAACGGGGGGGCATCGATGGCCCCCCTCTAACTCCGAAAATATGGGGGTTAGCAAAAATCTGCAAAGTGAATTAGAAAGCTCACGTGAATTCAGTACGAAATTACTCACATATTTAAGCGCTCAGGTCAATGGTTTGACCTCCAGAGGTCAAGTTAGGTCACTATAGACCATTTTCACTAAGATATGCAATGCTTAAGAAAACTTTGCATAACTCTTGTCCTATTAGAGCTTTTGAGATCTGGTAAGGTACATTTAATAGGAAAATGCCAGAACTTTTTCCTTTATGTGGAATTTAATGACCTCCTGCCAGTGGTTCGACCTCCAGAGGTCACCTCGTGACTTGATATGATCTGAGGTCACGAAAGGCAGAGAGTGACCTTGCTGTATATCAAAAGAAAGCCAGTGACAATACATACACGATGATGTTCAATTCAGTGCTCTAGCTTAATTAAGTCAAAAGTTATTGTCAAAATACTGTTTTTGACCCCTGGTGACCTTGGATGACCTTGGAGAGGTCAAAGGGAAAATATGTCCCCTGGGATTGGTGAAAGTGTCCAAGAACGCTTTTCTGAGCAAGCTGAGCAGTTGCAATCCTTTTTGTGACTTTTAGATCATAAGACAGCTTTTCCCCATGTTTTTTCAATGGGAGAGGTCACCTCGTAACCTGACCTCAGGTCACAAAATCAAGAAGTCCCGGATATACATGATGTAGACCCTGGAGGGGTCATGAAGTGTAGGAAGTTTCAAGTCGATCGATTTAGAAATGTATCTCTTATAGAGCCCAAAAGTTGAAGTGAGGTGACCTTGGTTGACCTCGCCTGGTGAGCTGACCTTGGGTGGCCTGGAATAAAAAATTTCAGGGAAGGTGGGAAAATGATGGGGTGAGAGATAGAGCACTCAACCGCGGTGCTGTGTAAGGTCGGTTTTCTGCTATCATTGAAAAACCTTAACACGCGCATTGACGGGGGGCGGGTACCCGCCCCCCTCGGGTTTTTCGGAAACAGCAGAAAAACGGCGGCGCGCAGCGCCGCCGTACTTGGTATACCTTTTCCCTCATCATTTTTGCAACTTCTGTGAAAATTTTAAGGATAGGTCATCTCAGGTCAGGTCACCAGTACAGGTCAAGTGACCCGACCTCAAAAAAGTTTAAGATAACATAAGTCGGAGCAGGGTGATTTTATCCAATTAAAACTCATATCACATAATGGACTCACCGAGTTCTCTAAAATATGCTCCGGTATTTTTAATATCGATGACCTAAGGTCAGGTACGAAGCATGACCTCTCTATTGGTAATACATGGGAAATATGGTTTTTACTGAATAACTCAGTAACAGATGGTGATAGAGCGTTTATTTTAGCTTCATTAGACTGGCCTTGGCTTTGTGGTTCTAATGCTATGCATTTTATATAATTTGACCCTGACCTGACCTCAGGTCAGGTCAAATCTTTGATTTGACCTAGCAAGGTCAAATCATATATCATTCGATTCGGCTTGCTGCGAGGATTCATAGAGTTTAAGTCGTTTTGCTCTATCTTTACTTGTTCAGATATAATGGCCGAAAAACTTAATTTACATGTTATCCCTATGACGCCATGTGACGGCATGTTTTTGACCTCTGGTGACCTTAAATGTGACCTGACCAAAAAATGGTTCAAATATTGTCGATGGAGAAGTGGATGGGCTACCCAACGCCGTTTACCGTTTTTTGCTACCTACCGTGGTTCTCGAGATCTTAGGGGGCGGGTACCCGCCCCCTCGTCAATCCGAAGGTGGCTCAGACCCCCGTCAATGCGCGTGTTAAGGGCTGGGGCCATCGATGGCCCCCGTAAGGCGAGGGTTAAGCGCTCAGGTCAATGGCTTGACCTCCAGAGGTGAAGTTAGGTCAAGATAGGCTATTTTCACTCAAATATGCAATGCTTAAGCAAACCAGGCGTAACACTTACGCCATTAGAGCTTTTGAGATCTGGTTAAGTACATTTGATAGTAAAATGCCAGAACTTGTTCTGCTATGGGAGCGTTATGAACTTCCACCAGTAGTTTGACCTCCAGAGGTCACCTCGTGACCTATTATGAGCTGAGATCACGAAAGGTCAGAAAGTGACTTTGCCGTATATCAAATAAAATCCAGTGACGAGACATAGGTACACTATGATGTTTGATTCAGTGCTCTAGCTTAATTAGGTCAAAAGTTATTGTCAAAACACTGTTTTTGGCCCCTGGTGACCCTGGATGACCTCAGAGAGGTCAAAGGGCAAATATAACCCCTGGGATCCGTAAAAGGGTGTCCAAGAACGCTTTTCTGAGCACGCTGAGCATTTGCAATCATTTGTGTGACTTTTAGATCATAAGACAGCTTTTCCCTTGCTTTTTCAATGGGAAAGGTCACCTCGGCTCCCGACCACAGGTCACGAAATCGAAAAATCCCGAATATACATATCTTAGACCCTGGAAGGGTCATGAAGTGCAGGAAGTTTCAAATTGATCGACTTAGAAATGTAGCTCTTATAGAGCTCAAAAGTTGAAGTGAAGTGACCTTGGTTGACTTCGCCTGGTGACTTGACTTTGGGTTACCCGGGGTAAACAATTTCAGGGATGGTTGAAAAATGATGGGTTGAGAGGTAGAGTCCTCAACCGCGGTGCTGCGCCTCGTCAGTTTTCTGCTATCCCGAAAAAAACCTTAGGGAAGCCATCGATGTCCCCCGGTGGGACGAGGGTTAACACGCACACTGCCTTCGTTCGGATGTCCTCCCCGGTTACAGGAGTGCCAAAGCTCTTGCTCGATAGGACGAGGTT
This sequence comes from Lepas anatifera, assembly GCA_034440635.1. Classification (NCBI taxonomy): domain Eukaryota; kingdom Metazoa; phylum Arthropoda; class Thecostraca; family Lepadidae; genus Lepas; species Lepas anatifera. Next base: position 1,841,366 of record JAOTON010001152.1, read on the forward strand.
GATTCCCCTCTGCAGGGGTCAAAAAAGTTGCTGGCGTGTCACCATTTGAAATTCCACATCACGAATGTGTCACCAAACTAAAAAAGCTACCAAAACCCTTATTTCTTTGAGTTGTTACACCGTTTTTCATTGTTTTTGTGTATTATGCTCCCAGTATAAACCAGAGCTGAAAGTTCTGATATATTTATCTAACGTTTGAAGCCGAAGGAAGTGTATGTGAGCAATCAGCAGGGACGAATCCAGGAATTACCAAAGGGGGCCTTGACAGGGGGTCAGGAATAGCTTTGGGGGCTGGACCATGCAAGGAATATATTTTCATTAAAAACGTGTATATATATATATATATATATATATATATATATATATATATATATATAAATATACAATATTTCGAAGAGCAAAAAAAACATTACTTCCGTTTTGGGAGGCAGATAACTTTATGAACTCTGGTGGGTCACAAAGCTATGCACCGGCGCTAAATACGCTGAGGTGCGCTCAACATTGGGTTGGATCTCCACAAATACAGGGATTGACCGAATGTCCACTAGGATCAGTGATCAGGACCATCCCGAATCGCATCAAATATTCTGTGGCCTGTTTGAATAAAGAGTTACCTTTTGCTCCCAAGCAAAGACGGAGGTTGCAGCCACAGAGGGCCGATACCAAAGGGGTAACCGCAAGCAAGGCAGAGGCCGACTGTAGTCAGGCCTAGGTAGACCATGGGGGAGGAGGGCATGAATGTTAGAAGTAGGGGACTGGCTTCGGCCACAACATGTCTGAGATTATCGTGAGGGACCTGGTCGCAAACATATAGGTCGCAAGTGGACCACAGGGGTCCAGAAGCACTTCAGGGGGTCGGATAGTAACAGGAGGTCCGGGTGAACCGCAAAGGGCCCGGCTGGACCCACTGAGGGCCCGGGTAGATAACAGGGGAATTATCTGCATCTGCGGAGAATAGGGCCCGGCTTTGGCAGCAGTGGGCTGGGGGTAATTCGGAGAGGCCCGGTCGCTCACTCAGATGTTCCAATTGGACTAAAGGGCGCCCGGAAGCATGTCAGGCTGCCCGGATAGCCACAGGAGGCCCAGCTCAACCGCTGGGGGCCCGGCTTCTACCACAGGGAGCCCTAGTGGAAAACAGGGAAATTATCTGCAACTGCTGAGAATAGGGGCCCGACTTCAGGCAGCAGTGGGCCTGGGATAATTGTGAGGGCCCCGGTCGCAGACTCAGTGGTTCCGAGTGAACCAAAGGAGGCCCAGAAGCTTTTCAGGGGCGCAGTGTAGAGACCAGTGTAGCTCAGGGGTAAGGCGCCTGCCTTCTGAGATAAGGGTCTCGCGTTCAGATCCCGGGACTCGCTGGGCGCAGGGTTGGCTCTCACGCTTAACCGTAGCCTTGTCCTTGCAATGACTGCCAACCGCCTTGTGCGGCACGGTGGGACATAGAGAAACAGTCATCAATTCCCGGAATTTTTCCGCATATGCGGGGAATTGGGCAGTAGCTTCTGATGTTGGCAAAGGCCGGGAGCCGAAAAGTAAAAAAGGAACCAATCGGGGAGCCTCCGAGGCCAAAAGCTGGAGACCCGGAAACCAGCATTAGGGAGGGGGGGGGTTGCAACAGCAACCCTCGGATATCCAAAACGACAACCATTCGGAGCCCTGAGATCGATTTCAGAGGCCCCGAAATACATTAAAATGGGCCCCTAGACCTGAATTCGGGTGACATTTGGAACAGGGGCAACATCATACTTGGGTGAGGATTCTTACGCAGTTGGCTTTCAGACAATTATCAATTTTCCGCCGTGCACCATACTAGAACATTTATGCAGTGTTAGAGATCCATGGAATTTTTGTGCATTTTCGTAAATACTAAGTAAATACGCTTCCCTTATAGATTTTTTTATTTTTCCTTGATAATTCTGCAACACTTTCCACTGAACAATTTTCGAATCAAAGAATATTTTTATCAATCCTTAACATTGTTGGAAGTTTTCCACGATTTCAAAGTAGTCCCATCTTACGTTACGAATTTTTGCACATTTTATACCCAAAAACCTAGTGGAAACGTAGAGGGCTTCGACTGGTTCGCCCTGCGTGTTTTTATGACGATGCCACCGCTCTGTTCTGTACGCATCTTTGCGTATGTATTCTGGAGTGGTAAATTTACCCATATGACCGGAGCTTCCAAATTTTACGCTGTGGTTTCTCGGCGTAAATCAACTTTTATTTTCCCTGATTTCGAAGCCTGCGGGACCTAGCTAAAGCCGCAGGGCTCACCCTGTGGTGGCCCAGCGGCTGCGGCGGGAGGCGTTTCTTTCCAGTGCTTAAGGTCAGCCCAAGGGGGTGGGGCCGATCGCTCCCCCCATTGGATACGCCCCTGGAAATCAGGACCACACATAGGATAAATTTTGCATTTTATCGTTCATGCACGAAAGTCAAGGCAGGGGTGACGCAGCTACACAGCTGACCGAAAGATCCTAGGGTAAGCGGAAGCTAAAGCTGCGGACAGTGGCTAATGGCTACAACCGCGAAGTGACAGAGTTCGCAGCTGCAGCATGGCTCCCCGCGGCCACTGTCGACGCCATCGATAGGGAGCTGCGCGCTGTGGCTCGCACGATCCCAGCATGCCCGCAGCCAACTCCGACGGACCCCTCATGGCGGAGGCAGGTGGCACGACCAGGATTTGGCTTGGAGCCTAACCTTCAGAATGGACCTTTATAGCTCAATGCCTCCCTCCATACCCAGCTCTTAATGAGTAAATATTTCTTCCAATAAGCACAGTGAACTTCACCCAGGATTTTCCTTTTAAGGATTGGAAAAGGTGCACTTTATTAATATTTAAAAATAATTGTGATATCTGGATATCTTATGAACATGTCATGGAAGGAAGGAACGAGAAAAGCTCACCGCTCTGGACGGACGGGATCAGATGAGGAAAGACTTGCTGGTGGAGAATCATCTTCAGAGTTCGCAGTTGGCGGCTCTCACCACTCACCACACGCACTTGTGCCTGCTGAGCAGCGAAATATTCCAATGTCACTTCAGTGATTATTCTTAGAAAATTATAGATAAAGAATCTCGCAGCGAGAGGGTAGCAGTTAAGTGTTACCGCTGAATATTTGCCGTGAAGAAAGATATTATCACGCATTAATATGATTGTGATATTTTAAAGGTCATACAGTCACGACATTATAAAACAAACAAATTCGCACACTTGATGTTCATAAACATCTCTCAGATCCCCCCCAGCTTGCTCTCGCGCAGCAGTTTCGGGAGACACAACGAGAGCATTGCTCGGGATCGGTGTTCAGGGGTCCATGGGACTGATTCACGGTGGCTTCTGAGCGCGATGCTCGAACTGACCTTGCTCACTGAACGAGCACTTCACTTGCTTTGAGCTGACCTTGTTCCTGAAAGCGTAGGCATTGGTCTCGGGGCTCCCAAACTTGACCTCCTGGGACCCCGGGAATCAGTCTCGGAGGCCCCCGAACATCGGTCTCGGATTCCACGACCATCGCTTTGGGGGCCCCAAACATCTGCCTCGCTGCCCCGAGAATCGCTCCAGGACCCCCAAAACCTGGCCTCGCCCCTCCCTTCCCCCCAGAGCGATGCTCGGAACCGATATTCGGGGACCCCGAGACGGATTGTCGAGGGATTCCAAGACCAAGCTCAGAGAGACCCAGTGATGCTCGGGAGCCTCCAAGAATTATGTTGAGTGTGGGGGTGTCCAGGAGACCGATGATCACGGTCTCCAAGTCAAGATCAATGCTCGGGGGCCTCAGACAGATGTTCAATGCCCCTAAAATGTATACCTTTATCAATCCCAGGAAATCCACCTCAGTGAGCATCATATTCTCAACACAGGCACATCTACCCGAGCACTTTTTCCGAGACCCTCCGATCTTGGTCCCGAGCAGTGGTCTCGGGGCCCCCAAGGGTGATATTCAGGAGCTCCCAAGACCGATATTCGGGTCTCCCAAGACCAATGTCCCTGGCCCCCGGGAGTGATGTTCGAGACCAATGTTTAGGGGCTCCCGAGACTGATTCCCGAGGGCCAAAAGATCGGGGGCCCCGAGAAGGATGCTCGGAGCCCCAAGAATGTTCGGGAACCCAAAAGACAGATGCTCAGAGGTCCCCGAGAGCGATTCTCTGGGGCCTTCCAAGACTGATTATCGGGGACCCCGAGACTAAGCTGGAGAGGGGGAGCACCAACACCCATATTCCTGCTTTACAGTGAACAGTAAGCCCAAGAGGAGTCCACGGACCCCCTAGGCTACGCCATTGCCCCAGCCCCACCTGTATCAAACCAAAGCAGGCCCCAAGCAACCATGTTCTCTAGTTGTCGCCATCGTAAAGGAAAGGGATTATGTAACTGAATTGACAGCATTTTGTATCCTCTTTCTCAAAACTTACTCCATACTTTAAGAGCTTTTAAAGTCAGTTTTAAAATTGCAGTGGCATTAAAATAGAGCAAGAAGTCCCAAAACATCTCAGCGTACAAAGAGTGCCAAATGAGGACCAGCACAATAGGCAGCAGGCCAAACATAATTTTTCACTAAAATAATAGTTCTACATGTGAAAGATTGTGTGATAGCATATTGAGCGATAACACTGTACCTGACCATTCCCAAAATGTGCAAGAGTTTAAGAGTGCAAAAAATATGCAAAATCATGTATACAGTTTTGCATCCTGCACAATACACCTCAATTGAGCCAGATAAGTGGGTGAGATTACTTTCCATCCAATCATGAATATTCCCTTCATATTTCTATCTAGACAGCTTTCTTAAAGCTGTCATAAAAATTTGCCTGTATTTGATAAAGTTTAAGTGACTTCCCCAATCCCCTCTCCCACAGTCTCAAATGCTTAAGCCCATTCCAAACCTATACACCTGCTGCTTAAGCAAAAACTAATAACACCTACAATGTTTCACAGACAAGGCAGGAGCAACATTAAGAGGATTTGTTGCATGATTGTAAAGGTATGCTGAATGAAAATATTTTTGTCATTTATCAGCCAGTTACACTGACTCTGTATTAACTTATAATCTGATGAATGCACTACAGTTCCAAGCAATCCTGTCTGTGTATGACACAGGCAGAAAGAACATGGCTTGTCTAGAAAAAATCTTGTTATGTCAGCTCTTTGATTTGTCAAACATTTTTAGGTCCCTACAGTTGGGCAGCCAAGATCAATTTTCTCTTTCAAGATGCTTAAAATAATATAAATACTCATATCAAGATACATTTTGCAGGTTGTTGATCATTGAACACAGCAAAACTTGCAACAGTTACCATTATGTTGGCTTTAAACATTTCATTCAATAGTTTATTCACATTTATGAAGCATTTTGAATCATTGCTAGAGAAAAGCACATCATGCTAATCATTGCTTAATCTCCAAAAACTCTTCTTCAAACCAGACTTCTATCACTTTTTATTCACTAGCATTATCAAGCCAAGGGACATTGGGGAGGCAAATGTTTTTTTTTAACTGAAGCAGTGGCTTCAGTTTATTCAGTGGCTTTCAGTTTATAGCAGTGGCTTTCAGTCCTTCTTTTCCTATATGGAGTAATACACATTTGCTGTTTACCTGCAAATGAAAAGCCACAATAAATCACATATGCTGTCCTCAAATGCCCACAACCACCATCATACTTCACCTATCCACCATGTTAAAATATACATCTGGTGGTTTATCCCTGTTTGCCCCAGCACCACAAGTTCTGCCCCCAAGTATGTCTGTGCCCTGCAGTTTCTTTTGCTGACCCCAATCTGAAAAAATTTGGCAGACTGCTGAAATTTTACACTCATGGCACAAATATTTCCATGCACATACATACTTTCACCATGGAAATACCTCAAAAATCATTATTGCCACATTTAAATGATTTTATATTTGTGACGCTTGCATGAGTTCGTGGTGGCGCTCATCATCCAGTGTGCTAGTGGTGCCCCACAGACAGAAAAAACTATCTCAAGATGGTAGGTCTGAATCCATATATGAACATCAATGCTTCACATGATTTATCATACATGCATGAGCTAAGCAGGTACTAAAACTGCTCACTATGCCCAACAACCACCCTGATAAGATGTTGAAACCTGACACAATCTGCTTACCTACTGTTCTTCCCCCACAGACTGCCCCACACTGGTCTTGACCCCCCATCCCTACTAGTCATAGCCACCCCCAAAAGCTACCTCCTAAACAACTCAAACTACAAGTTCTTACTCTTGTCATTGTGCCAGTCCACAATTTTTTGCGGACTAGAAGTGGGATGTTTTTCAGTTATTAAATCTAGATATTGATGCCCAACACACTCCAAAGATGAAACAAAAAATATGTTTTGCTTCAAGTACGCACTGCATGAGGCAGGCCTGGAGGTCTCTGTGAGTTGATACTGGCACAGCACTACAAACCCTATATAAAGTCTACTGGAGACCCAAATTCAGGGGGTCCGAGGGTTGATCCAAGGGGGCCAAAGGGGCTGTTACCCCCAACAAAGCCCAAAATAGTGTCTTTTGCCTACCAAACGATCCCAATTTAGGCCCTTTTAAAATACTATATTTTCGGGATTTCTTGATGGAGCCCCCTCCAAACATTGATTTCGTTCCTCCAAAAGTTGCTCCTGGTTCTGCCAATGAGGGGTCCGACCCCCAAGGATTTCCACGCACGGGCTTAGAGAGATAGGTATCTAGGTACCCAGTTACAAGTGCCCACTTGAGTCCCCGACTCGGCATACCAGTAAGCACAGCGGCAGTCTACCTTCACTGCAGAAGTTACATATACTAGGTTTAAGCAGTATTTCTATATCATACTTAGTACCAACATACCTGACTGATCAACACCTATACTCTCACCACCTTGCCACCACATGCGGAAGAAAGATAGCAACCGATATTTCCTTCCTCTTCCTTGCCTTTCCGCTCTATTTATTTTTCCAGTGCCTACCTAATTTATAAATAAATATCTACAGCGCGCCTAAAATGCGGCGGCTGGCGCAGTGCGGTGAAGGCCGAGCCGCTCAGCTGATTATAGCAGTGATGTGTTCGACCACGGAAGGAGAAGTGAATACGGCTGGTGACATAGCCTGGGGGCAATGGTGACAATGGCACTTTATCACCATTCGTGTCACCAGCCCATGCTGAGAGATAGGCGAGGGCCCGAACTTTTTCGAGCCTAGGATCGAATATGGTTCGAATAATTCACCGCATTTACCAAATATGGTTAGTCGAACAAAGCTTATGGCGCAGACGGTTAAAATGGGCCAACCAAATAGGAACCGTGCCAACCAGGTCAATCCAGATTTTGCTGTGTATGAGAATTAGAGGTGCCACTTTTGTGAATCGACTTGTGACTTTTGTCACCCGGTGGAACTCCAGCTGTCACCATTTAGAATGGCAAAATGGCAACTTTTTCGACCCCTGCCCCTCTGGTGGCGCTCCATGTCTTCTACCTGGATCAGCAAACATGCCCTGCTCCTACTTCATTGCTTCGAGAGATTTCTCAAGCCCGTCAATGGCTGTCGCCTTGTTGAAAAGCTTCCGTTCCAAAACCTCAAATGATTTTTTTCTGAGAAGCGATTTTGCGTTCCCAGGATTCGGTCAGGCGAGATATATGTTTTTGAATGGCAAGTTGAATCGTATTTTCTATCGTGTCCCTTATGCACGAAAGTATTTCAGGTGAGAGTCTTTCTTCCTTTGCTGTTTTTTCAGGCGTTGTTTTACTCTTCAGTGATTTCCTCTTTCTTTGCTTTTTTCGTAAGCATCCACGATGTCGGTCACTGAATTCTCTCTGTATTCCTTTCGTTTAGACACTTCCTCCCCCGGCACTGTCTCGGCATCACTGAAAACTGAATCTGTGTCACATGTTTACATTTTCTAGTATCACTTTTTCCCTTTTTCAACAGTCACCTTTTTCATGTCAGATTCCCGAGGACAAGGTCTTCTTCTGTTTCCTACTCTTCATTATGTGCTCTTACTGGGCCCCGCACAACCCGGCCACCGCTGCCGGACGGTCACCTGCACATAGGCCGCACCGGAGGCAAGGTCAAATGCGTCCGCCCGCGCCGGCGGTCTAGGCCAGACTGAACTTGGATAATTTAATGGTAACGTGAAAACACAACCATAGTAGATTTGCTTGGTCCAATTATTTCACAAATCCTGCTGCCTACGTATCAGCTAGCAAAATCCTGAAATACGACCATCAGCCCGTATATACCATCTACATACTCACTGAAGTCAGCGGCATAGTTCATCGATCTAGTGAAAAGCACATGAAGCAGAAACCTAGCTTGCCTAAACGTGACAAGCTTTTTCACCAATGTACTGATTAAATGAACGACCACGATCCCTTCTGAGGATGTATACTGTCATAACACGCTTCCAGTTCTAAACATCTGGGAACACATGTTGTGTGCGATTCTCGGACTCTTCACCGCCAAGCCTCCATTTAGATGCCCAAAGGGGAAAATATGCATTACCAGGCGGAGGCTGCTGCTATGGGCTTGCCTCTGCACAGTGATGCTGGAGGCCTCAAAAGCGGGATGCAGCCTGAAGCTAGAAAATTATGATAGAACGATGATTATGGGGTTTAATGAAAGATCAGGTGGTTCAAACAAGCAAACACAATAAGCGTTTTCCATGTCAAATCTTCGTCACATTTAATTTGGTAATGCCATTAAAGGGAATGTGACACCTTGGTCGAATCCTGGAATTTAGTGCAATTGGCGTATTTTTAGCCGAAAATAATGAAAACACTCATGATTTCTCTGCAAAATGTACAATAAGCTCAATATTTTGATTTTTAAAATACTCCTCTAGAAAAAGAAATAAATATCAGCCAGTGGATGATGTCACGATCTGGCCACCACTACCATACTTGAAACGCTTCAAGGGCTTCGATTGGCTGATGCTCATCGGGACGTCAGCATATGTCTTCACACCAGTAGCTCACAACAATGGCCGCCGGCGACGGGGGCTGATGGGGGCTGGTGTCAGGTAGGTTTTAGCTTTTTTCTACGGAAATATCGAGTTCCAAGACAAATGAAATATGGAGTACCGGGTTTTCCGACTTGCTTTACAACTTGGCTATCTCAGTTAAAATCACGTTGTGAAGGTGCCACATTCCCTTTAAGCTCTCACGATCACACATTGGTGATGATGAATTTTAATCAACAACTTATGATAATCAAATACTGACGTTTGCTTAATTTGAAGCTTCTTTTCAAACAGTTCCAACAAGCACAAGACAATGATAGGTTTGAGTGCTGGGGCGAGCAGCATAATCATAAGTTGATAAGGTGTAGACTGGCCTGGTGTGGCGCCTCCAGTCAATCTACGTGTATTTGACACCAGGATTCAAGGAGACAGGCCAGTCTATAACTTAAGCACAAGACATGTTGGTTTTGGACTCCAGGATTTCGTTAGATTATCGTTTAGTGACGTCATTAAAATGCCACAACTACGCACTGCTGATGCTCGTCTTAATCAAGAACTCATGATAATAAAACAGTGATTATTTATTCAATCGAAAGCCTTCTGGTTTAATGGATAAAAAACACAAATACGCGTAGTTTTCTGAGCCTGGTTTTCCTCAAATCACACTTTGGTCACGTATAAAAATATCCCGATTATGCCCTGTGACGATTTATTTCAATCGTCTTGCAGAGATCATCGCGGGTATTTAAAGGGAATGTGGCACCTTTATAGCAGTGATTTTAACTGAGATAGCCAAGTTATAAAGCAAGCCGGAAAACCCGGTACTCCATATATCTTTTGTCTTGAAACTCAAAATTTATGCAGAGAAAAGCTAACAACTACCTGAAATGTACCCCTCCTGTACATACCTCAAGCAGCCGGCCATAGGTGTCAGGCTGTTGGTGTGACGACATATGCTGATGTCACGGTGAGTATCAGCCAATTGAAGCCTTTGAAGCCTATGGAATATGGTCAAGATTGCCAGATCATGACATCATCCTCAGGCGGATAATTTTTTTCTAGAGCTGCGTTTTAAAAATCCTAATAATAAGCTAATTGTAAATTTTTCGGAGAAATCATGGAAGATTGCATGATTTTCGACTAAAAGTACCCCTAGTTACACTGAATTCCAGGGTGCGACCAAGGTGCCACATTCCCTTTAATGCTGGACTTTTCACTACAATTGACTCAAATGATTACAAAACCAACAAATCTGACCAGACAATAAGCTGAGTAAAAGTTAAAATTCATATAGCAACGTGCTAAACGTTTGGAACATATCGGCAAGGGAGACTCATGCCATAATATTTCGTGATGTTATGTTTCCTCAGTTCATGTCGCACATCTTTGGGGATTTTATTTAACTGAGTTACTGGGCATGCTTGCGTACAAGAAAATATACAAAAAGCACTTGAGTTCCCCAGCCTGTAACCAATGCATTACACCCTCGCCATGCCCCGGCCCCCTCCTCAGCGCCTCCAGGCATATCACGTGCACGGCCGCCGCGCCGGCTGGCAGCGCCGGCGACATGACCTTGAGTATGTCGCTACCACCACTGCCGCAGCGTGACACAGCTGAAACTTACAGGGCAAGTAGATGATACATACTGTGATAGTTTAGAAGTACTCCCATGGATGGACAGGCCATGAACTTTTGTTTGCTTGCTCATATTGGTAGGAAATTAAGCATTTTGAGCTGGCTAGTGAAATTTACTAGTGGCGATTTTCCAGTGTTTTAAACCTGGCACTCTTTAAGTTGTCGCCCTGCTCATGGGTGGAGAATTGTTCTGAAAGTTATCCCAGCCGGCGGCCGATGCCTGACCAGTGGCGGATCCAGCGCACCTGTTTGTGGGGGGGGGGCAAAAAATTAACCAGGGCTCGTCGACCGGGAGGTGCGTGGGGTTGGAAACTACGTTGGCGTGGCCTTTATTGTGTCCACGGGGGGGGGTTGTGAAGTGGTGTTGGCGTGGTGTTGGGTTTTGTGTCTTCGACCGGGAGAGAGGGGGGGCGCTAATTTGTATTGCTAGTCCCCCACATATTTTTTGGAGGAAGGCTAAGCCCATTCTGCCCCCTGGATCCGCCAGCGTACCTGGCATGCGTCCAGTGTACCTACATACTCCAGAGGAATAATAAAATGGACAGTTTCCCCGCACAAACTGCCATGCCTATGGCTAAGGTCGGCTGTGGAGGTCCACAGTGGTCCATTGAAAAGTAAAAGAGCACAAAACAGACAAAAAAGTAAAGCCGAAACACCGAATCCCGTTTTATTTTCAATGACAACTTGTATGATCTTTTGAGGCAATGAATGGCCGCAAAAAGGTATTCCTGGAAAGGGACACGGTAAATGGCATGGACAAAAAATATCGGAACGATGACGAGGAAGAGGGACATCCTCGGGTGTATGTTGACTTGATGCTGATGTTGGTGTTGGGATACCCATCTGGGGAACGGCTGATCGAATGCTTCCTGCAGAATAAACAAATGTTGAAAAGAGAGTTATTTTACAACTAAGTGAACAGGCAACGTCGGATAATATCACGATGGCCTTAGTTTCAGCTGAAATCTGGATGGGCTTTTGTTGGGGTTTAAAGGGAATGTGGCACCTTCACAACGTGATTTTTACTGAGATAGCCAAGTTGTAAAGCAGGTCGGAAAACCCGGTACTCCATATTCCATATGTCTTGGAACTCGATATTTCCGTAGAAAAAAGCTAAAACCTACCTGACACCAGCCCCCCTCAGCCCCCGTCGCCGGTGGCCATTGTTGTGAGCTACTGGTGTGACGACATATGCTGACGTCACGATGAGCATCAGCCAATCAAAGCCCTTGGAGCGTTTCAAGTATGGTAGTGGTTGCCAGATCGTGACATCATCCATAGGCTGATATTTATTTCTTTTTCTAGAGGAGTATTTTTAAAAACCAAATATTGAGCTTATTGTACATTTTTCAGAGAAATCGTGAGTGGTTTCATTATTTTTTACTAAAAGTACGCCTAATAGCACTAAATTCCAGGATTCGACCACGGTGCCACATTCCCTTTAACGACGCACCAACTGCCAGGGTCATACGGCTGGATGGGCTTTTGAAGATAAGCATTCACATGTAGTTAAGATCAAATAAACACGTGGTTTACTTTACTTTCCTATAGACACGCGAAAAAGCCTTCTGAACAAAATAAATCCCGGAGTAAATACCAGACATTAAGTATTAAATATAGCGTGATTTCATGTTTATATCATGCTATCAAAGCCTGCATTAAATTATTATTGTAGTTTATCTAAAATGGGCAATGAGTCACAGTTTTCAATGCAGCTCAATGTATGCACTTTTCGATGTACACCAGACATGGTGGTAGAGGAGGTTGACTGGACTAACAAACTGAAAAAAGGCGAATGAAAATGAAATAGAAAGGAAGAGACCAAATGGGCTGCCAACTAAAACACTCCATCTGGATGTTGTGAATAAAATGGAAAATGTTTCCATCTACACAAACTGATAAAACATGGACCAATGTACGTGAGCTGTGATGTCAAACTTAAAATGACCGCCCTTGCCCTAAGTCCTTGGCAGGCAGCCGTGCAGACTATTATGAATAATGTCATCATAAATTATATCAAATCATCCTCAGTACAAACCTTTCATGACAATCCATTTGCTTCCACTGACGTCCCCCCCCAAGAACGTTTAGTTTTCGACATTTGTATTATTTAATAAACGTAATGCCTCACCTTTCTCTTCGATGCTTGCTTAAAAAGAATGCCTCCAAAGTCCTTTGCCGCTTCATCTTTACTGAATGTAGGGGAAGGATGTGACCTATAAAGAAAAATGGATTCGTGATAGGTAGGGCGTCTCAAAACACCAGACACTCGTTACTCCTTCTTGTCTCTGTAAGGTAGCTGTGGAAATATGGGAACGGTTAAGTAGGTGCAGGGAAGCAAGATAATATTAGCTAAAATTAAAATGCATCCATCAATAGCTATTATGTAGGTACATATTGTTTGTAAATGCATCTTCGATTTATTGTAAAATCTGACCATATTAACCGTAAATTTTGACCTGCAGCATTAACAAGGACTCCAAAAGTTACCCCGGCCGCGCCGGGGTAACTTGAAAGTTACCCCGGCCATGGCCGGGGTGGCCGGGTTATGTTCTCCACCCATGGCCCTGCTAAAAATTATAGTTGCCAGTAGTGGCAAGGCACATAGGCGTAGGAACCGGGGGGCCAGGGGGCCACTGGCTCCCCACTTTTCAGTGATGGGCCCCCGCAACGGAGATAAGAATATCAAGAACTGTAACGTCAAGCAAGAAACTCTAACTGGCCCGATAGCTTGCCCCGGAACTCCGTTAAACTTACCTGTACCCCTAAACTAAGTTGAGGTCCTATGAGTCGATTCTAAGGTCCCCTGAGCTTCTGGGGGCCCCTGAACTGCTCTCTGATGCAATACGAGCTAATCTGGGCCCCTTGAGCTGAACTGAGCGCCCCTGAGGTGGTTTGGGCAGCATGAACTGTTCTAGGATGCCTAAACTGAGCTAGGAGCCGTGACCTTGAACAGGGCCCTGTGAGTTGGCCAGGCCCTATATCCACCGACCTGGGGGGCCCTTGAGCTGAGCTGGGACCGTAAAGTTAATATTGTCCCTTGTGCTAGTCTGGATCCCCTGTGATGCACAGAAGACCCTAAACTTATCTGAGGCCCCTGAACAGTAATAGGGCCCCTGCCTTGAAATTGGGTTGTAAGCTTTAATGGAAACCCTGAACTGTTCTGAAACCCCATATATGCCGACAAGGGGCCCCTGGATGATCCGGGCCCTTAAGCTTATCTGGTAATCAAAGCTAATATTGGCCTCTGTGTTGAACTGAGAGCCCCTGAGATGATCTGGGACCCTCTATAAGGCTTTACAGCCACTGACCACTGAGCTTGAATGGGCCTCTTGAGATGTTCTGACAGTGGCGTAGCCAGGGGAGGGGGTCCTTGGGGTCCGCGGACCCCCTTGGGCTGACCTTATGCACTAAAAACACGACCATTGATCTCGGGGCCCCTGAGCTTGGTCTCGGGGGCCCTCTCGAGCTTGGTCTCAGGAGGCCCCCGATAATCGGTATCGAGGGCTCCAGAATACCGAATATTGATCTTAGGGGACCCTTAGGTTCAGTCTCAGGGGGTCCCGAGCTTGGCCTCAGGGCCCCCGAGCTTGGTCTCAAGGCCCCTCCCCTGAGCTTGGTCTCACGGTCCTTTCGATCTTGGTCTCACGGGCCTTTCGATTTTGGTCTCAGGGGCCCCGAGCTTGGTCTCAGGGGTCCCCCAAGATTGGTCTCAGGCCCCCCTCTCCCCGAGCTTAGTGTCAGGGGGCCCTCGAGCTTGGTCTCAGGGGGGCATCCGAGGGTATCTGATGCATAAGGCTGACGTATGCACTGGAAAACACCAGCATGGGTCTCGGGGACCCCTGATCTTGGTCTCAGGGGGCTCCCGAGCTTGGTCTCAGGAGACCACCGGTCATCGGTATCGAGGACTCTGGAATACCGAACATTGATCTCGGGGCCCCTGAGCTTAGTCTCAGGGGCCCCCGAACTTGGTCTCAGGGGACAACCGAGCTTGGTCTCATGGACCTTTCGATGTTTGGTCTCATAGGCCTTTCGATCTTGGTCTCACGGTGTCTCGAGCTTGGTCTCAGGGAACCCCCGAGCTTGGTGTCAGGGGGCCCTCGAGCTTGGTCCCAGGGAGCATCCGAGCTTGGTCTCAGGGTCCCCTCAAGCTTGGTCTCAGGGCCCCCGAGCTTGGTCTCAGGGGTTCAGGGCCCCCCTCGGGGTGCACCCGACTATTGGTATCGAGGGACTCATGAGTGAGGCACGAGCATTGATCTCATGGATGCAGAGTTTGGTCTCAGGGGCCCCCAAGCCTGGGTTCAGGACCCCCGAGTATCGGCATTGAGGGACTCTAGAGTACCGAGCATTAGTCTCTGGGGGGGGGCTCGAAATATTGATCTTGAGGGCCCCGGAACATCGGTGTCAAGTTACTCCCGAGAAAAGCGCGATCATGGGTCTAAGGGTGCCCTTGAGCCTGATATAAGTGAGACCCCGAGCTTGGTCTTAGAAGCCCCCGGGCATTAGTATCAAGGGGCTCCGGAGTATTGGTCTGGGGGAGAAATTATTTTAGGGGCCTCCAAATGGTGATTTTGGAGGGCCCCCGAAAGTGTGGATGCAGTGGTGTAGCCAAGGGGGCCCTAGGCGTCCGCAGACCCCCTTGGGCCAATTTGAACCACTGCAAAGAATTCTCTGATCACGGGGCCCCCAGAGTCAGTCTCAGGGGCCCCTGAAGATTTGTTCTCAGGGCGTCCCGAGTCGGTCTCAAGGCCCCCGCCCTGAGAGTCAGTCTCAAGGCCCCCCGAAAGCAGATTTCGGGGGCCCCCAGAGGGTTGGTCTCAGGGGCCCCAAAAGTCGGTATCAGGGGCCCCGGGAGTCTGTCTCAGGGGAGGTGGAGGGAGCCGAGCTAGTCTCAGGGGCCCCAGAGAGTAGTTCTCAGGGCCTCGCAAAAGTCTATTTCAGGGGGACCTCCGAGAGTCAGTCTCAGGAACGCCAAAGACTCAGTCTCAGAGGTGATTCCACCCCCCCCCCGGTGTTTGTCTCAGGGGCGACCTAGAGTAAGTCTCAGAGGGCTGTTGGAAGTCATCCCCAGTCCCCCTGTCCCACCCCAAAGACAGCCTCAGAGGACCCCAAGAGCTAATCTGGATGGCCACGATAGTCAGTCTCAGCCCCCACCTCCAGAGTAAATCTGGGGGGGGAATAATTAGTCTCAGAGGTGCTGCCGATTAACTAATTGCAGGAGCCCCGAGAGATTCTCAGGGGCCCCCAGTTTTGACCAAAAGGCGCCGTGAATCGGTCTCAGAGACCCCCTGAGATCTAATCAGGAGAGCGGCCGAAAATTAGCTTTGTGAGTGCCGCCAAGTGTTGGTCTTAGGTGGCCCCAGAGCTCGAATAAAAATTTTCCAAATCATATGCCTCGGAAAAAATGTATCTACCCCTATTGCGTACAAAAAAGACAAATTGAAACATGTCCATCAGGCACCATTATCGAAGGAAAGGCAAAAAATAAACTAATTTTACCATAAGAGCAAATCGAACAGGGAATTTGGCACTTCAGTCAATTCTAATCTATTAGCTTAACACCAATAACTGCATTCTTAAATATTCTGAAATAAACAACCTTCAAATATTTTCGTAGGAAACTAGACAAACAAGGGTAATGACAGAAATCGATGAGCATAATCCTCAAAGGAAAAATAGGTATGAAAGGTTGAAAATAATAATGACAGAGAGATACAAGGCGATAGATATCTCAGGCGCCTTTTGTCTTGGTAATTTGCTCGTTTACAAGATAGCAAGGGTAAGAAAGTAACTGGATCTCAACAGGATCTATCGACGGAATAGAGGTTATGTAACGTTCGGGACACACTGCATGTCCTTTGTACTTTTTTAGTTTTTTTCCGTTTCTTTTGAAATTTCCTGATTGAAGAGTTCATGGATTCGACACCGGGAAATAATTGCTAATCATTTCCCGTAGAAGATAATTTCTACGTACTCAAAACGACTGACCTTCAATAACTTCATGTCTGATTACCAGAGTGAATTGAGGTAGACTTGGGTGTAACATCATGCGCGCATCAACATTGAACTTCCCGAAATATGGCACAAAGCTGTTATTATAGCCACGCTACCATATAAGGTATGGGCCATCCTTAATATTTGGTAACCTTAGTTTACCAACATTTGGTCGGATCGAAAAAATCAAGCTATAAACAAATAAGAATAAATGCTCAAAAAGGCACAACAAAATTTCCTTCGTGTGAATGTTAAAATACTATACAAAAGATATAGGAGATGGGCCCCGGTTACTGAGAGGACCCCCGGTCTGGGGCCCCCGACGGTAGTCGGACCCCTCCTTGGCCGAATCCTGACTACGCCACTTTGTTCTGAGACTCTATATCAGACACCCTGGGACACCCTAAGCCTAGCTGGGACCCTGAGCTAATCTGGGTACCCCTGTGCTTAACTGGGGCCCCTGATCTGGTATGGGGGCCCTGAACTCTTCTAAAGTCCCTGGGCTAAGCTGGGGGCCATGAGCTTGAATGGAGCCCCTGAGCTGGTATGAGAGGGGACCCTATATCAGCCGATCTGGGCCCCTGAGCTGAGCTGGCCTGTGCTGACCAAGAGCCCTGAGCTGGTCTGGGGCCCCTGAACTGTTCTAGCGTCATTGAGCTAAGCTGGGATCCGTGAGCTTGAACAAGCCCCTTGAGCTGTTTTGAAACCCTACATAAGTCGACCTGGGGACCCCCGAGCTGAACCGGGCCCCTAAGCTAATCTGGCACCCTGTGCGAATCTGGAGCTCCACTTTGATGAGCTTCTAGGGGTTCTGTGCTTATGTAGGGTCCCTTGATAAGCTGGTCCCGAGGCTAATGCACTGGACTGGGCCCTTGAGCTGACTGATCTGGGTTCCTGAGCCATGGTCTGGACCTTGGGGTCCTCCGAGATAATTTGGCGGCCCCTGGGCGGCATAGGCATAGGAACCGGGGGTCAGGGGATACTGCCCCCCTTTTGAGGTAGGCCCCCGCAACGTATATGCAAATATCAGCAAGTACGCTGCCTGCAAGCCCCTGGAGGAGGAGCGCTTCGTGACAAAACCAAGGCACCTACTACCCGAGTGTTTCCAAATGAGTCCCGATAACTGGACCCAATCAAACTCCATCCCATATCAATCCCAACACAAAGCATGAATCGGATACGGACCCCGCATCAAATGCCGAGCAACAGTCGTCCCTAAGCCATTGAAAGGCGTGACGTCCTTCGATGCCAGGGTTGTATGGCGTCGCCAACTCTAACCCTGTTGGGAGGGGTTTCTTGGGAGTCAAATTGCTCCTTGCACAAGGAATCTGCCGTGCCTTAAACCCGGGTTGGTCGCGTGGAAAGCAAGGTTGCTAACCACTATATCACCACGCCCACACCTCCACAGCATCACAAAGCTGGCCATCAAGTACCTACATTGCACTTGCAGTCATGCTGGAGCTCTGCATTTTAGGCATCGAAATATAGCTAGACGTATTTATTGTGATCAGCCTTTACCTAAATCAATCTCTAATGATGGAAAGAAGGGATCCGTAACAGCCTAAATAAATGTTCCCATTTTTGTCATTAAATAAGCAAAATGTTGATTAGGCATAGCGAAGTGAGGCTGTTTGGCATCAAAGCATTGTCTGTAGTTTTCTAAACAGTTTTTAATTTTTTAAATGTGA
This sequence comes from Lepas anatifera, assembly GCA_034440635.1. NCBI lineage: Eukaryota > Metazoa > Arthropoda > Thecostraca > Lepadidae > Lepas > Lepas anatifera. The sequence continues at coordinate 1,859,620 of JAOTON010001152.1, forward strand.
TAAAAGGGCCTAAACATCTGTAAATATAAGAAACGCACTCGTGGTAAAACATGATTGAAATCCTCCAAATGAGCTTAAAAATGTATTTCGTATTTGAACAGGGTCTAGGTAAAAAAACCCAAAAAATGTTTTTTGCGTTTTACTATGATTTATTAGATGATAATAGGTATAAATCAAAATCATAGGGCAACATTTAATTCCGCAATTTTCCATACGTTGGCACCCTAGTGTGCATGCGTGCCTTATTGACACCAAACGAGCTAACTAATTTTTTTTATAATTATGGGTCCCCATGGACTGGGGCCCCCCTTGAGGTGGGCCCCCTCTAAGGTTGGCCCCCCCACTTTTCAAACCGTTCCTACGCCCCTGCCAAGGCATATTTTTAATTGCTGACTGAGGAGTCAAAGTGAAAAAGTTGTCCGGCGTGTTGTTCAAGGTTATTGCACAGAAATGAAATCACTGAAGATTGATTCATAAATCTAACCTGCGCCCCACTGGGGCCCGGCGCCACCTTCGCCTTACCGTGGGCCATCGATGAACCCCTCTAACTCCGGAAATATCGGCGTTAGCGCAAATCTGCAAGTGCATTGGAAATCTCGTGTGAATTCAGTATAATTTTCTGTAAGACTTTTAAGCGCTCAGGTCAATGGATTGACCTCCAGAGGTCATGTTGGGCCACGATAAGCTATTTCCACTAAAATATGCGATGCCTAAGAAACCTGAGCATAGCTCTCATGTCATTAGAGCTATTCAAATATTGTAAAGCCAATTTGATAGGAAAATGCCAGGGCTTTCTCCGCTATGTGGAACATAATGACCTCCCGTCAGCGGCTTGCCCTCAAGAGGGCACCTCTTGATCTAACATGACCTGAGGTCACGAAAGTTAAAAAATGGCCTAGCCGTATATCAAATGAAAGCCAGTGATAAAACATATACGATGACGTGTAATTCAGCGATCTCGCTTTATTAGGTCAAAGCTTGATGATCTGTAAAGACCTCAGATAGGTCAAAGGACAAATATCGGGGCCACCTGGAATCCGTGAAAGAGTGTCCACGAATGCTTCTTCTCTGAGAAATCTGAGCATTTGAAATAATGTTTGTGATTTCTAGATCTTAAGATAGCTTTTTACCATGTTTTTTCTATGGGGAGGTCACCTCGTGACCTGAGCTCAAGTCACGAAATTGAAAAATCTGGAATATCCATTATCAATTTTGTTGACCCTTGAGGGATCATCAAGTGAAGAAAGTTTCAAATTCGATCGGCTGCGAACTGTAGCTATGGTAGAGCTCTAAATTTGAAATGGGGTGACCTTGGTTGATCTCGCCTACAGACCTGACCAAGTATGGTTCGGGGTAAAACAATTTCAGGGATTGTGGGAAAATGATGGGGTGAGAGAAAGGCCCCTCGACCGCGTTGCTGCACCTCGTTGTTGTTTTTTTTGCTATTCGGAAAAAAACCCTTAGGGTCATCGTTGCCCCCCCCAGTGGAGTACGGTTTATCTCCAAAACTTGAAATGGCACCAGCGAAAACAGGTATAATAATCTACCGATCTCATATATATTCAAATCACATAACTGGCCCACCGAGAACCACAAGATGTGATAAAAGGATTTTCAATATCGATAAACTAGGCTCAGGTACAGTCAAGGTACAGTTACCTCTCAATTGGAAACACATACACAGGGAGGATGGGAATTGACCGAAAAAGACTCTTCTTCGGTAAATATGCCCGCAAATTACTTCCTTTAACTTCATGTGTTGCTTTGGACCTGTGATCTATGAAAGGTCATCTGGAAATGCTAAAGCAGGTTTTCGGACTTTGGGTCAATAACTTTGCAGGAAATTTTAATACAGCTTTCATTTGGCTGCATTTGTTTTGGATTGTCATTGCCAGTCGATTGGTATGCATATTGACTATGTTGGGACAGATCGTTTACACTTTTCTGATTTTCACTTTTTTACGTAGTATGGTCATGTCGTACACCATTCAATTCGCCGTTAGGGGCTGATTGGATATGACGTCAGGTGTGATCGGATCCCTTCCCCTTTGTCAGCAATCGTAAAAAAATGAATTACCCCTCCCCTTTGTTAAGAATAGACGAAAATTGCTAGACCCCCTCACTTCAGAAAAAGTGTTGTCCACCTCAAAAACAATAGAGGCACAGGGGTTTATATTTATATATTTTTGGGGAATGCCCGGGCACCCCGAATGAAACGTTGAAGTAATATTGAAAAGTTGATTATATTTTCGTGTTTTTCATTTTGATATTTATAATTTGTGGTATCAGCTGAAACAGGTCTGTGAGAAGCCTAAAACACATTACCAGGAGTCTAGGAACAGTTTGAAAGTATGGGGGGCAGGCTCTGAGGGGTCATAATCATGAGCAGTTTTAAAACTGCACGTTTGGTGTCAGTAAGGCACGCGGGCACATCGGCCTACACTAGGTAATTCCATGCATGACTTCGTATGTTTTTCCCATTGTTTGTTTTCATTAAATAGCTCTGAGGCGTTGTTTTCCGCCTCGTAGTGGGAGACGGCCGGTCTCGTCATGCCTATCGATGTCTGAAGGACGACTGTTGCTCGGCGTTTGGTGCGGGATGCGTGTCCTAATTCGTGCTCTGTGTTGGGAGCGGTCTGGGCTTGAGTTTTATTTGGTCCAGTTTTCAGGGTCCATCTGGAAGCACTCGGGTTGTAGGTGCCTGGGCCTGATCATACTTATTTCTGATGGTTAGCTTTCCAAGTTCAGGTTGACCTTTCCTTTCTAATACGATTTTTTCTAATAGCACATATTGAAAAACCACAGCAAAATTACCTACCTTTTGTTATCATAGAAATAGCCTGGTTTCATGTTTCAATTTCGCCTTTTGTTTCCATGTCCGTCCCATCTTCAGCCACCTTGCTCCTAATGGTAAATAAGCTTATGCAATATGCAAGTCGGAACATATGCCGAAAACTCTCCCCAGCAAGGTCTCGCTGATACCTGTCATACTTGAACTGTGCAGACTGGGGCGAGATGATTTCGGCATCTATGAATAATAACTACCATACCTACAGCTCAAAACATCAACACGCATTGCTAGTGCATGGAAGAACCGGAAAAAATACTCAAGAAGCAGTCTCTTCACTACAAAAAAAGGACGAACATGAAAAAATAATAGTGGCCAATGGCATAGATGTTGCCGTGAAAATAATAAAAAAAGCACATACAGATCCTTGAAAAAATGGGGGTCATTGTTGTTTTGTTTAAGAAAAAACAGTCACCAGTTGCAGCCCTCTGTTGTTTAGCATTGTATGAAAGGGTGTGATTAGCATAACTTCTAGAATATGCTTAGCACATTACGCAAAACTGGTAATATATTATAACTATAGTATATTTGGTTACGAATCTTTAAAGTCCCCGTTCTTCAATTGCCCTTGACTTGCAATGCACAATTCTCTCTCAATACAAAAAAAAAACACAACAGCCCATGATTTATGCCCCCACCCTGGTCCAAAATTGTCAGAAAAATTGCCGGTTCCCTTGTCAGAAAAATGCCAGACCCTCTCCCCTTCGGTGACTGATGTCATATGTGAACAGCCCCTTACAAGAGGAATCGAGTAAAGCCTAAACACGACTCTTGAACGCGCTCCAGTCAGACGCTCAAGTCAAGAAAACCTCCTCGAACCTGTTAGATTCTTTGATCTGTTATGACCTGAGCCAAAAAGTGTTATGTTATGATCTGTTATGACAATATTGAACTGAGCCACAAAGCCACTGAAGTAGTTTTTGTTAAGAATTTCTTGTGCGCGATCTACCATTGTTTGTGTTTCCGCTATCCCGCATAGGAGTCCAGATCAAGCCGGATTGTTTAACCCTCCCTTTGCCATTGGGACGAAAGTTGGGCGGGTGATGAGTCTTATACCACGCTTTGTAGAATACTTTTTAATGTTCAGTTTCTGCCCCGTTTCTTTCCAAAACGTGTACTGGGGCGTGTGTCGCCGTGAGAGTGTGTCGCACCTGATCAGCGGCGGTGTTTTTAGCGGGCGCCGGCTCGGGTTTTGGCGTGGTTGTTTCTCGCGCTGCTTGGAACTGGCAGTGGCGATACAAGACAGTTGGCGATACAAGACAGTTGGCGATACAAGACAGTTGCGATAAAGGCCTGAGAACCGAAGCGCTCTTTTTCTCTTTTAACTTGTTGCATCCTTGGAGTCTCTCCAGGGACGTGTACCTTGGTAAGTGATTGGGGGTGCCAAAATTCAAAACAATCTCAATAACCACCCTATCAAAAGGGATAACATAACGAAGTGTCTTTTATCCGTCTCACACAACTGTTTCACCCAATAAAACAAATTAAAGATATGCAAACTAAAAAACACGAAAATTTAAAGAGTATTTCAAAATTACTTTAACGTTTCATTTGGGGTGCCCAGACACCCTCAAGAGATACAAATCCACACCCCTGCGCCTTTCACTAGTGTTTTTGAGGTGGACAACATTTTTGCTGATAAGAGGGGTCTGGAAATTTAGGCCGATTTCTGAGAAAGGGAGAAGGGGGTCAGCTATTTTCTGAAAATTTCTGACAAAGGGGACGAGGCCCAAACACCCCAAATTTTGGCTGACGTCCTATGTGAACAGCCCCTAACAGACACTGCAGGGTATGGAGTGTGTGTTATGTCGCATACCGGGGTATGCGAAAAACACGATTTAATAACACACTACATATGAATACCAAAGTATGGAATAAGTATGTATGTGATGCTACATCTTGTTTTGCTCTCACTTGATAATCGGGCCGAGATGATCCCGAAACCGTATGTTAAATACAGCCCTTGTCTTTGCGTAGCATCACAACGTTCTACCATTTCTTGCACTAAAGCCATAAATCAAGCCAAGTGTAAAGGTTTACATTTTCTCAAAACTTTAATGCAAGGTTTTGTTTTAAAACGCATGAGAATCCGATGATATAATCTTAAAAGGTTTGTCGGGATTGCACATGAGGGTGCAAGTTTCGTTTCAATATTCCCGTTTTTTTTAAATCCCTAATATTAACTTGGGCAATACCTCTAAAAGCGTAGGGGTATGCAAGCTTAACCAGCACGGCGTCATTTGACGCCCCAGACAAATCCCTGGACAGAATATCATCAAAACCTGAGATGTAGGGTGGTATGGCTTGGTCGATCTGTCGCGTCACAGAATAAGGCACTGTACTTCCGCACTGATTACCCTTGCAGTACCAAGGTCTTCATCCATGGCTGCTCGGAGTAAATCGCCGGCCTAATTCGACTCGCTGCCACCACAATGACCGGTCCGCCAGGGGCCGCCCCGGCTTCGTCAGCCGCATGACACGACAGATCGGTAATTAACGAAGGCGTGCCGGCGCTGCGCGTGCCCATACGGAATGCTGTGGCGACTGCACTCCTTGGATACCTTGGATCTTTATCATCATGGGGTTATTCTTTTTGACAAACTGAAACTTCATCTGGAACAATTATGATTGTCGATGGAGATACATAACCTTTTGAGTCAATTAATCATTCTCAGAATCATTCAATATTTCGTACTGTCGCGTTCCCCGGGCATGCCTAAGTTTCCCGGAGACGTCTCCCGGCAAACTTGTGCAGTGTATTTATAAAACGCTTTAAAATAAGTTCCAAGTGATGCTCTCACATACTGTAATGAGCTTACCTTTGTGTTAAGTTTTGACCCAAGCACAAATTATGTATTTCGAACTAGAGCACCTCTGTATAACGGTATTCCCACCTTTGGAGAAGGGCTCATAACAACTCCATAACACTGTAGCCGTCGGCTCAAGACAACGGGAGCGTAGTTTTAGAGGTAGAAATGTTTGGGGTAGGATGTTAGGTACTGCTTATTATTTGTGCCGTAAAAGTTCAGTTCTTGAACAAAAAAAAACCGATTTTTTTCGTTTCAGAAACAAATCGTCTCTACTCGAAATTTAACGTGACGTGACCGTAAATTTTGTATTTGCAAGCGAACGGCGGCTGCGATATATTTATGTACACCAGATTCCTGTGTGTCTGACTACATTCTGGACGACTTGGATCGCAGTTTCGTTCCTGAAGGTCACAAAGGTGCGGTGAGGTCTGGGAATGACAATTAAGTAAAACATCTACAAACATTTCAGCCTTGAAACGTAAATCACTGAGACATATTTCGAGTTGGAGTAGGAAACAGGCTCCCTGCGCCTATTCCAGAGCGCCCAGCAACTCTTCCGCGGCCGTCCAAACTACGTTGAAGGCTTGATAGACCCAGCTCCAGTATATGTCAGCTAATTATTACGGTACTGGTAATAAACTTATCTGACGGCGATCGTACAGGATCTTAACTTTGACGCTGTCACATGACTCAACTCCAGTTCAGATTGTTGGTATAGCCTGCAGCTTACCGGGAAAGAGTTGGTTTCCTCCTTACTCTAGAAATGGGAAATGGGCATTGTGCTAAGAACTCTATCTTTCCATGGAAAGGAAAATTGAAAGCTAAGTTTCGTTGCGATGTTTATCCCAGGTAATGCACAATTTCTTCACGCTTTTAAAGTGTGTTGGCGGCTGGATTGACGCGACAGTGGGACAAACTGAACATGTTCATCTACCAGACTTCTGTATGAATCCATTGTTCACGTCATGATCGTTTTCCACAAACATAATACGATCACATTTACCGCCACCAGGAACGCCCCACCATTCATGCAGAGCAAGGCAAGAGGAGTCGCCCAGAGCGTCGGCCATCCGCGACACTACTGCACTGGCGGGCGCCAGCCTGTCTACCGCGGTGTAAATACCGCCTGTTCTACTGCAGAGCAGGCGGAATTTCACGGAACGACTGCATTCCGTTTCAAACATGTGCCTGGGCAGTGCTAGATGCACGTAACGTCTTACTAGGTTTTTATTCATGTTTGAATTGGTCATGTTTTAGAAATGTTAGCGTGAGAGTGGATGCACAATGCTGTCTCCCAGCGTGTCTCGCTGAATCAAAACCTAGAACAGCTGCTAGCATCGGATTCACACCGATAACAGCCCTGCGTAGCATGTAGTGGATAGGATGCAATACAATCAGATGCAACATTTTCCACGTCATTCATGTTTTGAATGTCCAGAATTATAATGGCATGAACCAAGTAAGAAAGACAGGATCATAATAGAATTGTTAATACGCCTGTATCTAGAAGTGCCTGCGTGAAGCAAAATCACGGGCCATATTAAAAAAGTCACGTGTAAATCTAAAAAATCCTCTCCAAATCTGGAGACGGTCCTAACCTAACCTATAAGTCCTAACGGTCCTAAGTCCTAACCTATAAGTAAAGGTATCTTGGGTCCTAACGAGTCAGTTGCTGCTGCTCGACGTTTTGACAGCTTCAACTACGGCCTGACGAGTAGGTATACCCAATCATACGTATCTAAAATATAACCAGGCAGGCAAAGCTGGATCTAGTTGCAGAAATGTTCAAGAATAGCGTATCAACATCCGGAAATATAATTGGTTCTGAACTCCGCAGATATCTTATGGGCCAGGGAGCGTATTACCTATTTAACCTTAACAACATTCGCTAGTGTAAAAAGCTCTGCCCCGACGATGGCTAGGCGTTCCGTCGAGAATTGCACAGGCTCCCAGGTGCGCCAAATTAGCTGTTCTGTCACTGTAGATAATACCTACCAATACTGGTCTTTTTGTGAGTAGTCGCGCAACTTTAACAAAACGTCCGAGTAGTGATGAAATATCCTTCACGTTTCGCTTTTTTGCAATTGGTTCTACTCTTTCAACGAGGTGGTTATTCACATTATTCCAAATATGGGGATCCGCCATCACTTATAAAAATGCACGCCCTCCTAAAGATCTGTATATTCTCTACCTCTATTCTAGATATCCTGAAGACATTCGCTTCTTATTCACTTTACTCTGCATAACATACGTCTACTACTGACAAGGGACAACAAGCCACCTGGTCATTTTAACTCGTGTAGCTGTTTGTGTCAAAGCACAGACCAGACCGCAAGCGGATATCTCGCGTCACGCGAGGTTAAACACCCACAGTCCACAATCGCGGTTCTCACGCAACGTTAACCATGATCGCTCGGGGGCATTGCAAACCTTGCTCAGGGCTCGCCTCTGATTGGTGTGTGGGACCTGGAGCCTTGGGCTGCGCCCGGGCCTGAGCTCGATCACATAATTTGGTCATTTTTCAGTTGTGCCGGAGCCAAGTCACGGTTGGGCGGGAGGGGGGGTGGGGCTGCCGGCAGCAGTGCAGTGTCACTACTAGCTACCGCGCCGCGGACAGCGAGTTACGCCGACTGCGGCGTGCCGCCCTCGGCAGGGACTGCGGCTGCTACTCCATGGTCACGCGTGCGCTGCCGCCCTGGCTGGCGCTTAATTACTACAGCTGCCTTTACAGGGCAGCCAATCAGCCTTTGGAGTAGACGTGGAAGCTGCACTCTTTACATGTGAAAGTATACTACCCTCTATAGAGGGTAGATCTCACCTGCCAAGTGGTGAAACGGTAGACGAAAGCCTAGTTAAAGTCGAGAGACTACTTTCCTTCATTCAGCTCACTGTGCCTACTGTTCACACCCAAACAAAAGTTGTTGTCAAAAATAGATATAGGGCTACATAAAACAGAAGTGTAGCAGCCTGCTCAAAAATAGGATTTGTAAGTATGAGGCTCGGGCTGTCTTTGGAGTAAGCCTCCCAAGGAGCACAAGAGTCAGTGGCATACGAATGGGTAAATGAGGGTAATACAGGGTGGAAATTGAGAGGCAGAACAAATCTATAATAAAGATGAAAATGGGTGGTCACGCAACAGACATAGGATGCCTCGATTATAACCTTACTGGCACCACACCATGTTTTTTAAATAAAAGATATATAATTCACACAGTCTCATGACCACTGATAAGCACACGATAATTACCCTTTGACTTCCAGGCTTCGGTAATAATAACCCGATGCTCTTCGTCAAGAATAGCAACATCTAGAACGATGACCCGGGTTATGTAATGCCGAAAGTATAGTTCAGGAGTTTGGTTTTTTTAGAAAATGTTCAGCTTAGCTTCTAAACAATTTCGACGCATTACATTGTAAAAAGCAGCTATACCAAGGTCTGGAGTGAAGAAGTATCAGTGAACAACAAAAATGATTCTGATTTCGGACCATTAATGTCTATGGTAGCTACCGATAGGAAAATCATACACAACACCAGCATTGAGGGTGCGCTCAACGGGCAAAAAGTTGGCCAACACATAACCAAGTTTTACTTCTTGCTTGAGGCTTTCTCGAAAAGGTGATCTCTACTTGCTCCTTTGAAATATCTGAAAACAGCCATTTTTGGCACAACTTACACAGTAAAGCTTTTCAAAAATATGCTTAGAAGGTGGCCCGGGAGCTCAGTTGGCAGAACGTTGGGCTCCGGTCCACTGCTCAAGAATATGCAATGGCGTGCACGTGTTGGCTTGGGATAAATTCCCCTGAGACGCTCTGATGCTCAATGTTTACCCGACGCAGGTCAGCTGGCACTTGACCTTCGTGAGAGAGTGGTCTGAGCGGAACGGCCATACATGTGCTTTGTGGGACGTTAAACGTTCGATTCCAAATTGGCTCTTCATTGCGGGAGTTGCTTGTTTGGATGGTAAGTTCAGGGTCTCCGTGACATGTCTATCGAGGGCTTTAGTTAGACTTCGACGGCAAAAGCCGAACTTGCAACAACTTGAACAGTTTTTTAACCCTTGCCCCGGTGGGGGGTACGAGCTACCTCCGCCCTGGTGGGGGGGGCTAAAAAGACTCTCCATGATTTCAAAAACTAAGAGAGATAGAAAAAAGCACAAAACGGCAATCGAAAGCTCTTCAAAAATTATATCGAAAATACTTAAGTCATTTTTCTTGTCAGGTCAATATCAAGGTCACCACAGGCCAGAATAGGTCAAAATCGCTAATATAAGGTGTACTAAGAAAACCTCATATATCTCAGAAACTATGATAGCTAGAAAAATTTTTCTAACACCATTCGAAAGCCCTTGAGTTGGCCTTTTATTAAGGTGGAATTCATTTTCGCATCAGGCCAAAGCCAAGGGAGCTACAGGTCACTGAATATTGGGCATATTCTTGGGAATGTCCATAGCCACTCATGCATAAGGGCATTTCCTTTTTCGCTAATAACTTCCAAACCAAACAAGATGCAGCCATAGTTGATGCACCATTGCAATCCTCTCATCAATAAAAATCGAATGATATATAATATTGCTATGCCATGTCAAATTTAAGAATTTGACCTGACCCAGGTCAACGGTCTGACCCAACTTGACCTGGTATAGTCATGATGCATATCATTTGACTTGCAGGGACTATACAAAGACTTTGGTGACAAAATACAAGTTCTATCTTAGCTTATTCAAAATTTATAGAGTAAAACACAAAAAATGCTTATTTGACCTAAGGTAACCTTTTAAAGGTCACAAGTCAAAATGTTTGGCATCAAATTCAGAAATGGGCTAAGAGCAAGTCGTAACCGATGTTTGAAGTTGATTCCATCCATACTTACTGAGAAAAGCTCATTTCGTGATTTTCCCCATATATTTACAATGAGGAGGTCATGCTCTGCACATGACCTTAGATCACCAATATCAAAAATCCCGGAGCAAATGTTGTAGCTCTTGGTGGGCCCAATATGTGGTATGAGTTTCAACTTGATCGATTAACCCTTCTTTTAGTTATGCAGTCCTAAGCATTTTTTGAGGTGAGGTCACTTCACCTGGACTGGTGACCTGACCTGATATGACGTTGAATTAAAATTTACAGGAAAGATGTAAAAATGATGATGGATCAGCTAGACTAAGTTTGGAGGCGCTGCGCGCCGCCGTTTTTTGGTCACTTTGGAAAAACCCGAGGGGGTCTAAAAGACCCCCATCCGGGCGAAGGTTAATATGGCATATCCAATGGAGAACTCAGCAATCAGTCGCGTAGAGCTTAGTGAAAGAACATTGTTTTCATATGTTATTTGTTTCAGAACTCATCTTCATTGCGAAGAAGTCTTCATGAACACACTTCTTTTTGAACGAACTTTTCTCACGCCTGGCCTTAAGAGCAAAATTATTGGCCGCCACCAGGTGTTTGGTGGTGATGCCTGGACCGGCGCAGAGCAGGTAGGGACGGATATCACGCTGAATGCATCCAATTTCACTACAACTGTTGAGTTCTGGGACGAGTGAGTCTGAGCAGGAAGTCTTATGATATGCTCTATTTCCTGGCCATCCAGTTCAAATCCCAAATATAACTCCCGTTAACATCATTTTACATCACTTTATGAACGTGTCAATATACACGAGTGCGGCACATTTTCTCAAATTCTTTCTCGGGCGAATTAAGGAAAAAACACTATCAGACCTCACGGGAGCACATTCCAGCAGTGTAAATGAAACTCCAGGCTTTAGTAGCGCACTTTTGGCTCCTGCCTTGCTCAAATAACCTAGTTAGAGATTCAAAATGACCTTTAGGAAAGGGCACACAAGTCATTTTCGAAAGGAGAAATTCCTTCAGCTGTTCAAAACTAGAAGGGCACTGATCCCCAGTGGAGGAAAATACAAAGGGAGGGGGACCATTGGGATAGGCTGAGGACTAAAATTGTCTCTATTTTGCATGTAAGAAAATATCCTGAACGGGTCCAGCACAATTTGACAGCTGTAGGAGCTCAGCAAAGCAAAGGGAGTATGTGGTCATGGAAACTTACCAATAGGGGTCTGGGACTACTCTACGGGGTCCTGCTGTGGTCAGTGTGGTCTCCGATTGTTTGTCGCAAGAGGCACCGGCAATCATTTCGGGACCCTGTCTGTACACATTGGGGCTCGTGACTGTTTTAGGGGCCCGGCTGCTCGCAAGAAGCCCTCAACATTAAGCACTGGGCCCATGATCTGGGGTCTTTAGATGTGTGGAGATCAGCAGCTCATTGGCAGGGCTCGAGCCCCAAAAAATACTTTAGGAGTTGCGCCCCTTGCCCTTGAGTTCAAATGGACCAAGCGGTGGCATTTGGAGCAGTTCTCTCAGCACCTCTGAGCGGAGTGCTCCCGGGAAATGATGGATTCAGAATCATGGGTCTGCCTATGGGGGCAGACCCAGCGCTGGAGGCACATCTGCACTTTTCTTAGGGGATGTATTCGGCCCTTAAAATATGCTCAAGTAGTGCGAGCGAGAGTAAAGGTCTGCCGATAGCCTGCAAGTGTTTTAAAGATGAATAAGGTTCCTCTCTATTGGAAATGCAAGGCGAATATGGCCTCTATTTCTATACATATAGCTTATAATAACTTGTTATTCTCACAATTGTCCCATCATAGACCACTTTTCAGGATAGTGTTGAAAGTCTGGACCTGTGACCTCTGAGAGGTCATCTCGGATTACTTACGCTGGTTTTCAGACTTGGGTTAATAACTTCACATGAAATGGTGGCAGAACGTTTTTGTGACGCAATTACGTTTGATATGCCATTTTAAGCCGATTGATTTGCATAATGATTATGAAACGGTAAATGGTTAGCTTATCCTGACCTAAGATCAGCTCATTTTGCTCCTTTTTAGCTAGTATGGTCATACCATACATCGTCCGGGTCACCATAACCAGCAGAATAAAATGACGGCAAACCTGGTTAAAACTCGATCCAGCCAGACGCTGGAGCCAAACAATACATTCTTCAACCAGTCATCTTTTTTTACTTGACATGCTCTTAATATGACTTGAGCCAATAATTAACCAGTATAAATTTTCATCATTTCGTATGGGCTATCAACAACTCTCTGCGTTTCTCGCTATACTGCATAGGATCAGAGGGCGAGGGAGGAGGGTTCGAAACCCCAACTGGGGTGAGGTTGGATCAAAAGTCCACTGGAGGGGGGATTAAGAATATTTTGCTACATATTCAGTGACTCGGCAACATAAAACAGCCTCTAGCTAGGGAAAATCACTCCTAGAAAAATATGGTTGTTAATTTTTCATGTCTTTAATACAAGTTTACTTCTCATACCTAGTTGTTTACTTTTATAAAAGTGACTTATTTATGCTGTGTTTTCTCAAGAAAATGATTATAATCACTGAAACAGGGAGTAAGAAAATAATGAAACATTCATGAAAAAGTGTATTTTCCGATCCCATCCCCCTTGTTCCATCAACAATCGTCTTCAGGTCAAGTCTTCAGGTCAAGTTCACGGCGTCTGAGGTAAAGAGACAGGCGAACGTGCCCTTCGCACCGCGCGGCGTGCGCCAACGGCGAGTACCTGTGATATGCTCCGCCAGCTTTTCTATGATTAGAGCCAAATACGCACAGTTTTCATTTTTATATTTATACTTTGAGGCGTGATCTTAAGCACACTAAAAACAGTGGGGGGGGCTTCGCCCCTTTCTGGTTTTCCCCAGGTAACGCAGAAAACGAAGAAACTGACCTAGCAAGATCATATCATACATCGTTAGATTTACCATGATGGGAGGACTCCAATGGTGCCCAAATATTTTCTCTAGCTCGGCTGATTAAGAACCTATAGGGAAAGATGACCACTGCCCTGTTGGAAGCGTATGCGACATTCTTTGACCACTGCTGACCTTAATATTGATTTGAAATAGAACAAGTACGCATAATTTCACTCGCCTCTTCAAGAGCTGTCGAACGCCGTCCAAAAAAGAAAATTTTGTTTACTGGGAAGTGAGATACGAAGTAAGGAGGGGAGGGTGCCATACCCGAGCGGGGCGCTTGTCAAGGTGCTTCCGTCAATTCTGAAATGCACGCAAGAAGACACTTTTTTAAACTACTGTAATTTTTTCAATATCTGCAACTTTTTCAGTAAAAATATAATGTTTCTGAAATATCCCCATGGTATTCAGTGACTCCTTCCAAACAATTTGATATATATATATATATATATATATATATATATATATATATATATATATATATAGTTTTACCTAACTACCAATATTCTAATTAAATGAAGTAGCTGTAAAGAAATTGATATGCGGACAAAGTGTAAAAGTGCCGGAGGCTTTAACACCCGAATCATTCCACCTAGCAGCCTAAGAATGTCACAGGCCTGTTCTGGCCTCCTACTTACTTCAAGCTCAAAGTTGAAAGAAAATCGGAGAGATAAGAATGTATAAGGCCCATGCTGAAATGTTGTGGAACACTCAAGCAACCTGTCTACCGCTGCCCCACCATACATCCCCTTTGCTCTTCACAGATGACGGATTGGTTTGGTTCCAGTGGCTCTTGCCGCGTCGCATGCTCTGCTCCACGTGCTTTTAGTCTAGAGTACTTACTCGAGTATACGAAATTGTCGGTAAGTGACTGATCCGGTGCCACTCGCGTATCACCGCGTATTTTGTACTGGAGCACAGGCACTAACATCCTTGCGTATGTACAGTTGGCCAAAGAGTGTAGGTCTAACTTTCTCCAGTTTTTCAAAGCGATAACGGCCCGGATTTCCAGGTTTCCTTGGGGACGTCCCTGGAAATAATATTTTCATTGCGCGGCTTTATATTTATTTTAGTACTATTCCACATTTCACGTGATTGCACGTGGGTGGTTAAGCCTTTACAAGCGTAGCACAATCCCGAAAGACAGAATGTGTCACGTGTGGGCTGCCTGCAACCTTCAGTGTCCCGCTCTCTGGCATGGTATATAAGCCAGGAGGGCTCAACGGAGTAGCACAGTTCTCTACTGGCTTCCCAACACAACCAACCATGAACAAGGTGAGATGCTGAAACACTCGCGTAACGAGATTAAGGAGTCTCAGCTTTACCCGAAATATGTCTTTACATCAAAACATGCTTTCATATAAGGCGACTACTGTTCGGAACGAAATTTTCTTGAAGTTATGGCAAATATGTACACTCTTTACGTTTCTAACCGTTACGTATCAATTTTCTTCCCAGCTGTTCGCCGTCCTTGCTCTGGCCGTGGTGGCCGTCGTCGCCGCCTCCGACGCCGACCTGGACTCAGACGAGTCCTACGCTGTGGCCGCCTACGCCGCGCCCGGCTACGGATACTCTGGCTACGGATACCCCGCCTACGGCGGCTATGCCCGCGGCTACGGACTCGGATACTCCGGCGCCTACGGCTACGGCATCGGCCACGGCCTCGGCTACGGAGGGTACGGCTACGGCTACCCTGCATCCTACGGCTACACTCGCAGCTACGGCTACGCCGCACCAGCCCTCTACGGCGCCTACCACTAAACGCTTATTCCAACTCCATTTCATGTGTAAAATTGAAAACATCACCTTGATTTTGGTTGGTTGTGCCATGTGTTCTCAAGCCTGAACTAGCCAGTTTCTTAGCTGGAGTTGTTCATGTGTAAATATACTTCATTCTACCTGCAATGCATTTTTTCCAAAAACAGCAACGCGCACCTCCTCAACTGCAATAGGTATAAATGCATGGGAATTGGGCGATGACAGTGCAAGGTACCTTTGCAAGCAACAACAAAGCTATTCCTTGTGAAACTTTCGTTTCACGTAGAAACGGGAACTGCTTACCACTCATCGCTGCTGGCAGGATGTCAGTGAAGAAGTCAGGAGTCGTCAACAGTCCTTTGGTGAGACACAGTGCGAAACAAAGCATTGTCAAAGACCATTGTTACCTCGGGTAATTTTGAGTCCATCTTTAGAAAAATTAAAAGTAGAAAAGAAAGCGTGTAGATAGCCACGTAGAAAACAATGGTACCATGATTATAACCTTATTGGTTAGCTTCTGTCTATTCTTCTTCTTGAAAGAGTGGTTGATACCTTATCCCTATGAAACCATGTTTTCTCCCTCGTGATACAGTAATAAGCCTCAGTGACTTAGCTAGGGGAAGAGAAAGCTGGGGAGGTTGCTCTCCTGAGCTCCCTTGAGAAATGGGGCCCCGCTCAGCGCAGTCTGGCTCCGCCACTCTAAGATCACTCGGTCACGCCTAAGGTCAGCAGGACTTCTGTGGCCAGCTGTGCCCACTGCGATTAGTGTGGGCACAGCTGGTCGCAGAGTCTCTCTAGACCAGTAGAACCCCATCAAAGCTGGTCAGGCAGACACTAGCAGACCAGCAGGGTTATGCTTGCTTGTTTTGAATCTGGATGTCGACACTAGCCAACTGTCCCCGAATGGGCCCGAAACGCCGCACGGTATCACAGGGAGACAGACTGTGTGCATTGAATTCCCGCGATAACTTATGGGGCCCGGCTGTAAACACAGTGGTCTTGACTTTCTCTCTAGGGGCGAGGATAAAATCACAGGGTGGTTATGACTGCAAATGGACCTGGAAACTGGTTTAGGTTATCCGTTTATTCTTACATTTGGTGCTGGTGGTGTCCACAACTAATATAAGGGACCAGGCTATTGACATATGTGCCTCCAAGATCACGGTAGAGGCCGAAGTTTGAGGCTGGTTCGCGACTGCCAGAGTGGGTCTCGAGTTTAATCTGGTTACCAGGGTGTGCCCACAGGGTGGACTGTATACTTAGGGTCGTTCATAAAAACCTTTGTTTCTTTTTCAGGCAGAAACCCACTTTATCTCCATTATCTATTCAATTCTGATTTCGATGAGCCACATTCCAAGCGTCTACAACAGGAAAGATTGCCTCAAAATTGGTAAATATTCCATGTTTCAGGCGCCAGATTAGCCGCCCGGCGTTGCAGTCCTTCTTCGTTAAATTGGGATGAAAGGGGTGCATAACCTACCAGTAAAGACAGTATGCCATATGCGTGCGTATAAGAACGATAGATGAATTTCAAAATGCAGCCATTTACTTGTCAGACAAATTTGCAGCGTAACATATTACGTGCTATACCACAAGACCTGGAATTACATGGTTCACCAGCCTAGTACTCTAGATCCCCACAGAACAGGAATGCTTTCCGCAAGCGAACTTTTACGCTGGTAATTTTTGTTGGAGAACGTCGTTGAGGCAGGTGCTTCTCCCTATTATCCTGCGAACTATTTAAGAGCTCTGATACTGCTAGAAGAAGATCTCGTTGCATATTTCTACTGTTTGGATGACTCACGAAATCTTCCACCAGCTTCACACGACATTATGTGAGACCGTTCACGACAGTAAGTTCTGGAATATCTTAAAACCGGGGAAGCTATACCAGTCACCAGCTTCTTAACGGAGCCATTTCATGTCAGAATCTTTCAGATTCAGGCGCTCGAATACCAGCCAGCTTTCAGGAATGACAAATTGGCAGAGGCTTGGTACCAAACCATTCACCGAGCTCTTCATAGCCTCTGTCGGAAACATTAGCCTGTCCAACTCAAAGTCAGATGGTGTTGCTGTTTAGGCCAGGTGTTGTGTCACTGCCTTCCTACCTCCAGCATTTTGATTCTTATTTGCGAGGCAGAATATAACTTTCTGGGCACAGATAACAGTTGCGTTTGCACGTTTACTCCAGCGTCTCTTCACAATACCAGAGTATCTTTACTGGAAGACCTATCAGGGAACGTTCCTGGATCATCAGGCCCGACTAGTGCTTTGGTTCTGGAAGACATGCAAGCTCTGTTTTCCTTGAGAAGATTATCACGAATTACACAAGCTGGTCGACATTTAGCTGTCAGGATAGGTTGTCTCCAACAAATTTATATTCAGAAGACCCGAAGCCCACCAGCGAGGCAGATTTATGGAATATAGGACATTTATGGCATGCAGTACGCGCTACTACTGAGCCAGATTCCATTCATCATTCCAGAAGATAGGTACTTAAGGGCTGAATATTATTTGTGGGGTTTAATGACGCATCAACTGCTCTGGTCATTTGGCATCGGAGGCGGAATGGGAAAGAATTAGGCTTGAGCTGGAGCAGGGCGCGAAAATCTTGCCTCTGGGTGGGTAGAACCTACTACACCCAGCACATACAGAATGTCATTGGCCGAGCCGAGCGCGCGTGCTAACCGACTGAGCCACTCAGATCCCAAAAGAGTTAAGCGGCTGTCCTTGTAAGTGGTTCTAAGCCATGCATTTTGGTTCCTCCGTTGCGGACTGGCAGCTTTAGAACCCTCTATGAGCATCAAACGTATCCATAAAATGCAGTGCAGCGCTTTCACTAAGTTGATATAGCAATCGCCCTGGCTGTGCTTAACTAGCGAAGCATTTTACCTAGCAGCCTAAGAATGTCACAGGCGTGTTCTGGCCTGCCACTAACTCCAAACCAACGTTTAAAGAAAATCGGAGAGATGAGGGTGTACGGCCTGTGCCGAAATGTTGTGGAACGTTCCAACAACTTGTCTACCACTGCCCCACCATACGTCCCCTTTGCTCTTCACACATGACGGTTTGGTTTGGTTCTAACGGCTCTTGCCGCGTCGTATGCTGCACTCCGCGTAGTTTTAGTCTAGAGTACTTGCTCGAGTATAAAAAATTGTCGGGAAGTGATTGATCCGGTGCCACTCGCGTAACACCGCGTATTTAGCACTGGAGCACAGGCACTAAATTCCTTGCGTGAATACAGTTGGCCAAACTGTGTAAGCGATAACGGCCCGGTTTTCCAGATTTCCTTGGAAACGCCCTTGGAATTTCTTTTTTATTGCGCGGGGTTTTAGTATTATTCCACATACCACGCAATTGCACCTGCGTGGTTAAGCCCTTACTAGCGTAGCACAACCCCAAAGACAGATATGCGTCACGTGTGGGCTGCCTGCAACCTTCAGTGGCCCGCTCTCTGGCATGGTATATAAGGCGGGAGAGTTCAACGGAGTAGCACAGTTATCGACTGGCTTCCCAACACAACCAACCATGAACAAGGTGAGATGCTGAAACACTCGCGTAACGAGATTAAGGAGTCTCAGCCTTACCCGAAATATGTCTTTACATCAAAACATGCTTTCATATAAGGCGACTACTGTTCGAAAATGTATTATTTTGAAGTTATAGCAAATATGAACACTGGTTACGTTTCTAACTGTTCCGCTTTAATTTTCTTCCCAGCTGTTCGCCTTCCTTGCTCTGGCCGTGGTGGCCGTCGTCGCCGCCTCCGACGCCGACCTGGATTCAGACGAGTCCTACGCTGTGGCCGCCTACGCCGCGCCCGGCTACGGATACTCTGGCTACGGCTACCCCGCCTACGGCGGCTATGCCCGCGGCTACGGGCTCGGATACTCCGGCGCCTACGGCTACGGCATCGGCCGCGGCCTCGGCTACGGAGGGTATGGCTACGGCTACCCATCCTACGGCTACACTCGCAGCTACGGCTACGCCGCGCCAGCCCTCTACGGCGCCTACCACTAAACGCTTTTTCCAACTCCATTTCATATGTAAAATTGAAAACATCAAATTGATTTTGGTTGGTTGTGCCATGTTTTCACAAGCCTGAACTAGCCAGTTTCTTAGCTGGAGTTGTTCATGTGTAAATATACTTCATTCTACCTGCATTGGATTTTTAGCCAAAAGCAGCAACGCGCATCTCCTCAACTGCAATAGGTATAAGTGCATGATAATTGGGCGATGATAGTGCAAAGTACCTTTGCAAGTAACACCAAAGCTATTTTTTGTGGAACTTTCATTTCACTTAGAAAAATGATCTGATACTACATTTCACCCATTTAACCAGTTTTTTTAGATCGGGTCATGTCAGGTCACGGAGTTATTCAAGGTCAAGCGACCTGACCTCAAAACCCCAAATCACGAGTTTGAAGCAGGCTCAAAGTAACATCTACCAATTGATCAGTCTCAAACTTTCACAATATGATAAGGGCATACGAATATGCTACCTCAGAATTTTCATATTTTTGACCTAAGATGGGATCAAGTATAAGCATAAGATTATATAGTATAAGTATAGGGTGAAAAAAGATACGGCTCATTTTCAGCAAATACTGGATATATCGAATTAAAGTCCCCATACCATATATTCTTACCACGATATTGACCATAAATTTGAGTTTTTGAACATTTGACCTCTCAAAGGTTACATGAGATGACATGAGTATAGAGTGATCATTTTGTCAATTACTTCGCACTGAATTTAGATAAAGCTTGCATTGTGCTTGCATTGTGCTTATTTTGTCACGAGGAGTCCATTAATATCCAACATGACTATACCAGGTCAACATGTGATCCTGACCAAGCTCGATGGCGGGTCATCACAATTTGCTCTATCGAGGTCACATTATACATCATTCGATTTGCTATGATGGGAGGATTCCAATCGTGCCTAAATTTTTTTATCAAGCTCCGCTGAGTAAAAGTATGTATGGAAAAATTTGCATTGCCCTGCTGTAAGCCTATCAGACATTCTTTAAACTCTGCTGACCTTAACACGCGCCCCGCTAGGGTCCCTGGCATGACGCGCCCCGCCGGGTGGGAATTTCGACCCAACCCATATCTTATTTCCTAGGAAGCTAAAAATTATGGACGGTGTTAGAAAGCTCTTGACAAGACAAAGCGAAATTATGCTAAGTATTTCTATGTCAGGTCAATATTGCGGTCAGCATAGGTCAAAGAAGGTTCCATAGGCTTACAGCAGGGCAGGGTACATTCACCCCTCTAGATATTTACTTAGTGGAGCTATAGCAAATGTTTATGCATCATTGGATTTCTCTCATCATGACAAATGGAATTATGTATAGCATGACCTTACTAGGTCAAATTATGAAAATGACCTGACATCGGCTAGGTCAAGGTCACAGGGTGACCTGGTATGGTCTTGCTGCACATCAATCGACTCCCCGTGACAATATAGGCACAATGCAAACAAAATAGGAGCTTTATCTCAATTCAGTGAGAAGTTATCTGCAAAACAATCACTATACTCCTGTGACTGACATGACCTTTGAGAGATCAGATGGTCAAAAACTCAACTTTATGGTCAAGATCGTGGTAGGAATATACGACTTGGGATTTTCAGCTTTATCTGTCCAGTATTTACTGAAAACGAGCCATTTCATTTTTTAACCATTGACTTATAATGGGTCGACCAAAAAATTGATCCCCTCTTATGTCAACAATATCAAAATTCCGAGACATCATATTTGTAGACCCTAATGACCTCATCATATTGTGAAAGTTTCATTTTGATCAGTTGGCTGATGTTCCTTAGGTACCGCTTCAAACTGGTAATTTTAGTTTTTGAGGTCGGGTCACTTGACCTTGAATAGCTCCTTGGCCTGCCATGACCTGACCTAAAAAATTTGGTCACATACGTCAAATTGATTTGGAATAAGTTATTGTAAGTTTCGTTGTTCTGCGTCCTTTCGTTTTTGCGTTATCTGGGGAAAACTAGGAGGGGGCGGATTTTGCCCCCCGCAGCGGGGCGCGTGTTAATATTGCTCTTACACAGAAATAGTACGCATAATTCCCTTCATCTCATCAAAAGCTTTCAAAAGTCGCGGAAAATTTTATTTTGTTTATACGGAAAATGAGATACAGGGAGAGGGGGGGGGGCGAAATGCGCCCCCAGCAGGGTGCGTGTTAAACCTCGCCCCAGTAGGGGTGTTTGAACACCCCCTCAGGTTTCATTCCGGCGGCACACAAAAACAGCAGCGCGAAGCGCTGCCGTACTTGGCACCCCATATCCTTGATCGATTCCACCACTTTCCCAAAAATTTTACGGTTGGTCATTTCAGGTCAGGTCACCAGTGCAGGTCAAGTGAACTCACTTCAAAAGATTGCATAAGTAAAAAACGGACGGATATATCGGATTTAAAATTCTAACACAAAAAGGCTCCACTGAGTTCTAAAACATATTTTCCGGGATTTTTCATATCGATGACCTAAGGTCAAGTACAGACCATGGCCTCTCCATTGGAAATGCATGAAAAAACAGAAATTGGGCTCTATTTGTGCAGGTAAAGCTGATAATGCCTTAACACGCACCCCGCTGGGGTCCCTTTCATGACGCGCCCCGCTGGGGGGCGTTTTTCGCCCCCTTCCGTATCTCGTTCCCCACGAAAGCTAAAGAAAAATTACGGGCGGTGCTCGACAGCCTTGACGAGACGAAGAGAATTTATAGGAATAATTTTTTATGTCAGATCAATATTGAGGTCAGCATAGGTCAAAGAATGCTCCATAGGCTTACAACAGAGCAATGTACGTTTCCCTCTCTAGAGCTGCCCTCAGGGGAGCTAGAGCAAATCTTAATGCATCATTGGATTTCTCTCATCGCGGAAAATCGAATGATGTATAATATGACCTTGCTAGGTCAAATAGTCAAAATGACCTTACCTCGACCTAGATCAGGGTCACAAAGTGACCTGGTATGGTCATGTTGCATATAAATCGACTCCCCGTGACAATATAAACACAATGCATGCAAAATGGGAGCTTTATCTAAATTCAGTGAGAAGTTATAGGCAAAACAAGCACTCTCTGCTCCGTGACCTGGTATGACCTTTGAGAGTTCAGATGCTCAAAAACTCAACTTCATGGTCAAGATTGTGGTAAGAATAGACGGTTTGAGGATTTTCAGCTTTATCTATCCAGAATTTACTAAAAACGAGCCCATTCTATTTTTCACCATAGACTTATTACGGGGTGACCAAAAAATTGACCCCAGCCTAGATCACCAATATCAAAATTCCGAACTAGCAGATTTGTAGAGCCTAATGACCTTACCATACTGTGGAAGTTTCAAATTGATCGGTTTGCTAATGTTCCCTGGGCGCTGCTTCAAACGTAATTTTAGGTTTTGAGGTCAGGTCACTTGACCCTGAATAGCTCTTTGACCTGACATGGCCTTAACTAAAAAAATTTGTCATATGTGTAAAAGTAATCAGGGATAAGGTACCGTAAGTTTCGTTGTTCTGCGTTTCTTCGTTTTTGAGCTATCTCGGAAAAACTTGGAGGGGGCGAATTTCGCCCCCAGCGGGGCGCGTGTTAATATTTTTCAAAGCGAAGTATCATGGGCTCTTTTCTAGGTTCATGTTGCAGTTTTTTAACTATGACCTCTGAGAGGTCATCTGGAGCTACTTAAACAGTTTTGAGACTTAGGTCAATAACTTTGCATGAAATGATGATGCAGATTTTATTCTAAGCCATTGCGTTTGGATTGCTATTGTGAGTTGATTGATATGCATATTGCCTATGCTAGGTCAAAAAACGACCTTGACCTGACCTGAGGTCAGGCCATTTTTATGCTTTGACCTAGTATGGTCATATTATACATCATTCGATTCACCGTGACGAGAGGAAGCGAATGGTCCCTAAAAATGATTCTAACTCAGCTTTGGCAGACGGTAGATCCAAAAAACCCTACTCCAATGTGCAACCTTTTTTTACCTGTCATGACCTTAAGATTGAACTGAGCCAAAAAAAGAATGATACAGTTTCTTTATGAATTTGTATGAGCTATCCACCAGCCTTCACCTTCTTTCGTTATCCCGTATAGGGGCCGAGTTCGAGGGGTTCAAACACCCCCCACCAGGGCAAAGGTGGCTTGGAGGCCCCTTGAGGCGCGGGTTAAGTACTTCTGCAGGTTTTAAATGCACACAAACAGACATGTATTTTGAAAACTACTTCAGTGTCTTAATATTTGTGACTGTTTCAGTACAGTTCAGTTTTTCAGCCGCCCCGGTAGCTCAATTTGTAGAACGTCGGGCTCCGGCCCGCGGCTCAGGAATATGCAGTGGCAGTGCATGTGCAAATTGTGCGGGCTTGGGATGGGTTCCCCTGAGACGCTCCGGCACTCCAGGTTTACCCGACACTGGTCAGCTGGCAACTGACCAGTGTCCCAAAACCTGGGGTGCTGGGTGTAGAGCGACACCCAGTCAAGCAGAATTTTCCACTCACTTTTATATTTTTTTTTGCTGAATTCTCCACTCACTTTTCAATTATGGTTCTAGTTACCAAAGACACAATTCACTCACAAAGTTAACAATATTCAACAATACTTACTACAAGGGCCAGTTCAATTGCCTCCTCTACTAACGTCCACTGGAAAAAGAGAGGAGCAGAATCGAATAGAAGGTCGCCAAATTAACTCGGCTCTTATGCGCTTCTTTCGCTTTTCTGAAAGAAAATCTGGCGACTTCTATTTTTCTGGCATTATACCTGGCATCCTTATCCCCACCGATTTCAGTGGAACAACAGAATCGAAATTCTGGCGCGGGCAAGACGCTCAGTGCCCCCCACCCCCCCGGAGAAAGTTCCAGTGGGTGAACACCGCCACCAAATTCCACCACTCACAAAATTCGTGAGTGGAAAATTAGACACCCTAGCCTTTTGTTGCCAAAGAAATGAGCTGACCGCTTTGAGAGATACATTTCTGGAAAGCAGTTAATCTGTGCACATTATTTCTAGGCTTACGTCCTTGAAAAGTTCTTTTTGTATTTCTGGTACCGAGAATAGTGAAAAATCATTTTTGGTCATATTTTTGTTAAAAGCAATTATCTTGAAATTTGTATGCCAAGCAGGATATTTTTTTGACATTGTATCATAGAAAATTGACCATTTATTGCGAAGAAAATCATTTTTATCCGTATGAGCCCTTCATTGCTGCGTCCACGCCGTGTGACACCCAAATCCACTCACGACACCCTACGACACCCTAGGCATACAAACGCTGTTATTTTAGTTGAACTGAAAGTGTCCGGTATTTGAATATATTGAAACTCTACATTTTCATTAAATGAATTTTTCTGGCAACAAGACTGCATCCAGTTACCCTTCAAACATCGGCACTTTTTTGTATGGCTGGTCTACGGCGTGGACTTACCAAAACGCCGTCTTTACATCTAGTAAATAAAAGCGGCATCTTTAGGCTTTTTGAAAGGCATGTTGCATATTCGTTATCGACAAAACATTGTTTGTCTTTCTCTTTGTTTGATTTTATCTGTAGAATTTTCTAGCCTATAAGGATTCAGAAAATTAATTTAGGGCAATTTTTAAAATGCAAATTATATACCTCAGGCGACCGACAGGTGGCAGCGAGGAGAAATTTAAAATAGTAGTCCCTCTGACGCTGTCACAACGGTCGCAGCCCGCCGCGCCTGGCTGATGTAGACGAAAGGAAGAAACAAAATAGAAATAAGGCTGTAGCTTCGATTAGATTCATACAAAGCAGCATATTCATATGAAGGTGAGAATATATGTGAAGAGGAGCAGGGAATTGACAAGTAAAGAAAAGAAACTTTTAGCAAGAGTCTGGAAGAGTTAATTGCCATGACAGAAAGTTTGTAGTTTCGTCTGGGTTAGTTAAGTGTAAGCCAAGGCTCTACTGGGCCCTAGCATAGGTGTATGCGAGGTGCAGTGATTGAGGTCAGGAGTGGACTCCAAAATTCCGATAACTTTAGGTATAGGTATAGGAGGGGCGTTGTCCCGGACAGAAAAACTGCGCAGTGTATGCTTAGATAATTAATTTTGGCAGAGTTTTCCACCTGAGTACCCAAATTGGAAAAATGTTACTCCACCAAACATTTTGAAGGGAATTTTCCACTCACTCGCCATATATTCCAAGCTGAATTTTCCACTCGACACCCTAGCGCAAAACCTATTTTGGGTCACTGCAACTGACTGGTGAGAGGGTGACCTGAGCCGGGCGGCCGTCCCTGTGCTCTTTGGGACGTTAAACGTTGGCTTCTAAATTGACCCTTAGAGTTCAAGTCCACTGATGACTTAAGTGAGGCTCCAATTCCGATAACCAAATTTGCGACAACTTGGACAAAACTAAAGAAAGCTAAAATGTCCCCATTGTATTAATTGGCCATTCCAAATATGTTTATATGTAGTTTTATAAAACTTTATTCTATTCGAATGAAGTATAGAAAATTTCTGCGCGGGAAAAATGTAAAACTGCCGGAGGCTATAACTCCCGAACCGTTTCACCTAGCACCTTTTTCCACTTTATTACATCGAAAATACCCATTAACATTACATAAACAGGGGAATAGGCACCGGCTGCACCGGCACCCGCAGTCAACGAAATCCCTGCATCTCCTGCATTCACGAATATCCTCAAGTACAACCTGCAGCTTCAGACTGACAAAGATTATTGAACATACTTATACAATACACAAGATCACACTTTGCAAATGCGATCTGTGGAAACGCGTCTAATTTTATGTCTACAATTCAAGCAGCGTCCATGAGTGCCATTAGGACGAATCCATTAATCTAAATTCATTCCATTTTTTTAAAGATATACATTTTAATATGCTCTAAGGCTGCATCTTTTCCTGCTCTATGTACTCATGTAGTTTGTTTTTGAATGCATCTACATTTAGAATGGTGCACGCTAGCCCCAATTTAAAGCTGATAATATATTTTTTGGCCAAAAATAATAATGTTTTGAGCTTCCTCTCCTTTGATTAATCCAAATACCACGTCTTCGACACTTAATAGTATTGGGATATTGTCATTGGCACTAGTAAGCTTGACCTTCACGAACTCCAAATCGGTTGCACGTCCTGACACTGAAATAAAAAGTGTTTAAGTTTATCAGCATGAGAAAATTTGGTAAATTTTTCAGAAAGAACCTAGGGAGCCAAGTCCACTGATGACTTTAGTGAGGCTCCGATTCCAATAACAAAACTTGCAAAAACTTGGACAAAACTAAAAAAATATAAAATGCCCCCATTGTACTCATTGGCTCATTCGAAACATTTTTATATGTAGTTTTACCCAACTATCATTATTCTAATTGGATGAAGTATTGACAATTTCTGCGCGGGAGTAAAATGTAAAACTGCCAGAGGCTCTAACTCCCGAACAGTTTCTTCTAGCACCCTAAAAACGTCACAGGCGTGTTCAGGCTTGCCACTAAATCTCAGCACAAAGTTTAAAGAAAATTAGAGAGATGAAGGTGTAAGGCCTGTGCTGAAATGTCGTGGAACGCCCCAACAACCTGTCTACCACTGCCAGACCATACGTCCCCTTTGCTCTTTACAGCTGATGGTTTGGTTTGGTTCTAATGGCTCTTGCCGCGCCATTTGCCCCGCTCCACGAATTTTTAGTCTAGAGTATTTACTCGAGTATACAACATTGTCGGTAACTGACTGGTCCAGTACTAGTCGCGTACCACCAAGTATTCAGCAGTGGAGCCAGGCACTAACTTCTTTGCGTGTATACAATTGGCCAAACGGTGTAGCTCTATGCATATCTTCCTTTTCAGAGCGAGGAGGGCTCGGGTTTCCAGGTTTCCTTGGAAACGCTCCTGGAATTTCTATTTTATTGCGCGGCGTTATATTTCTTTCAGTACTATTGCACATCCCTCCTCTCGCAAATCCTGCCTCAAGGTGCAGTCGGAGAACAGGCGATATACAGGCGATAAACAGGCGATTTCTCCCGATTTGTCGAAGTCATGCTTCAGTGACTTTGTTCCTTCCTTCGAAGACTTCTTTCCAGCCTTTGTTTATTGACAAGCAGCACCATTGGGTAAAATCGAGTCTGACTGCACCCAACCACGTTTATTCCAGTCGCATCCTGTTGGGACAAATTGCATGCGATTGCACCTGCGTGGTTAAGCCCTTACTAGCGTAGCACAACCCCGAAAGACAGATATGCGTCACGTGTGGGCTGCCTGCAACCTTCAGTGGCTCGCACTCTGGCATGGTATATAAGGCAGGAGGGCTCAACGGAGTAGCACAGTTATCGACTGGCTTCACAACACAACCAACCATGAACAAGGTGAGATGATTGAAACACTCTCGTAACGAGATTAAGGAGTCTCAGCCTTACTCGAAACATGTCTGTATCATATCAGCCTTACTTGAAACATGTCTCTATATCAAAACAGCCTTACTAAAAACATGTCCTGATATCAAAACATGTTGCTATACAAAGCTAGTACTATTTGAAGCCGATTCTTCTAGAAGCTATAGCGAACGTGGGACATGCACAGCTCCCTGCCTTTGAATGTATTCACTCTATCGTAGGCCTAGGGACAGCAGGCAGGAGCCTGCCTCCTCACCATATTCACCATTGCTAACTATAACCCATATGACGTTGACTGCTGGAAAGAAATTACTTAAAATGTAGTTTGGCCTCCCAGTCTTTTTTATGTTCCTTGGCCTGTGCATGATATGCTCGGCACTTTTTGGCTAATTTCGGGCGTAATTTTTCTCGTTCAGTCATGATTAAAACACAAATTGGGTGTTTTGCCCTCAGCTTTATGAATGTTTGCCATCCTAAGCACAAAACGGTGTGCTATTCTCTTGTTTCAAAAATTATTTGCAAACCATTTTTATGACTGTCGTAAAAACCGGACCTTTTGTTAATAATCTTTCGAAATATGAAGCCGCCGAGTATTGGTGAGTACATAATCGACACCTGGCCGTAAAACATAACATGTACATTTAATCACAACTAAGTGAGTAATAGTTCGCCAGTAATAGTACAAAACTTCTGAGACCAGTGTTCATACGTCCAGTTGCTGGAGGCTGTACCTTCTCTGCGGTTATAACCGTTCTGCTTCAATTCTTCCCAGCTGTTCGTCTTCCTCGCTCTGGCCGTGGTGGCCGTCGTCGCCGCCTCCGACGCCGACCTGGACTCAGACGAGTCCTACGCTGTGGCCGCCTACGCCGCGCCCGGCTACGGATACTCTGGCTACGGCTACTCCGCCTACGGCGGCTATGCCCGCGGCTACGGACTCGGATACTCCGGCGCCTACGGCTACGGCCTTGGCCGCGGCCTCGGCTACGGAGGGTATGGCTATGGATACCCGGCGTCCTACGGCTACACTCGCAGCTACGGCTACGCCGCGCCAGCCCTCTACGGCGGCTACCACTGAAACTGTGTTTTAATGCTATTTCGTGTGTAAAATGGAAAATATTGGCTTGATTTGGTTGGTTGTGCATGTTTTCCTTAGCCTGAACTAGCCAGACTTTTACTGGAGTTGTTCACGCATAAATATACTTATTTCCAGATATACTTCTTTACAGAAGCAGCAGTGCACACTCCGCAGCAGGGGTGTAACCTTGTATATTTTAAGCTAAAAGTTGAAAACAACACCCCTAACTTTCGAAAAACATCCCTGAAACTTTCAGTAATAATTAAACTAAACCTAACGCCAGTATTGCAATGAAATACTGTAGGGAGTTGACTAATAGAGCTTTCCCACAGACAACAATTAATTTGGAGATATATATCAGAGGGTAAATTATTAGTTAAGTGATCTGGAGGCTGAATAAAACTACGTGACGCTATACTTTGGTGGCAGGAGTAGCCATGGTAATTATAATACTGTCACTTACGAAATAAGCTGTGGGCTTTTGCTTGCTGCCGAAATATCTCAGCAAAACAGTAGCCAATAGTGAAACAATAATAATAATAGTGCGTGATGATAGCTGCTTCTTCTTGCCAGCACCATTGCTGTGGTCGTTTTCAGACGTCTTAGACAAAATACGTCTGTAACATCGAAGTGGGGTTACCGATATAAGGGAAATCAGGCGGAGGCTCCGAAACCAATGCCCAGGGGGGCTCCTGAGACATCCACTCGGGGAGGGATAGAACAAACAGCATTCGAAGCCCCTCTGTGATCAACGTTTGTAGGTTGCCAAGACAAGCACTGGGAAGCCACGGGGCCCCGGGGACCAACACATGGGAGGCCCTTGATATAAAATCAAGGGGCCCCTGAAATCGAAGCTGTATGGGGGACTGAGATCACCACTGCAAGGCAAGAGGACCAAAATTCGGGTGACGCTGATACACACATTCGGGTCACTGAGACCAACATTAAAGGGCCCCGAAACAAAAAATCAAGGGCCCGTGTGACTAGCAAACGAAGGCTCTTTGAAACTAACACTCTCGTGCTGCCGGTCTGAACGAGGGAAACTTCGCAGTACTTAAAGTCGGCCCAAGATGATCCACGAAACCCGAAGGCCCCATCCCCGACCCTTTCGCTACACCACATACCTCTACCGACGACATATAGGGTGGTGTGGCTCAGCGGTAAGCCAATATTTTAGTGAGTGCAAGGTTTCCGGTTGAGTTGTTGCAAGTCAGTTGCAAGAGTTGTTGCAAGAGGTGGTTTGGAACCCTATCAGCTGGTTTGGAACTTCCTGAGCTGACCAGAGCCTAAGGAGGTTCGTCTGAGTCCCCACCAGCTGGTCCCTCTCCCACATCTGGTGTAGATATTCCTGGGCTGGTGTGAGTTCCCCGAGGTGGAGTTACCCGGGGCCCCGAGCTGGTTTAGGGCTCCTTAGCCGAACTGGGCATTCTGGGCTGTTCTTTTGCAGGGGGCCCTGATTTAGCATTGGGTTCCTTGCTCTTAGCTGGTGGTCCCTGAGTTGATCTGGGCCCCTTGAACCGATCTGGGTCCATTTAGCTAACTTGATACCCTTTGAGCCCAGTCCCCAGCCCTTGAGTTGGGGTTGAGCCCTCAGCTGGTTTGGGACCCTGGGTTTGTGAAGGCTTCCTGAGTTGGAGCTGGACACCCTCAGCTGACCTGGAGTTATTTAGACGGTCGGGCCCCCGTGTGGGTCTTGAGAGTCCTGAGCAGATATTGACTCTGAGTTAGCACTAGGATCCCGTTAGCTAGTCTGAGCCCCCTGAACTGTATGGTTCCCCCAGCTGGTCTTGGGTATCTTGATATGACATTTCGCACGGGGGCCCCGAATCCTTCTTGAGGCCCTTTGAAATGGTTTTACACGGGAGGTCTCTGACTTGGTCTTAGGGCCCTCAAGCTAGTTTGTGGTTCCTTGAGCTGGTAGTGGCCCCGAGACTACATTGCACAAAGGCCCCTGAGCGGGTCTAGAGTTCCCTGAGAGGGTATTACGCAGAAGGTCCCTAACTTTGACTTGTAGCCTCATGCTGGTTTTGAACCCTCTGAGCTGATAAGGGACGATTGAGTTGACAATGGACCCCTGGCATGGGTGCCCTGTGCTGATCTGGCCCCCTGAGCTCATCGGGGCCCCATTGCTGATCTGGCAGCTTGAGTTGGTTTAGTGCCCCTAAGCTGATCTGGGGCCCCCCAGCGGATCTTAGGCCTCTGAGTTGGTTTTGTCAACCAGAGTTTGTGTTGAGACCCTTAAATTGGCCTGTACCCATTTAGCTGGACAGGTGCCGCTGAGATGGTATTGTGCGGGGGGTTCTTGACTTGGTTTTGAAACCCCGTAACTGGTAAAGAAACTCTGAAAGAACAAATTAGGTCTCCGTATCTGCAGTCAGGGCTCGCATGGAAGTTGTGATTGTAATTGTTGTGCTTGTGAGAAGCCCGCGCATCGCTATTCAATGGTATAATGCCCACGTTCGGGGAAGCGTGATCGGCCCCTGCGTGAAAAGCGAGGGGGCAAACGATACTTCGTCCCCTATCCCACAAAAGTGGGGGGACACGACCACCGCGCTACAACGGCGAGCCCATTAATTGTATACAGCTCTAAACCAGCTATTGCCTCTTCAGTGTCCTATTTAACCCAATGACTATAGCCTCAAAAGGGCAAGATTGCTTTAAAATGTATATAAGATTGGTTCATTAACCCACGCCCCGGTGATTATCCGAGCCACCTTCACCCTGGTGGGGGTGTTTGAGCACCCCTCGAAATCGCCCCTATGCGGGATAACGAAAAAACGTGAATGCTGGTGGATAGCTCGTACAAAATCATGAAGGAACTATTTTAGCCACTTTTTAGCTCAGGTTAATATTGAGGTTATGGCAGGTCAAAGAATTTGGCATTTTGAGTAATTTTTTGGGCTCTAGCAACTGTCAGAGTCGAGTCAGAATAATTTTGTAGGTACCATTCACTTCCTCTCGTCACGGCAAATCGAATTATGTATATTATGATCATTCTAGGTCTAAACAAAAAAACCTGACCTTTTGTCAGGTCAAGGTCACGTTTTGACCTAACATATTAAATAAGCATATCAATAGACTCGCAATAGTAATCCAAACGCAATGATATGAAAATACAAGATGTATCTTCGTTTCATGCAAAGTTATTGACTTAGGTCTGAAAACTGCTTAAGCTTTGCCTGGGTGGGGGCCTTTTTAGACCCTCCCTCGAGCTTTTCCGAAGTTACCAAAAAACGGCGGCGCACAGCACCGCCAATCTTACTCTAGCTGTTCCTTTATAATTTTTACATCTTTCCTGAAAATTTTACCTCAAAGTCATATCAGGTCAGGTCACCAGGCCAGGTGAAGTGACCTCACCTCAAAAATACTTAGGACCGCATAACTAAAAGAAGGGTCAATCGATCAAGTTGAAACTCATACCACATATTGGGCCCACCAAGAGCTACAACATTTGTTCCGGGATTTTTGATATTGGTGACCTAACGTCATGTGCAGAGCATGACCTCCCCATTGTCAACACATGGGGAAAATCACAAATGAGCTTTTCTCAGTAAGCATGGATGGAATCAACTTCAGACATCGGTTACGACTTGCTCTTAGCCCATTTCTGAAGTTTATACAAACATTTTTTACTTATGACCTTTGAAAGGGTCACAAGTCGATCGATTCGGGGGGTTCCCTATATACCTCCACCAACCTGGATCCGTCTGTGATTTAATAAATTTTAGCATGGGCCTTCTAGCCAAAGGAAGATTTCATCCCCAGTGCGACGTCACAGTAAAGGTGGCTGCGGATCGCCGGTTGGGGCGGCCGGAAAATGAGTAGATAAGGCTAAATAGATGGCGCTAGGTCCGAATATCAAATTATATTTTTGCTATTAGTCTTGGTTTTTTCTGGAATTTAACACTAAATCGTGCAAAATATATATCTTTCAGTCACTTGCGGATATATGCAAGTCTGATAAGGTTAACATTATGGTCAATAGAGCGTAATTTACATATCTGACATAAAGACATAAGACTCTGATGGCCTCTGAGACATAAAGTCTCTTATGGGCTCTATTAAGTCACGCACGTATGTCGTTACAAGCAGAACCAGGTTAACTGATTTCGGCCTTTCCGTGTATTCTCTAAATCGGCTGTTACGCCCTGCTTTTTTAGGAGCCCCTGTGGGTCGACCTTCTGTTGCCAGGTAAACCCGGCGCCGCCTGGGCTTTATTCATACACACCACCGCCTGGGGATACGATCGGTTCCCCTACGATGTCTGGAACTGGAAGTGATACGGACAAGTTAACATAGCTCTGGAAGTGCCTTACTGTTTTCTTCTCCGGAGCAGAGTTTGAACCATATTATATGAGCTGTGAAGTCACGGTGGGTCAAAATGGGTCAAAGCT
Organism: Lepas anatifera; assembly: GCA_034440635.1. Taxonomy (NCBI): domain Eukaryota; kingdom Metazoa; phylum Arthropoda; class Thecostraca; family Lepadidae; genus Lepas; species Lepas anatifera. The sequence continues at coordinate 1,892,662 of JAOTON010001152.1, forward strand.
AGACTCACTAAGAAAATTCCTTATAACTCGGGATCTGTGGGACCTAAAACAAAAAAAGACATCGATGTCTTCGTCTTAACTCAATGATTAAATCAATATGCGACGTGGTCTTTTAAGGCCAAATTATGACCTTAACCTTAGGTTAAGATCAGATAATGACCTTTCAATGTCATGGTGCATATTATTCAAATTCTGGGGGCATGCTCATTACAATAAAACTAAATTTAAGACTGTATCGTGTCTTGCTCAAAAGTTATTGACACAAACAATTTAAGAAATCATGATCTTTTGACCTCTGGTGACCTTGGTATAGGCCTGACCTCAAATTGGACGACAAAATCAAGATTTTCCATTAAAAGAGCTTCCGTGTGATACTTCGAAACCTGGTCTTCCCCGAACTCTGTAACTCTTCTGAAAATCCGGAACGGTGCGAACTTGAACCTGTAACTCTTCTAGAATGTGAGCTACGACCTTATCTTGTCGGTCTCATTTTAGAAGAACAGAATCGCCTTAAATGAGTTTAGAAATGATGTCACAACTCATTGACCTGACCTGACCTGATGTCAATGTTTGGCCATACGTTGCAAAACTGATCACCCCAGACCCTGCAAAGCGATTGCATCTCATTTGAATCGGCTTAGAATCGTTTGCAAAAAAGACCAGGAGGTCCGATCGGACCCCTCAGGCGGCGCTGCCATCACTGCTTGGTCACCGCGCTATGGTTTAACTGAGGGCATGGCGTGACCGTCCGTGGAAATGTAGCACTACGCCTAAAAAGCCGAACTTTGTGCCATGCTTTCGAAAATGATGTAGTCCGGTGACCGAAGATGACACAGACCTATACAAAACATATGCAAATGGAATGGTATGCAAAGCGCCATAAGCCACATCGCAACCGTTTCACACCATATCTGAACAAATCTCTGAGGGACTGGAACATCCCCACCTGCCGGGGCGAGGGCTAAAGGGAATGTGGCACCTTTATAACGTGATTTTAACTGAGATAGCCAAGTTGTAAAGCAAGTCGGAAAACCCGGTACTCAATATATCATTTGTCTTGGAACTCGATATTTCCGTGGAAAAAAGCTAAAACCTATCTGAAATGTACCCCTCATGTACCCCTAGAAGTAGGCCACAGTTGTCATGGCTGTTGGTGTGACGACATATGCTGACGTCATGGTGAGTATCAGACAATCGAAGCCCTTGAAGTGTATTGAATATGGTAGTGGTTGCCATATCATGACATCATCCACAGGCAGATAATTATTTTTCCCCTAGAGACGCATTCAAAAATCAAAATATTGAGCTTATTGTACATTTTTCAAAGAAATAGGGACGATTCCATGATTTTCGGCTACGAGTACCCCTAATTACACTAAATTCCAGGATTCGACCAAGGTGCCACATTCGCTCTAAGGCTCTATGGTGCACGTTTAGTCGTACGAGACTTTACAATATTTTAGCTCTAGAGGCGAGATCGATCATTGCTTTTTAAGACTATAGGTATGTATTTTGTATTCCGCATGTCGGCGATCACGAAGCCACCAACGTCCGGAGGCCCACCCCGGCTCCGGCGTAGTGTACGACTGAGCCATGACTGCGAAAACGAAACATAAATGGTACTTTCTAAATGCGGCGGGCAACCGCAAAGCTCAAACGCGCAGCTACAATGGCGACTGCAGCGCCACCTGGGGTACTCACCTGTCACCTAGAACGCCCTCTCAAAACTTGCGAGAGTGACAAGGGTGTTGGCTGATGATGCTCCGCCGCTGGTAGCGGTGTTTGCCGATGTTAACCCAACAGCCGAGGCCCTTTGCCACTTACCCATTCAAATAGGTTTTCGGTAGAATATTAAAAATCCTACTCTAATATTCTCTTTCCAAAATTGACACAAAATAGCCCCAGACAGACAGTTATTTTGAAGTGCAGGCCTCGATCCTAGAGTATTGTATACATTTACTAAGACATACTTTTTACATATTCTGGGAGCAATATTGCTCTTAACCCTCGCCTGGGTGGGGGGTTTAAGCAACCCGTCGGGATTTTTTCCGGCGGCAGGTAAAAACGCGGCGCGAAGCGCCGCCGTACTTGGCACACCTTATCCGTGATAAATTCCTCAACTTACCTCATAATCTAAAGGTTGGGTTATCTCAGGTCAGGTCAAGTCATCTCACCACCAAAAAATATTTAAGATGGCACAAGTAAGAAAAGGGTGAATGTATCAAATTGAAACTTTTACCACATAATGAGCCCGCCGAGTGCCACAAAATATATACCGGGATTTTTCATATCGATGACCTAGAGCCAGGTAAGGAGCATAACGATCTCATATCCGCCCCTTACGATCCCGTGGGGCCCGTAAACTGAGCAGGTTCACCGTTCAGCGAAATAGCCAAGAAGCGAAGCGCCCTAAAACCCCACAAGGTTTCCTGTTCAGACCGGAAAGAAGCGCATGTTCTCAGAGTGTCATAAGTGCTGCTTCCACAACGGCCCACCCCCTCCACCAATTATTGGTATCAGAAGCCCTGAGTGTTGATCTCAAGGCTTCTGGAGCGTTGGTCTTAGGGGTGCATATTGTTTTCCCCGAGAAACTTTATTTTGGGAACTTTAGTTTTGGCTGCAGAGGCTACCGAGTGCTCGTCTCAGGGGTTCCCGAAAGTGGATCTCAAAGGGGCCCCGAATGCTGCTTTCGCCCCTCCCCTAATGCTAGTCTCAGGGACCCTCCGTACAGGAGGATCCAGGGGGTGGCAGAGGGTCACTTGCCCCCCCTCTCCAGATGGACACCCGGCGCCCTCTTCAACGGTGGATGCCGGACGGCAGGTGACCATAAGCTTTAGCGCGCCACCTACAACTGCAAAAACGGCCAGTCCCGGTGATATGGAGCCGCGCCGGCCACAAAGCAGAGGCACGACAGGCGTCAGGCCCGATCTGAGCGCGGACATTTCTCTTCCCTTTGAGCTAGGCTGTCGGACATTAGAATTGTCTTGTTCGAACGCCCGCTTTTCCTGTGCTTTCCCTGCATGGAAGACACTGAACAAACATAGCCCTTAGTTAACGCCGACATCGTATGACGTCAGTGATGTGCCTTTACGGCCCAAATATTATTACTTCTTAATTCCACGCCCTCAGGGCCACATTTCATCTCCACTTCATTTAACGTGCGCAAATACTTAGGATTGACATGCTAACTAAAAAAAACAACAGCGTTTGGAAACAATGTGTATTGCAAACTTCCTACACTTCGGAAAACCGTTAGCGCTGAACACACACTCAACCACAGATGGACTTACAAACATTCGATGAGTTAGAAGTTCGAACGTGTCAGTCAGAATGCAACGTGTTTCATAGAGCGAACAGGGCCATAAAGTACTACGTCAAACAGATGATATCAGAGAAGTTCAAACTTATACCACATTATTATGACTCATTTTGAAAGCGGTATATTATGTGCCAGACACTGCCCAGTACACTGCGTAGCGATAGCACGTCTACTGGGAACGCTGCTACTTGTACCAATTCAGCTGCCAGTATACTCTGCCACTGACAAACAGGTCCAATCAGCTTCCTTACAGTCAGTCATAAGAACACATAAAAGGACACACTGAAAATTATAGAAAACGCGGGTACAAGCCTCAAGGCTCGGCATAACGTGTTAAATCATAGATCAGCTGGCCCATCAGTGCTCCAAAATGGCTCACGAATATCATCCGTCTGGTCTTTTGGAAATAAATTGCTGTGTCAAAGATCTTCAACACATGTCTGACACTTTTTCCCTTTTTCTGCCTTTCTTATACGATCACATTCACCAGAAAGTTCGATGCACCCATTCATATCAAGGTCCATTTAGACACCACAATACACCCAACCCCAGTCAAACACATGGACTCTGACCACCACAGAGGCCCAACAGTCCAAATATCTGGCCCTGACCACCAAAGTGGCCCAACGGTCCAAATATCTGACCCTGACCACCAGAGTAGCCCAACAGTCCAAATATCTGGACACTAAGTGGCCCAACAGTCCAAATATCTGGACACCAAGTGGCCCAAAAGTAAATATCTGGCCCTGACCACCACAGTGGCCCAAACAATCCAAATATCTGACCCTGACCACCACAGTGGCCCAACAGTCCAAATATCTCGGGCAAGGCCGTGGTTGGTACCAATACAGCGATGGCGCTAGACGGCACTTCGCTTAGAAATATTAAATCCTGCCTTCACTTGCCTAGTTTAGTTCAGATTATACATATTTGTGTGCGTGCATAAACAACTTAAGACAGGGCAAGTATAATGAAGCTAAAATAAACGCTCTATCACAATCCGTTACTGAGTTATTCAGTCAAGACCATTTTTCCCATGTATTTCCAATGGAAATATCATGGCTCGTACCTGACTTTAGGTCATCGATATAAAAAATACCGGAAAATGTTTTAGAGAACACGGTAGGCCCATTATGTGTGAGTTTCAATCGGATAAGTTCACCCTGTTCCGACTTATGCTATCTTAAACTTTTTTAGGTCAGGTCACTTGGCCTGTACTGGTGACATGACCTGAGATGACCTAACCTTAAAATTTCACAGAAGTTTTAAAAAGGAAGAGAGAAAAGGTATACCAAGTACGGCGGCGCTACGCGCTGCCGCTTTTCTGCTATCCCGAAAAACCTGAGGGGGGCGGGTACCCGCCTCCCCTGTGAGCGTGTTAATTTTTTTTAGTAAAATTCGAATTAATGATTCTATTTCACAATATTCAAATTATTTCCAAGCCTTCTGTTGTTTGCAACGTTTAAAAATGCTCAATATATCATCTTTTGACAGAGAGGGATAGCCAGGGATATTTTTTCGAACGGTCCACATCCCATATGTACCACTCTTCCGTAATTGGTACACTATACCTAAGTAGGGCCAGATACTATGGGCAAGCAACCGTGTTCTGGCCACTGAATACACCCACCGAGTATTTACGGGTTAGTGCTGATATCCAAAATACCCTGGCTTTGACGTAGTCTCACCATGGTATGGGCTTATATTGTCTTACTACTAATAATATGAAACGATACCAACATTTGCACAGGGTTCGCAAACCGTATAGCTTTAGCAACTTCAAATAGTAAAGGCTTTGTTATACCTTTTCTCAGGCATGCATACATGCATACATGCAGGCATGCATGTATAGTAGGGTGCGCGTTACAACAATTTTTTCGAACTCGAAACTTTTTCACATGGTTCTGGACGGTAGACACAAATATAAGGACAATCCTGCAAAAAAATTGTCATTTTCTCGAGTTTAACCAAAGGATTTTCACTTTTTAACCTTCCCCCAGTGGGGCAGAAGGGTGCTGACTAAACCCCCTACATATTTTTCGTTGTCCCTGAGAAGCGGCGGCGCCAAGCGCCACCGTACTTGACACAGCTTATCATGAATCAATTCTGAAACTTCCCCTAAAAATTTTAAGTTCGGGTCATCTCGGGTCAGGGCACCAGGCGGGGTCAAGTGACCTCACTTCAAAAAAATTTTGGGATTGCATAACTCGGAGTAGGGATGATTTATCAATGTGAAACCTTTTTCACATAATGGGCTCACCGGGGGCTACAAGCTATGTTTCGGTATTTTGTATATTGTTGACCTAAGGTCAGGTATGAGCCATGACCTCTCCATTGGAAATGCATGTGGAAACCGCGAATTTACCGAAAAAATGTTTCTTTTTAGTATATAAAGCTTATAGGGACTCCTTATTCCCGGGATCGTGGTATCACAGGCCACTCGCAAGGTTCATTTTGCAAGTTTTGACCTGTGACCTCTGAGAGGTCATTTGGGTCTACCTAAGCACGTTTTGAGACTTATGTCAATAACTGCGCCGTGTATTGTAATAGAGCTCTCATTTGGATACCACTATGTTTGATTTCTATTTACGAGTCGAGTGATATGCATATTGACTATGGTTAGTTAGATGATGACCTTGACCTGACCCTAGTTCATGTCATTTTTACACTTCGATCTAGTATGGTCACATTGTACATCATTCGAATCGCCATAAAGAGAGTAATCGAATGACGTTTAAATTTTGGCTCTAGCTTAACTCAGCCAAACGCTAGAGTAAAGTGTTCTAAATTGCGCTATTGTGACCTTTAATGACGTCAATATTACTCTCAGCTAAAAACTTATGGAAAGAGTTTCTTAATCGGTTCAATGGTCTATCAAACCATTCTTGCGCTTTTTCGCTATCCCGCTCAGGAGCCGAATTGCCGCCCCCGGTAGCTCAGGTGGTAGAGCGTTGGGCTCCGGCTCGCTGCTCAGAAACATGCAGTGACAGTGCATGCCCAGGCTTGGGATCGGTTCCCCTGAGACGCTCCGGCGCTAATAGTTTATCCAACGAAGGTCGGCTGGCAACTGACTGGTGAGAGGGTGACCTGAGCGGGGCGGCCGTCTCCGTGCTTTGTGGGACGTTAAACTTTGGCTTCTAAATCAACCCTTCATTGTGGGTGTTGGTCGTTCGGGTGGTGGAGTTGGGTTCTCCGTGACAAGTCTCTTGGTGACTTTAATGAGACTGCGACTCCGACAACGGTACTGGAAATAACTTGGAAAAAATTATAAAAAAGATTCAAGAGGGGGGGGTGTCAGCACTAGCCCAGCTTGCCAAAATTGGTTCCGAAGTCGCTTTGCTTTTCAGTCTTAGTGATGGAGTGCACTCTGGTTTCTTTATGTGTATTGTAATAATTTAATATTGCAACAGATTCGTAGTTTGCGTTTTGGCAGACCAGGAATACGATCTTTAAGTGTTGAACAATTTCCAAGCTAAAAAGTGAAACCCATCTATGTACATAAATCAGTAGTTTATTGTAATGTTTCACCCAACAGTACATCACACTGTTTGCATGGCACCGCGTTCTCCACATGCAGCAGTCTCAGAGCCATCCAGCCGGCCCCTCAGAACATAAGTGCCGCAGATGTGAGTCTGAGGGGTCGGTCCGATGTGCTGTTGGATAAAATATCTCAAAACAAGTCATCAAAACGTGCTTAGGTAGACCCAAATGACCTCTCAGATGTCACAGGTCAAAACTTGCAAAATGAACCTTGCGATTGGCCTGTGATATTACGATTCCGGGAGTAAGAAGTCCCTATAAGCTTTATGTGCAGAAAAAGAAACATTTTGCGGCAAATTTGCGCTTTCCCCATGCATTTCCAATAGAGGGGTCATGACTCATACCTGACCTTAGGTCAACAATATACAAAATACCGAAACATGGTTTGCAGCCCCCGGTAAGCCCATTATATGAAAAAGCTTTCATATTGATAACTCAACCCTACCCCGAGTTATGAAATCCCAAACATTTTTGAAGTGAGGTCACGACCTCACCAGGTGACCTGACCCAAGATGCCCGAACTTAAAATTTTTAAGGGAAGTTGCAGAATTGATTCATGATAAGTTGTGCCAATTACGGTGGCGCTTGGCGCCGCCGCTTCTCATTGACGACATAAAATCTGTAGGGGGTTAGTCAGCACCCTTCCGCCCCACTGGGAGAAAATCCGTTGCTGAAACTCGAGAAAATGACGAATTTTTTTGCAGGATTGTCCTTATATTTGTGTGTACCGTCCAAAACCACGTAAAAAAGCTTCGATTTCGAAAAAAAGCGTTGTAACGCGCACCCTCATGTATAGTATAGCTATGGTAGTATTGCTATGTATTGGCTTTAGGTTTGTAAAAACATTAATATGTCAAATTCTCGTTCGTAATAGATTGCAAATGTGCCCAACATTTTGAACATTAGGTCTGAAACTTGCACCACCTACTAATTGGGTAGAAATCAGTTGGAATTTGGAAGAGGTACACGAAATGACTATATTTTCCTTTACCTTGCCAGCTCCTTTTCCATTGCTATAGCTGTGAGGATGGGGTAGTACAATTTAAGTTATGGGTAATCGTGCGAGTTTTACCCTATTTTTAGCTGACCAGAGACAACAGCAAAACTATTTTCTACATTCTGGTTTGTGCTGGAACCAAAGGAAAACTTATGTTGAGAATGTATGGGTCCTTCAACATTTGTGCTAATTCTAAAGAAGACTAACGCGGTGCCCTCACAGTGACGTCGCGGACGGTCGGCGACCGTCGGCAGCAGTTGCAAAGTGGACATTCACCTGTCTCTGGGAGTTTTGACCGACCGAGGAAAAGTTCATCTTTGGCAGCAACTCGGCTGCTCAAGTTGCGAAGAACTATTGTTTACCAACAATCGAAAATTGGCTGGCAGCTAGGGCGACGGCTTAGGATAAATAGGTGATGACGTCCAATTCCCATTGATTTGTCAATATAAATTTCAATTTTAGTTATTATTCAAAAACATATCTTACATTTATTGACAAAAAACAACAAAAAGTAACATGGAAATGGTCTTCTGACGCAGACCATCGGCTTCAGAAGTTTGCCAATATTTAACGCTTGCTGCGACGCGGTGCAACGTCGTGCGGAGCGTTGCGGCAGTGCGTTTGGTGTCCTAACCAAAATCGACGGTCGTTGCGGGAAGTCGACGTTTTGCGACACTAGGCAACGCCGTGCGTTTTGGTTAGGACAACGTGTAAGGATAGCCGAGTCTGGGGGACGAATTGAGATCTGTCACCCTTTCTGCGGTAAAAGGGTTCGACCCCCATTGGTCCCTCGGTGTCAGCACATCTGGTTTAACACGCGCCCCCTGGGGGCGAAATTCGCCCCCTCCTGGTTTTCCCAAGATAACGCAAAAACGAAGAGACGCAGAACAACGATACTTACAGTACCTTATCCCTGATCAATTTTACGCATCTGACGAAATCTTTTAGGTCAGGTCATGTCAGGTCAAGGAGCTATTCAAGGTCAAGTGACACGACCTCAAAACCCAAAATCATGAGTTTGAAGCAGTGCCTAGGGTACATCTTCCAACCGATCAATTTGAAACTTTTACCATATAACAAGGTTATTAAGGTTTACAAATCTGCTATCTCGGAATTTCGATACTGTGGAGTTAAGGTGGGGCCAATTTATTGGTCACCCCATTATAAGTTTATGGTGAAAAACAGAACGGGCTCGTTTTCGGTAAAAACTGGATAGATAAACCTGAAAATCTTCAAAACGTGTATCCTTCCCACGATTTTGACGATAAAGCTGAGTTTTTGACCATCTGACCTCTCAAATGTCATGTCAGGTCACAGGAAGATACTGTGATTGTTTTGCCAATAACTTTTCATTGAACTCAGATAAAGCTCCCATTTTGCTTGCATTGTGCTTATATTGTCACGGGAAGTCGATTGATATGCAACAAGACCATACCAGGCCACCATGTGACCTTGACCTAGCTCGATGTGAGGTCATTCTCATCATTTGACCTAGCAAGGTCATATTATACATCATTGGATTTGTCACGATGAGAGGGATCCAATGATGCATAAATTTTTGCTGTAGCTTTGCTGAGTACAAATCTAGAGGGATAAACGTACACCGCCCTTTTATAAGCCTATGGAAACTTATTTGATCTTTGCTGACCTCAATATTGACCTGACATAAAAGTGTTCCTTATAACTTCTCTTTGTCTCGTCAAGAGCTTTCAAACACCGTACATAATATTTCTTTAGCTTTTCTGGGAAATGAGATACGGAGTGGGGGGGGGGCGAAAAACTCTACCAGCGGGGCGCGTCATGCCAGGGACCCCAGCGGAGCACGTGTTAAGGAACTAACTAAACATTGTATTTGTATCAGCACGAGAAAAACGACACCCAGCCATTTTCCATTGAAAATATGGCAGTGACGTTAGAATACGAAGGTCAACGGACAACCGCCTACCCGTCCCCCGCCCTAAGAAATCACACTGCACCCTACTCGGGCCACGCGGTCTAGCCGAACGATACGGTTGGACGAATGAAGGTCTCCTATCAGGTCTCCGGTTGCTGGTCCTCTCCCCTGGCTACGTGGAGCTGTGACCTGTCAGCTGGACTCCCTCAACTTCTCGACTTGGGGTTCACACGTCTAGAAGAATCTGTCGAAAGGGACCTTTATTCAATACTGGGCCGGTTAGCTTACAGACAGGGGCCGTAGCGTTGGGACCGCGTGACTAGGGCCTTTAGGGGCTGTTCTCAATGACGTCACTTTTTGGAAGGGCTTTCAACCCCCTCCCTAAGTCATAGCGTCACTTTTGGGTGGACATCCCCCCAGTCATGACGTCATTTTTGGTCAACCCCTAATTCTCATCAGTCAACATCATTTCATAGTAAACTGCGTGCTACAGTCATACGCAGGGCATTTTTTAAGGAAAATTCAGTGGGAGGGGGGCATTTTTTGCGCTGGCCGTTATAGTGTCTTCAAGGGATCAAGACCCCATTCTGAAGGGGTTTGATAAAATTTGACGCGTTAATGTTAATAAAATGTTTCTCAATTTGTGTGTTATTCTATGTTATTCCAGATTATATGTAGATGCTGCCTAGTGCTGGCAAGTTTTTTTCGGCAGAAAAGGTCAAACAGAGTTAGAAAAGGGCCAAAGAGGGTCAAAACACTATTATCACTAAAATAGCCGAATAAATACCACAAAAGCCAGATTTGAGTCTAAAACAACCCCTACCGGTAGTCATAAACCAACAGAAAAAGCGACTTGTATCACTGGTTAAAACTAATTGTTGACAATTTGATATTTACTTGACAATACTTGTTTAGCACACTACTAATCTCATAGGAAGCCAGGGGTGCACTTACAATCCTGGGTTATCATCAAATGATCTTATCCTCATAACCAGATCATTTGTTAGCATCATTAACACGCGCCCCGCTGGGGGCGAAATTCGCCTCCCCCTCCTGGTTTTCCTCAGATAACGCAAAAAGGAAGAAACGCAAAACAACGAAACTTACGGTACCTTATTCCTGATCAATTTTACACATCTGACCAAATTTTTGAGGTAAGGTTATGTCAGGTCAAGGAGCTATTCAAGGTCAAGTGACCAGACCTCAAAACCTAAAATCACGAGTTTTAAGCGGCGCCCAGGAAACATCAGGGAACCGATCAGTTTGAAGCTTTCACAATATAATAAGCTCATTAGGGACTAAAAATCTGCTATCTCGGAATTTCGATATTGTTGACCTATGGTGAGGTCAATTTTTTGGTTACCCCGTTATAAGCCTATGGTGAAAAAATAGAATGGGCTAGTTTTCGGTAAATACCTGATAGACAAAGCTGAAAATGCTCAAACCGTCTAATCTTACCACGATCTGGACCATAAAGTTGAGTTTTTGAGCATCTGGCCTCTCAAAGGTCATGTTAGGTCACAGGAGCATAGAAAGATTGTTTTGCCAATAACTTCTCAATGAATTGAGATAAAGCTCCCATTTTGCTTGCATTGTGCTTATATTGTCACGGGGTGTCGATTGATATGCAACGTGACCATACCAGGTCACTCTGTGACCCTGACCTAGCTCGAGGTCAGGTCATTTTCACCATTTGATCTAGCTAGGTCATATTATACATCATTCGTTTTGCCGCAATAAGATGAATCCAATGATGCACAAATATTTGCTCTAGCTCCCCTGAGAACAGATCTAGACAGAGAAACGTTCACTGTTCTGTTGTAGGCCTATGGAATGTTCTTTGAACCTATGCTGACCTCAATATTGACCTGACATAAAAATCTATTTGTCTTTTCAAGAGCTTTCGAACGCCCTCCGTAAATTTTATTTAGCTTTCGGGGGAAAGGAGATACGGGGGGGGCGAAAAACGCCCCCCAGCGGGGCGCGTCATGCCAGGGACCCCAGCGGGGCACGTGTTAATCATCTTTGCTGCACCACTCCCTGCTAACATTTAATGTTTCTCTCTTTGCCAACTATGCATTTTTTCTCTTGAACAGTGGCGGATCTAGGATTTTTGGAAGTGGGTGAGAGCGGAGCCCCAGAGGGCGCACTTTTCATTAAACTTCTCACCCAAAAGGCGCCTATAGTATTGCATCCTTCGCGTCCGATTTTCGGAGGCCATAATTTTTGTGGATTGCGTTTTTAACAAAGTTCTGTCCCTCCCTCCCACCACCATTCCAGCTTTTATGCTGCTCTGTTGCTTCTTCAGTTTCAGAATATCGTATTCAAGAGGGGTAGAGGTCAAAAGAAGTCATATTTATACAAGGAACAAACCAGAAATAGCTTAGGTGTCAGCAACTAGAAATAGGGGCAAAAAACCAGATTCCAAGAAAGGGCCAACCGAAAAAAACACGGGGCCAAACACGACAAAAAGGCCAAATTCGAGATATTTGGCCTCAAAATGGCCAGCCTGCCAGCCCTGACGCTGCTGCAATGTATTCAAAATGAAAAGTTTATTTTCTTATTTTTCTTTATGAGTGTGACAAGATAGGTAAATTCCTAAGGTATCGAACACAAGTGGTTTATCGGCTAAATCGAGATAAGTTATTATATATATATATATATATATATATATATATATATATATGGAAGAGACTTGGGACTTTTTTTAATAATTTACTTTATATTTATCTTCTTTACAGACGTTTCGGTGGCAAAGCACCTTCGTCAGTATGAATAGTAAAATCACATCAAAAACACATTAAAACGACACATACATGAGGCACCATAAAAGGAATAAACAAGACAGTTCAGTAAGAATGAATCGGGCAAACATTTCTATCGTGTTTTAAATTTCTGTCACGTCTAGCACGAAAACACGTCAGTAGGGAACTTCTGATATTGCTAATCATGCCGCAGATTTCGACCAATTTACAAATACAGATCGCGTGTTTGAAGAGGGGTAAACTGAAATAAATGCTGATTCTAAATTTCTTCTTAGCGTTTTATCTTTTGGTTTGGCCAGAATTTTAGTATCATCCCATCGTGGTAAATGGTTACAATCATCTATGTGTACTACTAGAGAATTTTAGGTCCTATATATATATATATATATATATATATATATATATATATATATATATATTATGATGTGTGGCTGTTGCTGTCAAAATCAGCGAGGGAATGTAGTACAAAAAGCGTTTAATAATTGTTTAGGCTTATTGACGCACCAACTGTCAGGGTCACATGGCATCGCCAGCTCTTTCCTTGTTGGAAGGGTTTCGCGGGCTAACGAAGGGCTGTGGTCGAATATATAATCTCTTCCAATTTTCAACATCAAGGAATCTATGAGAAAGGCCAGCTAACAACTTATCGACTTTGCAGAAGAAATTGATGCGGCGATCACACTATAAATATAACGCATGCTACAACAAGCGTCGGAAAAAGAGGGACCAGGAGGCCTGTCCCCCCGCCACCCGCCCACGTTTTGACCAGCAATTTCATGGCTCTGTCTGGATAGGTGAAAATCGGAAATTTGTATAACCAGCCGCTGCGGAAGGCAACGAGGACCCGAAATTTGAACAGTTTTTGGTAATAACGCGGAAAGTTCGTTGTCAGCATTGAAGTTTCGCTGGCACCCTCCTTTTTTCCGGTAGTGACGTTTAGGTATGTATGCTTCCCACAGCCACACCAGCAAGCAGTCTTACGCGCTTTGACTACACTGTGTCCGGTCTAATCCACGAACGAGCTCGCAAATGACCACGTGTGAAATGAGAGCATCATACAATCTCACGGTAATGGCTGGGGTGTGGACTTCCAGTCGTATAGAACATGACGTTTGATTGGTTGTAGGCCAGCGTTCATCTCCAGCGTTGTGATTAGTTGATACTGAGGCTGCTTTGCCGGGATTTTCCGTAACTATGCGCTTTGTTTCGTCTTCGCACGATGGAGGAGACAGTCACGGATGCAATTTTTGAACACAAGTTTGTGGATTGCCAATTTGGCACCAACAATAAACCTAGATTATCATTATCGTGTATTGTTCTTATTTTCGTTAGGTGAGTTTGCATTTGTTGAAGTTAAAGTCATCTCTTGTCTATTTCACTGGGGGGCTAATTTCCGGGCACTGGGGGGCATTTCGGCCGACTGGGGGGGCAAATGCCCCCCAGTTAACATGCTAAAAAATGGCCGGGTCATACGACATTTTATGATGACAAGGTTTTTAGCCTGACATTCTAGGTCACTGCCTCCCTAAATAAAAATTCACGCCTTCAGGTCTCAAACCTACTTTTGGCAGGCGGACACTCCAAAAAAACTCAGTAAGAATTCCACCGTGAAAAACTGCCGCCGGAAAAGGCCCATCCCTTGTCATAGCACGTCACTTTTTGGCCAACCCCACTCCTCTCATGACCACAACATGACAGGTTACTTTTCGGCCAACCCCTCCCCCCTCAGCAGGTGACGTCCTTAGTGTCCTGACAAGGGAGACTACCGAGACCCACTCGGTTCTGCCGGATGCAGTTTTGGTTGTATGTGTGTCCTGGCGCTGAGTCTTTTACTCAGGGACTCAATTAGGCTGGTATGTTCTGTTTGCATGTGTACTGTCCGACTTGACAAGACAAAAAAAGAATAAGGCGGCATTGGAAAGAGAAATCGTGTGTATCAAAATATTTTGTAAGCTCAGTTTTTCATGCACCTTTTAAACATATGTATGTGAGGCCAGCCTGCCCTATATCTGCCGGGACACATTTCAGGAGCGCCGCCGCGGAATTTTTCCGGGGGAAGCGAGTCTTCAAAATATTGGCTATCTGTGAAAATGCTACCGACGATGCACCGAAAATCTGTGCCGAGTCCCAAAAGAGACGTTCCCTCCTTGATTCATGGGTTGGGGGACGCGTCTACCTTCTTCCCCCCGCTTTCAACGTACAGACACATTTGGTATGGGTGCATTTAGGAACTTTTGAAGTTAAATCGCATCAAGTGTTAAAAAGATTTAAAAAAGTAATCAACTTTATATGTATATATATATATATATATATATATTTATATATTATAGGTGCGTTCTGGAATAACAGAATAGGCACTCTCCCCTATATGCCACAGAGAAACAAGAATGTCAGTTGCACGCACTAGCGCACGCACGCACGCACGCACGCACGCACGCACACACACACACACACACACACACACACACACACACACACACACGCACGCACGCACACACACACACACACACACACACACACACACACACACACACACACACACACACACACACACACACACACACACACACACACACACACACACACACACACACACACACACACACACACACACACACACACACACACACACACACACGCACACACACACGCACGCACGCATGTGGCGGGCCCTCCGATCAGTCATTGGCTGTAAGCGCCAGAGGTGTGATTTGCCGGGCATGGTACCCGGTGCACTGAATGATTTCTACGCGTCAATAGGGATACCCCACGTGCATACTGCATACACGTGCATACACGTGCATATTGCTACCCCACGTGCATACTTGCTCATTCAAAGTTTTATCGATTTCTATACTCTTTGAATAAATATTGCCACAATGTGGTCGTCAAAATCCATAGGATTATATGGGATCAGCAAAGGCATGCTGAAGAAATTTTTCGTTGGCCTAGGACTAATATTACTTGACGTGGTGAATGTAACGTTCGGAAATGTACACGTCCAGAAAGAACGGAAACATAAGTGACAAATATCCCAAAAGGAAAAGTAGTTGCAGAATCGTGAGATACACGACCCACTTTAACACTCCCGGGCATCACGAAGCTTATTGAGTGCATTGAGAAAAAATAGCTTGTATTATGTTTGAAATTAAATTCATTTTTCACGAGCGGCGTATCTAGCCGGTCAGTTTGGAGGCATGCCAAAGTAAAAAAGCAAAGAAGAAAGGTCACACGGTGAAAATTCTTGTCACAATTTAACTAGACGGTATGTTTTCGGGGTACATAACCGAAGTAGAAAAAAACGCCACCGGCTGAAAAGTGACCTCACAAGATACTTGTTTCTCCTATCCAAATCCTAATGTTTACACCGAAGTAGACTAGTTCTGTTTGAAGTTGATACTTTAAGCATTAGAATCACCAGGAATCAGCAACGTTTTGATTATAACAATATTCCCTGTAAGATAGATAACTTTATGTTTCGGCCTTTGATAATCTTTTTGCCTTGCATAATTTGTTTTCAAAATTTTCTGACCAAGTTTCCAAATCGTTGTTTGCATAAACTTTTCCGACGACCTTCAGCTTGGATGCCCATTTCACTGGAAGGTCAGTGCAAATAAGCTGTCTCTCGGATGCATTGTGCCCTGTCCATACAGAATGCACTGAGTATGTTAGTTATGGTATCGAATTGAACTTACATATGAACAACAGTACCTATATGATAGACATCGTTTATTGATGCAAAGAAACAAATCGAATATTTCATAGATTTGTTGTTTAAAATCCTATTAATCAATACTACCTGCACGGTACATAGATTTCAGGCTCACCTTTTAACTGACATCCATGAGGTTGATGTGAGGTGCTACGTGACCTATTTTGGAGTTTGGAGTTCTAGTTATTGGGTTATGGAACCCCAAAAGTAGGCCTAAATGAAGAAAAAGAGCCTTCAAAAACATCGGTGTGATAAGTGGGCAGAGAAGATACGGGAAAACTGAGGTCACCAAGTTATTTTGACTGCTTGTTTTCAAGGGAAATAGCCCGAAGAAACTATAAACAGTAAAAAGTGGTTATTTTCGGGAATCCTAACTTTCAACTGTTTTAATATGTTTTTACTGTCAAATATACGTGTATGGTAATAGAAGCAACAACAAATAACTTGAAGTCTTTATGTCTTTTCGAAATATAGCCTGGTTCGCAAACGTGAAGCTGCTATCAGCTGAGCATTGCCTTGTGCTGTGCAATAACCTGTGGGTTATAGACTAACACACGGAGGTAGGACAGACCATCGCGCGGCCTTGATGATGACTCAGATTACGATATTTAGCAGTGAGCTCCGGCCTCCTGGCCTCCTACACATCCCTAGTGAGCCTCTCAGTCCTACTAGCCCCCCAGCTTGCCCTGAGCAGACACATGCAGCTAGTCAGTAACCGCTCCACCGCACAGTGTTCTAGTGTTTTTCACAATTTCCCAGTAGCGGATCCAGGGAGAGGGGGTAAAAAGGCATTTGCCCCACCTCCAAACGGAAAAGCTTGGGGCCAAACTGTTTTGCCCCCCTCCCTAAAGCGTTCGACCTCCTTTATGTCCCGACTCCTTTTAGTTTATAAGCAATATTTTGGCGTTTCAAATCTCATTTTCAAACAGAACCGGTTAAGTTCAGTGTAAACATTGCGTATTGGATAAAAAATTAAATTGAGCCAAAATTTTTCACCCCGTGACGTTTTTTTTATTTTTGCTCTTCGCCCCAAATATCCCAAATTCTACTCCCATTACCGTTCTATATCGTTAGGTCGTATCATTGTAGCACAATTATTCGCTGCGTGTCGTTTTTTTGCTTTTTTACTTTGGTTTGCCCCTCCCTAACCGACCGTCTAGATCCACCACTGCAATTTCCTTATTTTGGAGGCCAAAATGAGGACATTGTCCGAATTTAAGACTTTTTTGAAGCTGATTCTCATGTTTTCCACTAGTATTAAAATGATCGGAGTGTCTGAAAATGTCAAAAAGAAAAAGATGTGAGGCACAATACAGCCGCAGATTTAGTCCTTTTCATAACGCCTGGCCTAAGGTTAAAGGTTTTATTTTTAGCTATATGTGCTTCTTCTATGGTTCTCCTATATCTTTGTTTTTAAAAATTGATATAATTTAGCTCTTTCTCAGTTTGTTATATATTTTCATGGAATGTATGACAAATGCACTGAATTCTGAGTTGTTCCGAAGGTCTCTTCTATGTTCTTTTAATCTTGTTTTAGGCCCCTTCCTGTTTCACCTACGTGTGATTTCGCACACGACCCGCACGGCAGCTGGTACATTACACTTATGGTTCTAGGTCGTCTGAGCTTTCCTTTTTCGCTAAGATAATACTAATTTTATTACCGGAACAAAATGCTACTTTGCAACGCGTTCCGTTTGTTTGCAATAATTTCAGCTGGATTGTGGTAAGGTATCGTAAAAAAATTCCATGTCCCTTTTCGTTGGCTTTCGCGGATCGTTTTCTTATATCTAGATATTTCTTCTTCAATTTATCCGAAACCGTCTCGGATAATTTAGCTTCGTGAATGATGTCATAATATTTTCTATCTCTTCTTGCAGGTATTCTTCACTGCAAATGTGGAAGGCCCTAAGAAAAAATCGAGTTCCGGAACCTACTTTTTGACCGCACTGGTACTTTGGAGTTAACCTCGTCATTCCTAACAATCTCAGTGTCAAGGAAATCTCGAGTTCGCTGATGTTTTTTTCAATGGTAAACTGGATTTTAGGATCAACTGAGTTCAGTTGATTAAAATCTTGTTTCAAAGTTCAATCAACTGAACTCAATCAACTGAACTCGGTTGATCCTAAAATTCAGTTCATCATTGAAAAAGAACATAAAAGAACTCTAGCTTTCCCTAGACACAGATATTGTTAGGAATGACGAAGTTGAATTCAAAGCATTTCAAAAGCCAACGAACAAGGAACGCTAAGTTCATTATTACTCAGGTCGCAGTGATAGGGTGAAGCGAGGAGTAATAATATGATTTTTCTTAGGGCCTTCCACATTTGCAGTGGAGATTACCTGCAAGAAGAGACATAACATATTATGACATCATTCACGAAGCTAAAATATCCGAGAGGGTTTCTGATAAATATGAAGAAGAAAGCTCTAGATATAAGAAGACCATCTGCGAGAGCCAGCAAAAAGGGACAGACGAAACATGTTACGATACCTTACCCCAAATCAGCTGAAGTTATTGCAAACAAACTTGAAGGAACTAGTTACAAAGTACCATTTTGTTCCGGTAAAAAATTAATAGTATTTTAGCGAAAAAGAAAGCTCAGATGACCTAGAACCATAAGTGTAGTGTACCAGGTGCCGTGCGGGTAGTGTACGAAATCATACATCGGTGAAACAGGAAGGGGTCTAAAAACAAGATTAAAAGAACTTAGAAGAGACATTCAAAGCAACTTAGAATTCAGTGAATTTGTCATAGATTCCATAAAATAAATCATCTAACAAACTGGGATAGAGCTAAAATTATAGCAGTTTGTAAAAACAAAGATAAAGGAGAGCCACAGAAGCAGCACATATAGCTATCAATGAAACTTTGAACCTTAAGCCGGGTGTCATTAAGTGGGCAAAATCTGCGGCTGTATTAGGAGTTAGTTGAGCAAAGAGAGGGAAACATTAATAATAATGATAATAGCATTAACCCTCGCCCCACCGGGGGCATCGATGGCCCCTAAGGTTTTTCCGGGATAGCAGAAAAACGAAGAGGCCCAGCACCGCGGTTGAGGGCTCTACTTCTCACTGCATCATTTTCCCACCATCCCTGAAATTTTTTACCCCGGGTCACCCAAGGTCAGGTTACCAGACGAGGTCAACCAAGGTCACCTCACTTCAACCTTAGAGCTCTGTACGAGCTACATTTCGAAGTCAATCGATTTGAAACTTCCTACACTTTATAGCCCCTCCAGGATCTACAAGGTGTATGTCAGGGATTTTTTAGATTTCGTGACCTGATGCCAGGTCACGAAGCGACCTCTCCCATTGCAAAACATGGGGAAAGCTGTCTTATGATCTAAAAGTCACAACTACGATTGAAAATGCTCTGCTTGCTCTGAAAAGCGTTCTTGAACACCCTTTCACGGACCATGGGCCATATTTGCCCTTTGACCTCTACAAGGTTATCCAAGGCCACCAGGGGTCAAAAACAGTATTTTGACAATAACTTATGACCTAATTAAGCTAGAGCGCTGAATCAAACACCACCGTGTATGTCTCGTCACTGGCCTTCATTTGATTTACGGTAAGGTCACTTTCTGACCTTCCATGACCTCATGTCATATCAGGTCACATGGTGAGCTCTGGAGGTCAAACAATTGGCGGGAGGTATTCACGTTCCACATAGCGGAAAAAGGTCTGGCATTTACCTGTCAAATGTATGTACTTTACCAGATCTCAATAGCTCTAATGGCATAAGGGTTATGACCAGTTTGCTTCAGCATTGCGTATTTGAGTGAAAATAGCCGATCTTGACATAACTTGACCTCTGGAGGTCAAACCATTGACCTGAGCGCTTTAACATGCCCAGTAATGTTTTACTGAATTCATGCGGGCTTTCTAATGCACTTTACATATTTGCGCTAACCCCCATATTTTCGGAGTTAGAGGGGCATCGCCGGACCCCCGATGGGGCGCGGTTTAATAATGATGAAATAAAGATGCAATACCATTCATAATAGTGACAAGTCTAGCATTTCTCATATTAAAGCTTCCTTGTATACATTACAGAATAATTCAAGAGGCATTATTTGAATATCATCAAGAACGGTGCTTTTATAGCTCTGTCGCATTATAATTTTGCACAAAAAATTCAAACGATGAAACTGCACCATGTTTTCGTACCGTGTCCCTAATCCCTCATGCCTTGGATGTTGATAAAGACTGCTTGTTGAAACGCGTTCATCTGCTATGTTGGTTGAAATGATAATAGGTATAACCTGTCAATCAATGTTATACAATAGCTATTTTTGTTGCTGACCTAGGGTCAAATACCAGACAGTCATGCCCGCTGTGGTCAGGTCTTGACATTTATGTGTTGTCCACATAATCTGTGGAAAAAGAGCTTTCGATCCGTACAAAAAAATATTCATTTGGGATTTATGCTAACTGAGTTGTTGAATTATGTCCTCACTGTTGCGGACCTTCTGTACATTTTCACCCAAGCCGTCTCCTTTCCGATTCGCCTCAGCTTTTTTTACTATCAAGATAAATCTATATCGAGGTAATATAATAACGGAGACGCCAAAGCTTCGTGTCGAATCTAGGTTTACTGTTAACTATAATTTATAGAGTAAATTTTGGTAAATTAAGAATAGAGTAAGCCAAATTTGCAGGAAGCATTGAAAATGGGACAGGATGGGAACCTCAAACATGGAACATGGGTCAGAGTTCTTCACGTCTGCCCTCCAAGATTACCTTCTACCAGGGGCGGATCCAGGATTTCCTCAAGGAGGGGGCGAATCTAAGATTCAGGGGCCCGTCTTTTGGGGAGGGGGCTCGTGCGTCGGGGGGGTACGTGGAAAAACATTACCTAAATGTGATGGAACTCAGCTTAAAAAGATGTGCCCTAACCCCATCCCGGCGTCATTTTACACGTTACCACTACACCTACACGCTCGCACGCACTGTATAGTCATTATATGCATATACAGACAGGGCTTTTCACCCATAGCACCCTTACAGGGAAGGGGGGGCAGTTGCGGCGGGAAGCGTTTCTTTCCAGTGCTTAAGGTCAGCCCAAGGTGGGGGTGATCGCCCCATGGCCCCAACCTTTGATCCGCCCCTGCCTTACGCCGCCCTTGGCTGCGCGTGTTACTTACCCAGCTCATCTGCATGCTGCACAAGGATATTTATGCGTCTGCCATCTGCATGCTGCCTGGCTCTCCCTCGATGTTATCGCCTGCCAAGACGGTCGTAAAATGTCACACTTTTTCCCAACAGGTCCTGCAAGCCAAGTGGCAGGGTAGCACATCCTGCATAGCAGCAAAGGTACAGAAAGTATGCTGACTGTCACAAACTTAATGCGACGTATGTCTGCTCTGTCACACAGAGATGGCAGGTGTAATGTATGTTTGCATGTTATTCCCGAATAAAATATTACGGTCATAATCAGTGGTTGATCCACGGGAGCACAACGGGCATTTGGCCCCCACGCCGAAAAGCTGGAGTACAACTATAACCATTCAACCCTAGTGAAAACCGTCAAAATTCTCCTTTTGACACTGTGTCCGAGAGACTAAAAAATGTCAGATCCCCGGGACACTAAAATGTCAAAATGGAGTGATGGATGCATTTTGAACGAAGTTTACATTATGTCTACAGCACTATAAAACTTCAGCTCCCGATTTTGTGATCTGACAATTGTTCTGAAAAATATGCTGAATGCATTTTACCGTCCTCTTCCTTTTCGCGGCAGAAGGTTTAACACGCGCATTGACGGGGGTCTGAGCCACCTTCGCATTGACGGGGGGGGCGGTACCCGCCCCCTAAGATCTCGAGAACCACGGTAGGTAGCGAAAAACGGTAAACGGCGTTGGGCTGCCCATCCACTTCTCCATCGAAAACATTTGAACCATTTTTTTGTCAGGTCACATTTAAGGTCACGAGAGGTCAAAACATGCCCGTCATAGGGATTACATGTAAAATTCAGTTTTTCGGGCATTACAACTGAACAAGTAAAGATAGAGCAAAATGACTTGAACTATATGAATCCTCTCAGCAAGCCGAATCGAATGATATATAATTTGACCTTGCTAGGTCAAATCAAGGATTTTACCTGACCTGAGGTCAGGTCAGAGTCAAATTATATAAAATGCATATCATTAGAACTGCAAAGCCCAGGCGAGTCTAATGCACCTAAAATAAATGCTCTATCACCATCCGTTACTGAGTTAATCCGTAAAAACATTTTTTCCCATGTATTTCCAAAGGAGAGGTCATGCCTCGTACCTGACCTTAGGTCATCGATATAAAAAATACCGGAACATATTTTAGAGAACTTGGTGGGGCCATTATGTGATATGAGTTTCAATCGGATAATTTCACCCTGCTTAGACTTATGCTATCTTAAACTTTTTTTGAGGTCGGGTCACTTGACCTGTACTGGTGACCTGACCTTGGATGACCTAACCTTAAGATTTTCACAGAAGTTGTAAAATTGATGAGGAAAAAGGTATGCCAAGTACGGTGGCGCTACGCGCCGCCGTTTTTCTGCTATCTCCGAAAAACCCGAGGGGCGGGTACCCGCCCCCCGTCAATGCGCGTGTTAACAAACCACACCATCACGGCGTGGAAGTGCCATGGCACGAATTTCCATTGTTTTAAGGTGTTTCCATTTATGAAAGGTGCCTTTCCAATTCAAGGTCATGATTCCCAGTATTGGGAACGTGATTATGACTGAAAAGTGTGATAAGAGCTTCCCCTACTGATATGCACTTCCTCTTTTTGAAGGAATGTTCATTTTTGGAAGAAGTGTTTGAGTTATTGGTCATTCTTCCATGATTGAGAACGTAGCTATTATTGAAAATAATTGTTATTATTGGGAAGGTAGCTATTTTTCAGAGCCACGCTACTATGGACAACTCTGACCACAGTGTCCCCCACTGTCCTATGAAGGAGATAGTGCTATCTCATAAGTCAGCAAAATATATTTAAAAAATGTGTTGGCTCATACACGCATGGGCGCTGAAAGCAGGGAAGCTGGTCACTCCCCCATTCCGAATCAGGGAGGTTTATTCCCATTTTTAAGGGAACATTCACACAAAATTTTGGGATTCAATCCAGTTTTTTTCTAATATTCTTCCTATTACCTGCGTGGAGTTGGACCTACAAAAATGTGTTGGTGAATTGTACCTTGGGTAGCGGTTTCAGAGATAGCCCAAATGCTCAAAATCTGCCTCCCCTGCCCTCGGTTATCACCTATCAGTGGTCCGTCCTCCCTCCAGTATAAACTTCGTGGCGACACCCCTGCATAGATACAATATTATGCCTATGGGCCCAATACGAACATATGTATTGAAATAAACATACTATAGGAAGATCCAGTGTGGTCAAAAACCTTATTTAACTTCACACAGTTGTCGTGTTTCACAGCCTATAAATATTTGCTCCCCAGCACTTTTTAATTAGAAGGCGTACTTTGGGCGTACCAGATGCTAAATTAAGGATAAAGGTGGCCGTTAAATTGAAGAAACTAAAACTTTAAGTGTCATTTGCATTCCAAAATTATGAATGATTCGGCAGAAAACTACGTAATTAATTAATTGAAAGAGTGCTTATGTTTTATGTTTGCGTACAAACGTTTTTTAATATGTACTTGTCATATTTCTGCTTTCTAGCCTGCTACCAACTGCCAATTGCTGCCTTTTACCATCATTAGGTCGTAGGTTAAAAACTGGCAACTGTGACAGCGGAATCTAGGTGTCCTGTGGAAGGAGAGGGGGTCTGTCATTATATTAGAAACTGAACATAGTACATATATTAACACGCGCATCGGCAGAGGGTACCCCCCTCGGGTTTACCGGAGACATTATAAAACGACGGCGTATAGCGCCGCCGTACTTGGCATACCTTTTTGCTCATGATTTATACAACTTTTGCAAAAATTTTCAGGTTAGGCTATCACAGGTCAGGTCACCAGTACAGGTCAAGTGACCTGACGTAAGAAATTAAAATAGCATAAATCGGAAGAGGGAGAACGTATTCGATTGAAACTCATATCACATAATGCCCCACTGATTTCTCTAAAATATGTTCCGGTATTTTTTATATCGATGACCTAAGGTCAGATACAAGCCATGACCTCTCCATTCGAAATACATGGGAAAAATGGTTTTAGCTGAAGAACTTAGTAACGGATGAAGATAGAGCGTTTATTTTAACTGCACTAGGTTCGCCTTGTATTTGCGTTCTAATGATATGTGTTTTGTCTAATTTGGCTTAGACCTAGCAAGGTCTTATTATATAACATACAATTCGGCTTGCTGCGAGGATTCATATAGTTCAATTTGTTCTCTATCTTTACTTCTTCAAATGTAATGACCAAAAAACTTCACTTATATGTTATCCCTATGACGGCATCTTTTGACCTCTAGTGACCTTAAATGTGCCCTGACAAAAATATTTCAATTATTTTCGATGGAGAAGTGGATGGGCTACGCAACACCATTCACCGTTTTTCGCTACCTGGCTTGGTTCTTGAGATATTAAAGGGGCGGGTTCCCACCCCTCCCCCACCCTCCCTTCAAAGCAAAGGTGGCTCAGACCCCGTCAATGCACGTGTTAAGTTACTAATTGCATATTCTGCAATGGAAGACATAAGAAATTAAAATACTAGTAACATGCTTAATTCTGTAGTTCGAAAACATGTGTTTGGAGTTTGGGTTATGCAGCCAAAATCTATATTTTGTCACAGCCATGCACTTTGAATATTGTCAATGCGTCATCTAACCCTGCAAGCGAGTTGACCACGTTCTGCACCTCTGCCTAGCACGCTGCCATTGTTCCACCATCGATAAAATCCAGGACAGGGAATGACATTCACGAGAGATCAGGGTCACCAAACATTCCAAGTCAAGTCACCAAACATTCCCTGCCGGTCATGGCGATGGTTTGTCTGTGAATGAGAGCCTATCATGATTGTCCCAATAAAAATTGTACTAGAGTTCATCCAAAAAAAATTTCCAATAAACACGCGCTGGTATGAGGGCCCGGGCCACCTTTACTGGCAGGAGGGTTACCCATCCCCTTACGGTTTCAGCAAACATGCTTGGAAGGGAACACGGAAAGCAGTGTTCCATTGCTTGCCTCGATAATACCAAAAATGCTTAAACAAAAAGTACTCAAATTAGCTACTGAGCCCAGAAAACGCTTCAATAAGGCAGTCGCGAGAAAAGGAACATTTAAGATTCACAAGTTCGTACCGGTTAATTCGAAGACCTTTCTTGTCCATGAGCTCTCGAATGATGAGGGACAGAAGGTTCGAGTTTTAAATTGAATCTGTGAAGTTCAATGGCACCATGTAATGAAGTCGTTCTTCCGATCCGTGGGTCGGATCCTGAATAAATCAGCATGTCTTAATCTTGTATGTTCGAAAAGCAGTTGTCAGCGTGGAAGCTATGTGGCTTTTTGTTTGTGATGTGTGCTTTCTAATATAAACTGAACTGTAATACATGCAACTTTTTAGGGTATGGGTAGACAAAGAAAACTATCTAAAACAAACCTAAGACAACTGTAATAATCGGCTTCTGACGCATAATCCTCCCACTACATTTTCAACCAAATGCACCACAGTGTTGGAATTGTTCCGAATGTTTCGGTAATACGTTCAGTTCTTTTTCGGAACGGCTCAAATTTGTATGTTAGCAATAGTAGCCTCCACACCACATCTAGTTCATTCGGAATGTCACCGAAGCGCAGTCTTGCTCAGTTCTCCCCTCTCCGTTACCCCACTTCCAACCGGACGCGTCTATGCGGCGTGCCGACTGCATGCTGAGTGGCCGGCAACGGTGTTGGGCTTGGTCTGCGGTGCTCGTTACTGATTTGGCTCTGTAGTATCCATTCTTTTAATTGGCGTTATATGTAATTTAAGCAATGCTCTTTCACATGAAGTTATTTTCAAGTCAATAAAAACATAGGAAATATGTATGTTTATCTTTGCAAAAGTTTGGAATTATATTTTATACATACTCGTGCCAATCAATTTATTTAAACTTACATATTTGTATTGCTCAGACTTGTGTAATTATTTTCATGTAACCTCTTGAAGGAACACCTTTCATTTAAATGCCTAAAAACTCATGCGAAAAGTTTGATGCACGCGTCCGATGCTGGATTGCCCAAAGCTATACCTTCGAAACGATTTTCTGGACGAGACTAAAAATGCCACAGTCATTTTCAGCGCCACTGAGAACCCTAGTCCCAAATTTTCATGAAAATATGAGATATAAGGGTGTTATTTCAACCCATCGATTTGTCGATTTGTCGTGGAATGCCCCAGTTGTAGGTGGTGCAGTTTTAGGCCACGTCCACCTTAGGACATGACCTGGCAAGGAAATATCATACATCATACGATAGGGCTTGATGAGAGGATTCCAATGAACACCGCTCCACGAGTAGAATAGAGTGATAATCTGAGTAAAATAACAAAAGTCGCTGCAGCTTTTCACCCACCTGGGGCTAAATTCTTTGACACATTTGAGAGGGAAAACTGCTTAACTTGGGATCAAAAGTAAATTGAAAACTCTGGTACCTCGTCTTGAATTTTTTGCCTCGTTTTTCCTCTTCACTAGTGCGTTATAATGGGCTATCGTAAAAAATCCACCGACAAAGCCTTATAGATGGTATGGGGGATACACAATATGGCAAGGGGCCTGGTTTTCGCGATTTGACCCTCGGTCTTACTCTGGTTTTCGCCCCTTTCCCATTAAAAGGGAGAGGGGTTGCTGAACCCCTCCTCACTATTGACCCATAGTTATGGGTCAATAACAATGTTACAAAAAAATTTTGCTTTGTTCCCAGCTCGTAATCATTTTTTTCGTGTTACTTCAGCTTCCAATAGTTGAAAAAATGCTATCGGAGGGATAAAAGTTTGGGTCTGGAAAAGTTATAAACGTTTACTTATTTAGGCCCGTTTTCCGGTGTGATAGGAATATTAGTCTAAATGCCGGTACATAGTCACTATGATTTCGGCACATTTTATTAAACTGTATGAGTGCTTGACACTTCAAATATCAAGCATATTAAAGCGAGAAGTACCAATAAAAGGAAACGCACGTTCAGCATTGATTTGTACTGGAAAATAGCCGTTGATCTTTGGACGAACTCTTTCGTCGTTTAGGTGTTGGTGAGGCTGGGTGTGGACTTGTGACCGGTTTCCGACTAATCAAGGGCAGTGCTCGTAAATATTCGTGTGCTTTGTATGTTTTATCCCTCATTTCTGCAAGTAGAATGGCATCGAGAAACTGCCGAAATCGCCCCGACTCATTCTGCTACATATGTGGAGATTTCATAAAGAAAAGAGGAAACAAATTCTCCATGAAAACGTCTAAGAAGGTTTGTGAAGCTTATCACAAGTACTTCGGGATGCCGGTTGGAGACCAGGACAAGCCCTGGGCCCCTCACTTCTGTTGTGAACACTGCAAAAAAAAACACTAAGAGGGTTGGCTACGAGGTGAGAAAAGGTCTCTGAAATTTTCAAATCCAAGAGTTTGGCTAGAACCAACTGACCACTCAACCAACTGCTACTTTTGCATGGTAGATGTTTCCAAGAAGCGGAAAGGAAAGAATGCTGCCCAGGTTGAATATCCAGATATCGCATCATCTATTGCTCCTATTCCTCATTGTTCCAAATATCCCGTGGCACCGGCACCTGCTCCAGATAGTGACCGTCACAACGCTCCTGAATCCTCCGATGAAGGAGAGCAGACGGGTGCTGATGATGTGGACTACCTGCCGGATTTAAATGAAAAAAATCCCCCACATCCCGAATCAGCAAGAAATCAATGATTTGATCAGGGATATGGGTCTGACCAAGTCTAATGCAGAGCTTTTCATATCCAGGATGAAGCAGTGGAACTTGGTTAAGGAGGATGTAAAAGTGACCAGTCAAAGAAGTCGGCATGAGTTGTTCTCGGGCTTTTTCACTTTCGAGGACGGTCTCTGCTTCTGTCATGACGTGCCTGGACTTTTTAAAGCTATTGGGGTGCCGTTTGTGACCAAGGAGTGGCGGCTGTTCATACATAGCTCTGCACGCAGTTTGAAGGCCGTCCTTCTCCACAATGGAAATGAGTTCCCGACACTGCCCCTAGCTCATTCAGTCTCTATGAAGGAAGACTACTTCAGCGTGAAAGTACTCTTGGGAGCTCTTAAATATGAAGAGTACAAGTGGGAGATCATTGGGGACTTCAAGATGATTGCTTTTTTGCTTGGTCTACGAGGAGGATTCATTAAGTTCCAGTGTTTTCTCTGTCTCTGGGACAGCGGAGCCGCCAATGTTCACTTCAGCCAAAAGAACTGGGAGGAGCGAACAGAATATGTAGTGGGGATCAGAAACGTCATGTGGGAGCCATTGGTTGATCCAAACATGGTGCTCATGCCTCCGTTACATATCAAGTTGGGGCTGATGAAGCAGTTTGTTAAGGCCCTGAACAAAGATTCTGCTGCTTTCAAGTGCCTGTCGGAGTTTTTCCCAAAGCTGTCCGAGGCCAAAATCAAAGGTGGGATATTTGTTGGACCTCAGATCAGGAAGGTATTAGGTTCTACAGAGTTCTCGAATAAGCTCAGCAAGATCGAGAAGAAGGCATGGAACTGCTTCAAAGCAGTTGTTGACGGGTTTCTCGGCAACCATAGAGCCAAAAACTACGCGCAACTCGTGCAGGATCTCATAGATTCTTATTCTGCTATGGGTTGCAGAATTTCCCTAAAGCTGCACATGCTGGATGCTCATCTGGATATTTTCAAGGACAATATGGGAGCATACTCGGAGGAACAAGGGGAGCGTTTCCACCAAGACGCAAAAGAGATTGAGCGCCGGTACCAAGGCCACTATGACGAGAAAATGATGGGGACTATGTTTGGGGGATAGTGCGGGAATGCGGCCTACCCTACAACCGCAAATCTAGAAAAACAACTCATTTGTAATGTGAAATGTGCGTTTGGCAGTCATGTTGATACAAATATGTAACGTTTGGAATGGTCTGGGTAAATCTGTGTTAAACAAGGAGGATTTATCATGTTGAGTGTATTGTTGAAAGCCATAAATTCGATATTGCGAGCTTAAAAAATTCAAATTATCGATGTCCTGACCACAAACCCAAAGTTTTGAACAAAAAATTGACATTTTCTAAAACAATTAGATGCAACAAATCAGGAAATCATACATAGAACCGGGGAACAAAAATTGTGTTACATGGTGACAAGTGTGTTACATGAATTGACGTAGGGTTCCGTGATGAAAATAAGCGTATTGCTACTTAGCAGAGCATTCGATTGATACCCACTCTTATTATTCTACATCATCAGGTCAGCCTCCAGGTCAGATCAAATGTAATTGTAGAGTAAAAGTCAAAGTTACCATGTATGTCCAGTTTTCAGCTCAAGGAGGTAACTTTGGACGCTGAGTTGAAAGTCAGCATTTAAAAGCAGATTAAAAGCAGCTGACTTCACCTCCAAAAACTTTTTGATAGCATACTTAAGAAAAACTTATCTAATCAATCGATTTGAATTCATATGAAAAAAACCGGCCCAGGGATTGCTAGGAAATATGGTTCCAGATGTTCGATACCGGTCGCATACGAGCCATGACTTCTCCATAAAAAGTCATCAGGAAGTCTGCTCCGGCTAACTTTGCAAGAAATGGTAAAAAAGTGTTTGGTTTGGCATCGTCCATCTTATTTGCAATTGTGGTTCAAATCATATGCGCCATGACCTGTATTGACCTTGATCTGACCTTAGGGCAGCTCAAATTTAAGATTTGATGTGACGAGGCCATGATATATATAATTTAATTGAACTTGACGAGAGGATTCCAACAGTGCATACATATTTTCTTTAGTTCTCTCTGCCAGCTGTTACTACACAAAAAGTGCAGGTCTCTATTGCATTGCTGGGGCACTCCACGACATATCGGCAAGTCGATAACACCCTCATATCGCAGATTTCACTGTATTTTTGTCAGGGGGCTATTGATGGAGCTGATGACGATTTTCGTATTAATTTTAATCTCTGAATTACGGTTTGAAAATTATAGCCTCAGGCATTTTGAACAAACACATGTCCTTTTAAAGACGAAATTTTACATGTACAAGTATGATTCTACAAATCCCACAAAAACTTGATGTAGGTCTCTTAAGGACGAATTAAGAATTCTGGCTCATAAGAAAAATAATTAGAAAAAATAAATTTTGAATATATTATACATTTTTGAATTTTTCAAAATCTATAAAAAACTATTTTCCTATGACTTATTTTCAACTTTTTCATCTTGTTTCAATTTTAATCTTTATCATTTCCTCTATAAGATTCGGGAATTGAAAATGATTTTTTTAGCAAAAAGCGAGTTCTGAGCTCCCAAACGACCCCATCCTCACTTTTGTGAGGTTAGTGCGCCAGCACGGCCCGCCGTCGCTGCGGCTATCAAACGTCTCTAGTCACGAAACAGGTGTCAAAGGTGGGATCGGTTGGACATGAGGGTAGGGATGTATTCAAAACAATAAATTGTAATCAAAGTCCCATTCCTTAACACCCTCACTGGAGAGGGGTCTGACACGCTCACTGGATGGGGGATGGGACAAGCTGGAATATTGGGCTATAGCACAAGGGCCCTTGAGCTCTCAGAAACTAAGAGGCTTTGAAAAACTCCGGTTGGGGATTACTTGGAAGCTATTAAAATGTATATTATGACCGATTTTAATTGAACTAGGCCAGTATCGTCAAGTTCAAACGAGGTCATAAAGGTCGAGTATTAGCCGTGCTGGGGATTTATCCGGACATGCCGTGATAAAGCACAAAAAAGTTCAGAATGCACTAAAAACGCAGACCCTTGGCATTTACATTGAGTTATCTTAACTATGACGTCGTAGCATAATATACGTCATACTCGGTAACGCCATGCGACCGGAAGCACCGGAACAATGACTTTGAGAATACTGGTATGGCCTTGAAATGTGACCTTGACCTTCATGACGGGTGAAATTGACAAATAATCTCGTTTTATATGGCGCTATAACGTTGCCAGTCGGTCCCTGATGCACGCGGACTGGTGCAACCACGCGATTGCAGCGATCTCAAAATAAAGTGCTTAAATTTGAATGTCTATAATTACAAAATTAGGGCCGATTTTCAAGATTATGAGGATGAGGAAGGACAGAAGGTTCGAGTTTCACACTGAATACATGAAGTTCAATGGCGGCACGTGCTGGAGTCGTTTTCCCGATCCGTGGGTCAGATCTTAAGCAAAGCAGCATGTCTTAGTCTTATATGTTCGAAAAACGATTGTCGGCGTGGAAGTTGTGCGGCTTTTTTGTCTGTGATGTGTGTTTTCTAATATAAATTGAACTGGGATACATTAAACTTTTTTAGAGCATGGGTGTCTCAAATTTTTCTGTTAGCAATAGCAGCCTCCACACCACATCAAGTTCATTCGCAGTGTCACCGAAGCGCAGTCTTACTCAGTTCTCCCCTCCCCGTTACTCCACTACCAACCGGACGCGTCTAGTCGGCGTGCCGACTGCAGGCTGAGTGGCCGGCGGCGGTGTTGGGCTTGGTCTGCGGTGTTCGGTACTGATTTCGCTGTGTAGGCTCCATTCTTTTTCTTGACGTTTTATTTAGTTTAAGCAATGCTCTTTCACACGAATGTGTTTTGAAGCCAACATAAATGTACGAAGTATGTATGCTTATGTTTGCAAAACTTTGGAATTGCGTTTTATACATTTCGTGCCGATTAGTATGATTAAACTCACATATTGGGATTGTTCAGACTTTTGAGATTATTTTCATGTTACCTTTTGTAGGAATACCTTCAATTTAAATGGCTAAGAACTAAAAAAGGGAAAAGTTCGATGCACGCGTCCGATGCTGGATTGCCCGAGGCTTTAACTCCGAAACCACTATCCGGACGAGAATAAAAATGCCAGTCTTTTTCAGGACCACTGAAAACCCACGTCATAAATTTGTATGGAAATCTGAGATATGAAAGTGCTATTTCTCGTAAAGCTTGGTCGATTTTTCGTGGAATTTTCCTGCTATGGGAACAGTTTTTGACCCCTAGTGACCTCAAATTTGACCAGAACAAAAATTACGTCAGACATTTCGGTAGAATTTAATGCGGGTTATCTAACCCCACCTTCTGAATTTCTCTACCTAACGTTGCTTTTGAGATCATGGAGGCCTATAAGGTACCTACCCCCCCCACCCCCGCCTAAGGTGGCTTAATCCCCCTACCGACGAGTGTTAAAATCAAACTAGAAAGCTCAAAACTTTACGACCTTCATATCAAATGTAAATATATTTGGTTACATTTGTAAAATCTAAAAATAACCTGTAACCAGCCACAGGAGCCACCAGGTTTGACATAGAACTTTGATCTGAGGTGCCAAAGTGTTAAAATCAAGATATAAACCGCTTTCACAGTTCCAGCGACGGTGGTGTACAGCTCTGTAGCCCTTGTATTTTTAGAGAAAACAATACATTTATAATGCTTGAATTCAAGGATGGTGGTCTCACAGAAGATACCAAAAATTAAAACTTCGATGAAATGTGTAAAAAAGTAGTTGATTGAGCAGAGATAATAACATACCCCAGTGGCAGATGCAGAAGGTGGGAGCAAAAAGGCATTTGCCCCCTCCCCAAACGAAAAAGCTCAGGGCAAAACCATGGTTTCTCCAAAAGCTGTGTCGGCCCTTTTCTCCTGCTCCTTTTAAGTTTATAAGCAATATTTAGGTGATTCAACTTAACCAGTCAGATTCAGACAGAACCAGTCAACTTCAGTGTTAACAATGGATATTGATCATCTTGTTACTTAAACGTCTTCATCCCATGACGTTTTCTTTTCTGCTTTTATATTTGGGTTTCCCTCCTTCCAAACGGCTAGTCAAATTGTGACCACATCGTCACCACCTGACAATTGTTTTTTGCTTTCCGACTTTGTCTTCGCCTCCCCCAAACCTACCAGCTAGGTCCACCTACTCCCAGCAGATATATGTACATACATCTCAGCCAGTGTACCCATCCGACAGCGCTATGCAGTAAAGTAAGGGCCACTGTATGCACTTCTTGCGCGCTGGACTAGAATGGAGGTCTAAGGTATCGGATCTAGTTCTCGGAATTTTCGTCTCATCCCAAACAACAATGAGTTTGGGGCAAAACGAAATACTGAACAACCGTCACCACAGCCAAAATTGCATCGTGAAGGAAGGTATACAATTCCTGGAGGTACATATACATTCTAATGGCATTTAACCCTTGCCCCGGTGGCGGGTACGAGCCACCTTCGCCCTGGTGGGGGGGGACTAAAAAAGACCCCCCACGATCTCAAAAACTAAGAGAGCTAGAAAAAAGCACAAAACGGCAATCGAAAGCTCTTTGAAAATGATATCGGAAATACTTCGGTCATTTTTCTTGTCAGGTCAATATCAAGGTCACCAGAGGTCAAAATAGGTCAAAATCGCTAATATGAGGTGTACTAAGAAAACCTCATATATCTCAGAAACTATGATAGCTAGAAACATTTTTCTAACACCATTCGAAAGCTCTTAGGATGCACTTTCCTAACGGTGGCATTCATTTTCGTGTCAGGTCAAAGCCTAGGGGAGCCACAGGTCACTAAATATTGGGCATATTCTTGGGAATGTCCATAGCCACCCATGCATAAGGGCGTTTACGTTTTCGCTAATAGCTTCCAAACCAAACAAGATACAGCGATAGCTTATGCACCATTGCAATCCTCTCGTCAATACGAATCGAATGATATATGATATTGCTATGTCAGGTCAAATTTAATAATTTGACCTGACCCAGGTCAACGGTCTGACCCAACTTGACCTGGTATGGTCATGATGTATATCATTTGACTTCCAGTGACTATACAAACACTTTGGTGACAAAATAAAAGCTCTATCCTAGTTTATTCAAATTTTATAGAGGAAAACACCAAAAATGCTTATTTGACCTAAGGTGACCTTTTAAAGGTCACAAGTCAAAAATTTTGGCATCAGCTTCAGAAATGGGCTAAAAGCAAGTCGCAACCGATGTTTGAAGTTGATTCCATCCATACTTACTGAGAAAAGCTCATTTTGTGATTTTCCCCATGTATTGACAAGGGGAGGTCATGCTCTGCACATGACCTTAGGTCACCAATATCAAAAATCCCGGAACAAATGTTGTAGCTCCTGGTGGGCCCAATATGTGGTATGAGTTTCAACTTGATCGATTAACCCTTCTTTTAGTTATGCGGTCCTAAGTATTTTTTGAGGTGAGGTTACTTCACCTGGCTTGGTGACCTGACCTGATATGACCTTGAGCCAAAATTTTCAGGAAAGATGTAAAATTGATGAAGGAACAGCTAGACCAAGTTTGGCGGCGCTGCGCGCCGCCGTTTTTTGGTCACTTCGGGAAAACCCGAGGGGGGTCTAAAAAGACCCCCCACCCGGGCGAAGGTTAATTTGTGCATACATAACGTCAGTAACTGGTCAAAGCGATGTGTGAAATCTACTACTCCTTAGGAGAACAACAATGTGAACATATTAACGTTATGACCAGTGGCGAATACAAGGGGGACTAGGGGTTCGATCCCCCGCGATATATCTAACTGCCTAGAGTCTATGTATAGGTGGATGCTGATCCAAGGCAATGGCGGGATCAAGGCAAAGCTGATCAAGGTTGCAATTCGGGTATCCAAGCCCGGAAAATTATCACGAAAACGGTCCCGAGAACCGCCACCTCCGGTCCCGAGAGGGGGGCAGGTGGGACCTGGACGGTGGGGACGGCGCAACGGCGCCGGTCCTCGCCACAAATCGGCTGTTATCCAAACCGGAATTGCCGGATCTTCCTTCGGTTGTTGGGGCGACTTTAACGAAGTGCCCCTCATATCGATATATTTATTGGACGGCCGGAACAATCATCATCATCATCATCAGGCAATGGCGGGATATGCTCGAGCCCACTAGCTCCCCCCACGAAATAAAGTCCTGGATCCGCCACTGTACATGAGTATGCAACTACCCTTGTGTGCGTTGCAGTTTAAAGGGAATGTGGCACCTTCATAACATGATTTTAATTGAGATAGTCAAGTTGTAGAGCAAGTCGGAAAACCCGGTAGTCCATATGTCATTTGTCTTGGACCTCGATATTTCCGTAGAAAAAAGCTAAAACCTACCTGACACCCAAGATACCTTTACTTAAAGGTACGTTCAAGAGGGATTCCTCCACGCCCGAGTGACGTCACATGGGCGTGAAGGAATTCCTTCACCATTGAGCCACGTTTTAAATGGCTGCTGATGACACTTTCCGCTTACGAATTTGTGAGAATACACAGTAATCAAGTTTATCCGATATGCAATGAATAAGCATTTCATTTTCGATTTTGGACCTCTTTTTGCAAAAAATTGAACATTTTATCATTTAATTTTCCCATGTTATATACTACGGTGTGTGACGTCACATCCGGTGGTCTGCGCTTGCTGTTGGAGGGGGGCTGCCTGACACCAGCCCCCTCATCAGCCCGTCGCCGGGAGGCCATTGTTGTGAGCTACTGGTGTGACGACATATCCTGACGTCACGATGAACATCAGCCAATCGAAGCCCTTGGAGCGGTTCAAGTACGGAAGTGGTTGCCAGATCGTGACATCATCCACAGGCTGATATTTATTTCTTTTTCTAGAGGAGTATTTTAAAAATCAAAATATTGAGCTCATTGTACATTTTTTCAGAAAAATCATGAGTGGTTTCATTATTTTCGGCTAAAAGTACGCCTAATTGCACTAAATTCCAGGATTCGACCAAGGTGCGACATTCCCTTTAAGGGCGCTTCAAGGACTAGGCTATGTTGCATAGCAGTCCCTTTCAATAATCAATTCTGTTCGGTATCTCTTACCATTCAGGGACCACGCATGGGGCGACATGATCAAACGCCTTCACGTCGGCCCATGTTTGGGCCCCGGACTATATCAGATACCAAACAGGATGGACGCATGTTTTAAACAAATTTATGACCAAACGTCGCCAATTGCGTTGTTGTAGCAGGCTGAGCTGTGATCTCACCGGTGCGGGCGTCGGCGGCTCTCTCGAGGTCACCCAGCTTGCCCTCCATGGAGCGCTGAGGGGGATCGTACTGAGACAGCTGTTGTTGAGGCCGCTCTCGCAGGTGTAGTTCAGGGTAGCGCAGGTCCTTCACACGCCTCAGACCTGCCAACAGCTCGGTCGTTAACCGCTGGCTGCCGACAACACTTCACGATTTCTTCTAAACTAAGCTGCAAAATACTGGATTACATTGTGTCCAGTGACTTTTCGAATGCCTGTATTTCAGAATTTTTGGGGAGTGCACAGGGACTTAGCCAAGGGGGCGGCAGGGACAGCCGCCCCCCTGAGGACAAGATTATGTAACAAGCAGGGCCCTTTTTACCCATCAGGGCCCTTTTGGCGTTGTTGCAGGGACCCTTTTCGGGCGCCGCCCCCCCCCGAGCAAAATCCTGGCTACGCTCTTGGGGGTGCATCAATTAAATTTAAAAGGGTGCATCAGCTACTTTTTACGAACTCGTTTTCTTGTACGCGTCCCTTCCACACACCTTGGCTCGTATGTATGGCGTAACTTCTTGGACCACTTCCCTGACTTCCTGGATTTTATTACGACTTTGTAGTATGTATGTACATTCATAACTTTTACGGAGATCAGAGCTGGTAGGAACACCAATCCTCAGGAGGAAGAAGTGGGATCGGAGTCTCAGATGGGTGGCACTTTCATTAGTCAGAAACCCACACATACTCATTAGCCATAATCCGGGGGTTTGAGTCACCTCAGCCAAAGGGATGGGAGGCGTTATCTAGATGGTCCGTATCTCTAAAGGAAATGTGGAATACAATTGTCCGGTAAATTTCGATCAGAGGCAGCTCGAGGCTATCTCGTCTCCTGACAACGTCTGGCTGTCTCGGAAATTATCTCTAGCACTGACAATGGAGATACACAACTTGTCTAGTCTATGCATGTCATGTACAACTTCCAAAACACCATCAGTTTGATAATGGCAGGCCTTGGAAAATAGCGTAATTTTCTTAGACGTCATAAACTTATACCATTTTTGTATGCCATTTCGCTAAAACAGATTTACTAAGGCAATCTACATTTGGACGGCTCCTATGCATGATGTATCATCTTTCGTGATAACTGACAATTCACAATTACGTCCAGCCGCTGTTATGGGAAGGAACTCCCAGAGGTCTAAAATCTCACCAACTCACTAACCCCAGTTTGGAGAAGATTTCAGGTGTTCTGTGGAACGTAACAATGAAATTCTTGAAAGCTGATGAAAACTGTGCGTTCCCTCAACTCACCAACTGTGCGTTCTTGACGTCATACTCACCAACTGACCGCACCAGACCATCAGAAGTGATGTGACAGAGTGTCACTTTGGCAGTACCCACAGATACACCAGGCTGCTCATGAAGAGCGGCCGTGGCCACGGTGACCGACATCGTCCAGTCGTCGAAAGACGAAACCTCAGGAGGATCGACCAGACTGCCTTCAATGTCCAGCATGCTGATCATGATTGGAGTGACGTCTACACTGCTGATGGTCCCACAGCAAAATGGGACGCCTTCGCCAGAATATTTACATCGCTACTTGACACCGTGGCACCTGTTCAGCGGGTGCGTTTTCCACCACCAGCGGCCCCTCGTTTGAACGAGCCGACCCGTGAGCTGCTCAGCGGGCGCCGCGCGGCCCTCGCGGTCGGGCCAGCGCGGCGGCGCGCTCTGAGTACAACGCCGTCAACCCATGGATGAAAGCCTGGATGCGCCACTCCCTACTCAAAACCGACCAAAGTCACTACTGCACAGGCGCGAAATGACGTACAGGAAACGGGCGCCGCGTCAGCATTGGTTTGAATAGAAGTGAGTGAGTGGGAGATTGTATTTGTGGTTTTTTCTTTGAGTACAAGCACTTTTGAAAGGATTGTATACGTTTATGATATCGCCTTCAAGGTAAGAATCCTTTCTGAATCCTTTCTTGGGTCTGCCAATGGCGCCTGCGAAGAAATATTAGTTATTCCACTGGTGGGTAGAAAACAGCGCGCGGAGTGCTGCATACGATTTATGATTCAGAACACTCCGGCACCCATGACTCGGAAAGTAAAAGCGTCCCCCGTCGTGGATGTTTGAGCCAGGGGCGTAGCCAGGATTTTACTCAGGGGGAGGAGCGGCGCCCCGAAAAGGGCCCCTGGACAGCGCCAAAAGGGCCCTGATGGGTAAAAAGGACCCTACTTGTTACAGAATCGTGTCCTCATGGGGCCCTTCGGGCCCTCAGGAGGGGGGGCGGCTGTCCCTTCCGCCCCCATCTTGGCTACGCCCCTGATTTGAAGAGACACGATCCCCGACGGTTCGTCCTCGAACGTTTACTTAACACGCGCATTGACGGGGGTCTGAGCCACCTTCGCTTTGACGGGGGGTGGCGGGTACTTGCCCCTAAGATATCGAGAACCACAGTAGGTAGCGAAAAATGTTAAACGGCGTTGGGTAGCCCATCCACTTCTCCATCGAAAACATTTGGACAATTTTTTGTCACGTCACATTTAAGGTCACGAGAGGTCAAAACATGCCGTCATAGGGATAACATGTAAATTAAGTTTTTCGGCCATTGCATCTGAACAATAAAGATAGATCAAAACAACTTAAACTATATGAAACCTCGCAGCAAGCCAAATAGAATGACATATAACTTGACCTGACCTGAGGTCATGTCAGAGTCAAATCATATAAAATGCATATAATTAGAACCGCAAAGCCAAGGCAAGTCTAATGCAGCTGAAATAAACGCTCTATCACTATCCGTTACTGAGTTATTCAATAAAAACCATTTTCCCATGTATTTCCAATGGAGAGGTTCATGCCTCGCACCTGACCTTAGGTCATCGATATAAAAAATACCGGAACATATTTTAGAGAACTCGGTGGGGCCATTATGTGATATGAGTTTCAATCGGATAAGTTCACCCTGTCTCATCCATGGTCAACCGACATTGCCGGGCGGCTATAGGTCGGGACTGCCGTGATGACCTGCTGCGGCGTGTGAACGAGGCCGCCCCGTGTAGAGCATGACAGATTATGCGGCCAATTAACGGCAGTAAGAAAGGTGCCAGTCTTGTACCAAACGTGACACCCGATGCTTTGAACGAATATTTTGTGAATGTTGGACCTCGCACCACAGCTAGTGTTACACCATCATGCTCTAGCTTACCAGTCAGGCTCCCGCGTGTACAGTCAGTTGCGAAAGTATCGTTCCGCTGCCGACCCACTAGTTTGGAATTCACTGTACGCTGTAGCGCTGAGCCGGGCGAGTGGGCGGGCATTGGGCGGTGACAGCTGAGGAGGGGTGGAACGCACGCCTCACACATTTTTGGTCAAGTTGAGGTCAGTTATACATGGGTGCTACAACTGCAGATTAGAACTAAAATGGACGAAATGTTCGCATCACATGCCACCTGACGAGGTTTCCTTATGCCTCTCTTGAGATCTATAGAATTGGGATATTGCCAGGCGTGCACCAGGAATTTTCGTTTGGGGGCCCGGCTGACGAAGGGGGGCTGATGGGAGGTGGCATGTTTGACAGGGCGTGACAGGCTACTGCAGGGGAAAAATTGGCCAGAGAGGGTACTTATCAGGTAAAAAGCAATACATATTTATCGTATGATGTAAAACGCAAGTGAAGGGGTCATAAGCGTCGCCACCGCGCAAAAAGTGGGGGGGCGGCCAAACTCCAACCTGATCCCAACAAAAAACTTTCCACGTCAGGACAAAAAAACTGTCTGAATTTGTGCTCCTCGCTGCCTTCCGCAGCGGCTGGTTATAAGCATGGGCAGTTGTCTCTCATTTTGACTGAGATCGGTAAATTTTTGGCCGAAAAGTCGGGGACCAGGCCCCCCTGGCCCCCTTTTCCAACGCTTATGGAAGGTGATACAATTATTATAAACCTGGCCTGTGGTTGAATCACATATTGAGCGAATAATTCACCGGAGGGGCGACACACTGTGAGCAGGGGCGGTAAGGTGAAAGAAGAACTAGAACTAAAAGCCAGATCAAGCCTCATTTCTGCTCTTGATGGGTGCTTGCAGCGGTCAGTTATTATCAGAACCCACGTCGAGTGCCACGCCAGACATGGCCGAGGGCCGGCACTTTAGAGTCGAAGCGTTTGGGGGAAGGGGGCCCGGGCCCGCTGGCCCTCTCCTTGGGTGCGCTACTGGGTATTGCAGAGCGTGGCGGATTGAGGGGGTTAATCAAGGGTGACATTGACCTATCCCATTTCCACGGTTTTCTCTTATTTTCTTGGCAGAATTTTTTTAACGATTCTTAGGTCTGTTATCCCCCAGACCACCAGGTCAAACTCGCAGGTAATTGTAAATTTCTTTGAATCAAAATCTCCCAACATTCTTGATTTTTTCCAGTTCGGGGATCAACCTAGAAGCAGATATTTAGGGAAAATTGATGCTACCTTGGTATATTAAATAAACTCTATACGAGTTCAGACCTAAATATGCATATGCATAATTACCGAGAGAAAGGCATCATCATCAAAAGCATCATTTAAGATGCCTACTTTAATTGGACATCCCTGTCAAAGTTTGTCCATGGCGTATAGGGGGCATTCCATGACAGATCGACAAGTCAATAACACCCTCATACCTCAGATTTCGGTGTATGTTTTTGTGAGGGGGCTATTGATGAAGCTGATGACCATTTTCTATTCATTTTGCTCCCTGACTTACGGATTGAAAATTTTAGCCTCAAGCATTTTGATCATATTCACTTACATGTCTTTTTTAAAGACAAAATTTTACCTGTATGATTCTAAAAATACCATGAAGACTTGATCTAGGT
The DNA here is from genome assembly GCA_034440635.1 of Lepas anatifera. Classification (NCBI taxonomy): domain Eukaryota; kingdom Metazoa; phylum Arthropoda; class Thecostraca; family Lepadidae; genus Lepas; species Lepas anatifera. The sequence goes on from JAOTON010001152.1 coordinate 1,933,795, forward strand.
CTCTTAAGGATGAAATACGATTTTTGGCTCATGAGAAATATAATTCAAAAAATAAAATTTTGAATATATTAAACATTCTTGATTTTTTTCAAAATCTATGAAAAATTGTTTTCCTGTGCCTTATTTTAAACTTTTGAGGCTCATATAACTCTTTATACTTTTCTCTATAAGATTCAGCAATAAAAAAATGGAGTCTGTAACCAATCGCGAATTCTGAGTTCCCATATGTCCCGATCACCACTTTTGTGAGGTTCGTGCGCCAGTGCGGCCTGCTGTCGCTGCGACTATCAAACGTCTCTGGTCACGAAAAATACATTCTTTTCCACGAATCCCACCATGACACTTGTGTCAACGATGGGATTCGTGGGGCATGAGGGTAAGGATGTATTTAAAACAATAAATTGTAATTAATGTCCCATTTCTTAACACCCGCACTGGAGAGGGGTCTGACACTTACGCGCACTGGTGGGCCCCCTGAGCGCTCGGAAATTAAGAGACGTAGAAAAACTCCGGTTGGAGGCTGGGTGGGAACTATTGAAATCTATACTATGACCGATTTCGATTGACCTAGGTAAGTACCGTCAAGTTCAAACGAGGTCATAAGGGTCATGTATGAGCCGTGCTGGGGATTTTTCTAGAAATGCTGTGATTAAGCGCAAAAAAGTTAAGAATACACTAAAAACGGACCAAGGTCATAATGAGAACGTTCCAAAAATGTAAACTTAATTTTTGGGGTTAAGTCATTCAAGTTCATTGACCTATAACGTCACAATATTACATATTCCCTATAATTACACCATGACTAGCACCATAGCAACCGTTGGATGGGAAATGAGGATTGACCTTTACCCATGACATTTCACTTTGACCTGTGCCTTGACCTTTACATTGAGTTATCTTAACTTTGACGTCGTAGCATGGTATACGTCATACTGGGTAACGCCATGCGATCGGAAGCACCGGACCAATGACTTTGAGAATGCTGGTATGACGTTGAACTGTGGGCTTGATCTTCATGTTGGGTGAACTTGACATATAACCTCATTTTATATACCGCTATAACTTTGCCAGTCGGTCTTTGATGCACGCGCACTGGTACAACCGCGCGATTGCAGCGATCTCAAAATAAAGGGTTTACCTTTGAAAGTGCATAATTACAAAATTGGGGCCGATTTTCAAGATAATTTGACCAATTGACCTGCCATTGGATATTCTCAAAAGTAGTTATTTAGCATTTTTGGCCACGAAGGGTTCTCCGGCCACCTTGAAAAAGTAGGTGAGGGCTTCCGAGGCTCCCCTCCAGTGTGCTTGTTATCAAGCGCTGGTATGAGGTCCCAGGCCACCTTTACTAGCATGGGGGTACTCATCCCCCTACGATGTCAGCAACTATGCTTGGAAGGGAAAAGGAAAGCAGTGTTCCATTGCTTCCCTCGATCTCTACCAAAAATGCTTATACAACTTTTCGGTCAGGTCATTTTTGTGGTCTCGGAGGACAAGGTATGTTTCCATAAGAATACAACGGAAACTTAAATATTGTATCGTAATGGCTAACAAACTATAACAAGAGTAAAGTTATTGCCATCGTTGAAATGTATGTGCAGAAACAAAAACTACTCAAATTAGCTACTGAGCTCAGAAAATGCTTCGATAAAGCAATCACGAGAGAAGGAACATTGAAGATTCACAAGTTCGTGCTGGTTAATTCGAAGGTCATTATTGTGCATGAGCTCTCGAACGATGAGGGACAGAACGTTCAAGTTTCACATTTAATATGTGAACTTTAATTGCGCCGCGGGATGGAGTCGATCTTCCGATCCGTTGGTCAGATCTTAACCCTCGCCCGGTGGGGGGTTTGAACATCCCGTCGGTTTTTTTCCGGCGGCAAGAAAAACGGCAGCGCCAAGCGCCGCCGTACTTGGCACAGCTTATCCTTGATCAAGTCCGCAACTTCCCGCAAAATTTTAAGGTTAAGTCATCTCAGGTCAGGTCACTAGTGCAGGTCAAGTGACCTCATCTCAAAAATGTTTAAGTTGGCATAAGTAAGAAATGGGGAATTCATCGAATTGAAACTTATGCCACATAATGGGCCCACCAAGCGCTAAAACATATATTCCGGGATTTTAATATCGATGACCTAAGGTCAAGTACAGACCATGACCTCTCCATTGGAAATGCATGGAATAAAAGATATTGGGTTGTATTTGTGTAGATACAACTGAGAGTATCTTCATATTCTCAAAATCGTAGTATTCTGTCCCCCTTTCCAGGTTCATTTTGCAATTTTTGACCCGTGACCTCTGAGAGGTCATCTGGGGGTATTTAAGCAGTTTTCAGACTTAGGTCAATAACTTTGCATGAAATGATGAAACAGCTTTTATTTTGATGTCATTGCGTTCAGGTTGCTATTGCAAGTCGATTGATATGCATATCGACTATGCTAGGTTAAAAAGTGACCTTGACCTGACCTGGGGTCAGGTCATTTTTGTGTTTTGACCTAGTATGGTCATATTCTACATCATTTGATTCGCCGTGACGAGAGAAAGCGAATGGTGCCCAAAAAATGGTTCTAACTCAGCTCTCAGACGCTAGAGCACAAAAACTTTACCCAAAATGCCACTTTCTTTGACCTGTCATGACATGACCTCAATATTGAACTCAGCCAAAGAGTGACTAAGAAAGTTTCGTCATGAATTTGTATGACCTATCCAGCAGCATTCGCGTTTTTTCGCTATCCCGCATAGGGGCCAAGTTCGAAGGGGTTGTTCAAACACCCCACCTACCGGGGCGAGGGTTAATAACAATATGACATATTTATGTCAAAAGGTACTCCTTGTGTTTCAGTGTTAGTTACGTGTACTAAAAAAGCACGGTTGTCATCATAACTAACTGTATGCAGCTAATGACATCATGATTGACTTTCCAGTGGTTTCAAAGACCATTCAGAAGAACACGTTCTAACATGTAATTCTGAACGAAAATAAAGTAAAGGACTTCGCTCCGCAGCCGCAACTAACGCCGTTCGGTCCCTGTAGGTTCACATATAATATGGTACTAGCAGACTAATGGTATCAAGCGGAATGGGTCTGTAATTTTTTAAGCCAGAGGGAGAACCATTTTTTTAAAGGGCTGGATCGTGACTTGTTTCCACAATTATGGACATTTCTCCTCATTAAGGGATTTGTTGAAAAGAGCGGTACGTGGTTTGTAGATCAGTATCGCCGTCAGCTTCAAAATACGAGGGGAATTCCGTCGGGACCTAGGGATTTATTGAAATTGAGTGAGTTTAGTTGGTTCAATAATTATTGGGGCTTATCGACGCACCAACTACCATGGTCATATGGCGTCGCCAACTCTTTCCCTGTTGGAAGGGTTTCTCGGGAGCCAGCTTGCTCCTTGTTCAGGGAAGCCGCTGGGCCTTGAACCCAGGTCGGCTGCGTGGCAGCCAGCCTCGCTGACCACTCCACTACCGCGCCCCCAGTTTAGTTGGTTCAACACTTCTCGCTTGGCGATAACGATGTTGTTTAAAGGAGGGCTGATTTCTCTGTTTGTGTCCATGTGAGGCTGGGATTGATCATCAATGTGTGGCCTGAATAACGAAGCGCAATATTTGTTTCGCAAGCTTGCTTTCTCTGTGTCCTCGGAGACTAAATCACCGGAGTCATAGACCAAAGGGGTTGTGATAGAAAGTTTCTGCCGTCCTATAATGGTTTTCAATGTATTGTGATATTGATAGGTTTCGGAGTGCTGCGGCGAGGAGCATGATCATAAGTAGATATGGTGTTGGCTGGCCTGTCTCCTCGAATCCGAATCCTCGAATAATCTAAGTGTTTTTTTACATCCGGATTCGAGGAGACAGGCCAGCCGACACCTATCTATTGTGGTATTGAGATGGATTTTGCTTAAACTGGACATGCGTCGCTAAATTTTTTGCACCATCCATCTTTCCCAGCCTTCCCCCTGTCACGCTTCTTAGCCAATTTGAATTGCGATTACATTTGCAAATGCTTCTTAAAACCTCCGATGTCACCCATCGGTTTCTCCCGCTGTTAATTTTCAAATGCCTTTTCATCTATCACCACTGATCACCACGCTTATCGATGTCTATCCGTCTCTATTAATCCCGACCTCTTCTGTATGGACGCAACAAACCCAGTAGCATGCACGTGTCCGAGTTAGTCAAGGGCACGCTCAGTACGGCTCCTCGCGCAGGCAAACCACAGCACAAAGGGGCAGCAGTTTGAAAAGCAATACAGCACGCCCCGTGTTGAGGAATTAACGTGCATTACATTCGCGCGTCCCCAGCTATATAATGGTACACTTACTGTGCAACTGGCTCTCCGTATCACCCCTAAACGGCGCGCTTCCTAGCACCTGCTACCTCTTCGCCGGGTCACAAGATCACATTCTCCGCAATCCGATGCCGGCTCAACTCGCGCCGGCACCACCCGCTCAGGTCACGCGACAGCGAGGGTGTCTCCGCAGACCACTCAGCTCCGTGTTCAGGTCACGTGACAGTGAGGGTTGTCTCCGCAGACCACTCAGCTCCGTGGCAGCAGGGGCGGCAGCATACAGAGACAACGGTAGGCAAACATACAATATAAACGTATGAAAGACAGGTCCCCCAGTTAGATCTAACGTGGCACATACGCTAATGATGACGATGGCGGAAAGGCCAGGCCTTCCGCTGATCTTAGCCTGAACGCAGTGCTGCATATGGCGCCGGGGTGACTTAATGCTCGCCCGAAATACGGCCCTTGAATGTGCAAAATGGAGTTCGGATAATTTAGAACCAAGGTTTCACAAACGTGCTAAATTTGGCATCAAATCTTTTTAAAGTCGCGCATCCCTAAACGTATGCAAAGGCGCTATCACAATCCAATAGGGTCTCAACTATCGCCCCTGAACGATGCACTGCGTGACATCTGCTACCCTTTCGCTGGGTCACAAGGTTACATTGCCCGCATTCCGATGTCAGCCCAGCTCCACCCCCTCAGGTCATGTAACGGCGAGGGTCGTCTCCGACATGACAATGTGTGGAAAGCTAAACATGCTTGCTCCTAGAAGCATCATTTGATAGGTTGGCATCAGTATTCAGTTTTGGAAAAAAACTCCCAAGCTATGCACAGCCAACCCGGGTTCGAACCAGCATGCTCTGTAAGAGAGCGGAACATCCTTCCCACTACACCACGGCTCCGCACGCTGCCGCCACCCCACTAGTCCGGACAGGCGACCCGTTTGGAGGTCACGTGACTCTGCCGCCAGTACCTCCGACTGATCGAGGACACTCGCGGTGACGGAATCTGGCGTTGAACGCTGGAGTGGGCCAGAAAGTAATTTCAAGAGAAGCACTGGCATCCCAAAATGTTATTGAAATCGATGTTTCGGAACAGTTAAGATACAACAATCCGCTGTAACCACTGTGACGTCCCCATCAAAGGTAAGATGGTGCTGCGAAGTGTCAAGAGACCGATCATATTGATGGGCTGGCTCATCAGTCATTAATTAGTTTGAGTTCTGCATCCCTTGCACCTCATGGGTGAATTCAGGGAAGGCAAGTGAGGGCACTTGCTCCCTTCCCTAGATTGAGCCTCGACGCCCCTTAAATGGTCGCGGCTTCTCCTAAAATGTCAGTGGCGCCATGATAAACTTTCGTTTGCCACCCGTTTACTCTTTCCGTCAGGACGAAAATAAGCACCCCACGATAGGTTTTGGTTTATCACCCCTCCCCCTTCTGGCTCGGATGGCGACCCGCTTTCAATCATGCGTCCTCCCATAAGAAATCCTGTATTTGCCCATTCTGCACCCCCGACAACCATGTTATCCCCCCTCCTGCCAACTTTCTGGCAATAATATGACCTCTGCTCCCCCCTCCGCCTCCTGGCAGTAATACTAACCTAAAACACACGGTACTGCCTCCAATGGTATTTGGGATTCAGCTCTCAATAGTGGGGAGGGATACTTGGTGGCCCACCGCAGCGGAACCGAGAAATTACAATTATGGTGCTTCGCCTCTCTGTCTGGGAGGCTCAAATACAGGAGTTTCCATGACTGAAAGTGCTCAAGAGCTCATGAGACACGAAGCCGTTAGTTTTATTTTAGTTTATACTGCTTGATCAGTTTTTGCGCGATTTCTGTTTTGGTTCTGCGGATTGAATCAGTGTTATTTCGTCAGCTAACGAACAGCTTTTTACACCTTGCATTTGATCCCCCATTTGTTTACGTAAATATGTTCCAGTTGCCATCATACCATTTATGAAGGACCAGGGAACGCGATGTGAGGGCGTTGTGTTAATCTATATAATCATACACAAATTAGTCTTTTCAAAATTGAAGAGATGAACGTGACTTTTGTTAATTGCTGAACGGTACATCACTTATCTGTGCACACTTAGGTGCTACTGGGATTGATGGTTGTAAAAGTATTGACTCCTCGTGAAAATGTACTGCTCCTTGTGAGCGCCATCCTTTGAAGGCTTTCTGCGTGCTGAGGTTGTTAATGTGATGGAAAAATTGCTTTATTTCCTGGTTTTTCATTGTGAGTTAGAACTTGAATTTATGTATTATGAACGCACTGACCAGGAAAAAAATGAATTCATACTTTTTTAGTTGTATTACAAAACCCGACAAGTTTCCGCTTCTGCCGTCTTCTTGGAGTGATAAAAATGCTACAGAAATATCAGCACAAAAAATCCAACATCGTGACACAGTATACATGGTTTACAGTACAGTAAACCATGTACAGTACAGTACAGTACAGTAAACCATGTATAATGTGTCACGATGTTGGATTTTTGTGCTGATATTTCTGTAGCAATTTTATCACTCCAAGATGGCGGAAGCCGAAACTTGTTTGGTTTTGTAATACAACAAAAAAAGTATTAATTAATTTTTCCTGGTCAATGCGTTCATAATATATCAATTAAGTTCTGACTCACAATGCGTGTTGAGCGTTCTTTTTGGTTTAAATTCCCATTACTAAGCATTGTCACTTCTTTGAAGCAAATGCTCCTCCCGCATTGAGGATGTGCTTATTTACCAGCTTAAGCCGGACCTGGAGGGAACCGGGCCACTTCCTAACCAGACCGCGCGTCGCTATTAATACAAATATCTCGGATCATGGAGGTGCCCAACCATGCGATGTCATGCTCCCTGGTTGAAGGGACTGTCTTTTATCTTATGGTAAATTAGTTTTCATTGTTGCGGCCTGCGGGGCTCGTATTTGTTTTTAATTGTCCATATTTGTGTAGTGCCAAGAATGAGTGTTCAAAAGGCTGTGCCGGCCTCGTTGCCACTCAGGCCTGCCTAACCCACTATCATAAGATATGGATGTGGTATCCTCATCCGGCGATCGTGCGTAAGTGGGGCCCATACCCGTTTCATCACGATTTATTTGGATCTGGCTTGCTCCCGGGGTCGTTCAGATGGCCACTTTGCTGTCACCCATGAGGTAGATTCTTGATGGCTGGGGGCAGGTCTCCGGTGATTTTTCTGTTACGTCAGCTCGATTTATAATAGCTGGGCCCTGTTGCCTACATGCTGCTTCTACTGAGACCGAGGCTTTTAGATGCCCCTGTCGCGTCATTCCCTCTCAGTACCCCTACCCCGCTGTTTTATAAGCCGTGCCTCGTTGCTCTGTCCATCCAAACCGTTATATTTGTTGGTGGGGGTCGCACAGGGTAGGTTCCGCCGCCGCGCCGCTCCGGCGCATCTGTTCGCCGCGTGGCTTTCTTGAGGGCCTTCGAGACCGTGATCTCTGGCTACTCTGTGGTGTCACCGGTCCCGCCGGAACATACCGCAGACCTCTTGTTTCCAGCCGTCTGCGTACCTTACGGAAGCAAGCCTTCGTTTTTTCATATATTTATTTTGTATACTTGGCGACTGGCTGTCATCGTCCTCTCCCTCCGTTCGGTATCTTGTAAATGGGATCCAAGCGCTTCTCACGCTAAGCACTAATCATGGTTGAATGTTGTTTTTCCATTATGAGTTTAACAGGGTCGTAGTTACAGGCCTGCCTCGACGACGAGTACTTCTTTCGAGTACGAATTTAAACAGTGGTTTTAGTACATCCGAAGTTATGCTCCTCAAACCGAGAGTAGGGCTTTGGCCACCTGCTCTCTCCATGGCTTATTGGGTAGGAAATGTAATTTTGATGATGCTCCTATTGCCCCGCTCACCCCCATGAGCAGTTCGACCCCTTTAGTTGAAGGCGTTCGAGGGCGTTCGAGTTGCAACAATGAGCTTAAGACCTTAATAAATATAACAGTTCAGGTTGTGTCCCATGGATGTAGAAGAGCTCTTAAATGCTTCGGCACGCCCAATGTCTGAGGGTTTCGACGCTTTTGAAATTTCAAGTTCCCGTGGGTCATGAAGGAAATACAAACAAATTCATCTTTAGTGATACCAATGAAAAATTAGCGCGTGATAGCAATAGGGGTCCTGCACAAATTACGAACACACCAGGACCAGCTGTAGGTACTGAACTGTGTCGTCCGCGATTATTAGTCGAACACATTTCAGTCTATTCCTCTCAGCGGTTGCCATGCGCTTTTCCGGAATTGTATCCATGTCACTCATTATCCTTGCTTAGTCCATTCAAATGCACGGAAAGCGCGACAGCGAACAGTGTTGGCGTGGAGAATCCGTGCCTAAGCGGTCAAGGATTCCTGACATGGATGACTTATTATTGTATGCTTCAATCTGAGCGTTGTGATGGCTCTTACCGGCTTTATAATAATTGTTGGAGTTTAACGAAGCACCAACTGCCAGGGTCATACGGCGTCGCCAACTCTCATCCTGTTGGAAGGGATTTTGGGGATCAGATCGACTTATTCATAGGTTCCGCCGGGACTTGAACCCGGGACCGGTGGCTTAGAAGACAAGGGTGCTATCCACTAAGCCACCTCATCCCCCCTCTTACCGTCTTGCATATGTGAACAACATTTTTATTCACTTCGGATTGAGAAAAGTCGAAGTCGCTCATTCTCTTGCCAACAGACGTGTGTACATGTGCGATGTCGCAGAATACTGAATTGTGAACTGGTGCGGTGGAATAGGAATCATGCGAAATTATTCGCACCATCAGTGTCTGATATCAAAAGCAGTTTATTTGTTGCCTTGATCAACTGCTTACGTGTGCTGACTCAAACATTTATAATGAATGGTTTGACACCGGGAATGTTTTATGGAGAGCAGACCTTGGGAAGATTTAATACCGGGTGGCCCAAAAAAACGTCCCCAACTTTGGAAGGCCATAATTCAGTAGGTCTTCATTACATGAAATTTCATTATATGAATTTCAATATATAACTTCATTATATGAAATTTTTAGCAGGAATGAAACTGTCATATTTCTCCATGTGTTCAAAATTTGTGGTCCAGAGAATTAATAGTTTTTGAAATATGCCTACCTATGTCAGGGTTAGTGAAAATCACGTTTTCTGCTGTCGATTCCCTTTATCGCCAGATTTGGCGTCGTAATTTTGTCACGTGCTGGCACGTGAGATTGTGAATGAATACGAAAGCATGCATAATATATGGCCTGTCTCACATATGAATGATCAGAGTACCTTAAAACTCAAAACAGTATTTTTTTTAATGCCAACAAGGTCGTTACGAAAGACATGGAGTCTACCATAAAGCTCTGTTTTGAGCGAAACAGATGGCGCGGGGGATATTTGGTGAAGGAGTTCCCTCGTTTACTCTGGAATCGTCGGAGCATAAACAGGCACATTAAAAAGCTCCAAAAGACCGGCTCATCCGACAGGAGAGCTGGAGCTGGTCCCCAAAGCGCCTTGACACAGTATCAGAAGAAAGAGATTGAGGACATGGTATGTTCGTATAGGCGGACCAGCCAGGAACCCACCTGGGTCGGCGAAAGATTGCCAAGACCTTGGGCGTCTCTAGGTTATCAGTCAAACGCCACTTGAAGAAAAAGAAGCTCAAAGCTTTCAAGCGACTTCGCTGCCCACCTATACCAGAATCTGTGCGGTAGAAACGCAAGACAAGAGCAGCTGGACTGTCCAAGAATATCGGCATGGCTGATGTGAAGAAGACAGTCTTCGCTGATGAAAAGAACTTTACCGTGGAAGTTCCAACTAACACTCAGAGCAACCGTGTCTACGGAAGGGGAAAAAGATGGATCTTCCTAAGGAGTGTCTGCATCACGAACAGTCACGCTTCTCAAAGAAGGCCTGCACGCAGTGGATCGTGCAGAGGCAGGTGCCATAGTTCATGAGTTTCAATAAACTAGCCCAGGAAAAGGTGCATTTTGACTACTTTAAAGAATATGGCTGTAAAACAACAACGGGTCAGCAGATTTACCTTAAATTCCATACACACATTGAAAAATGAGCAAGATTGTTTGATACCGAAATTGGTATACTTTCTTGGTCACATAAACAATATAGAGACAGCCAAAATTGGGGACGTTTTTTGGGCCACCCAGTATATGTCTTAAGTGATACTTTTTTAATCCCCCAAAAATCCCGGAAAGTAGTTTTAAATATTGCCGTGTGACCCAAAAACATCAAAGAGCGTTTCGTAAAACATGAGCTTCCTACCAGTACCATTCCGTAATGATTTTGGGAAATGGCGAAACTTTGGAGGTTCTTCGAAAGTATAAAGCTCCATCCATGGCTGTCACGGTGATGGCTTCACTGTTAAGTAGGGTGTGTCATGAAAATCAAAAGGCAAAAATTGGAAAAAATGGTGGGTGTGCGAAAGTTGCGAATGACGTTTTTAAGAAGATCTATGGAGAAAAAATCTTAAAATTTTAATATCTAGCTGTGTGGGTTTTCGAAGATATAAGGGCATGTTTTCAGTAAAATGTCATTTTCATGTGTTTGTCAAATGCCTGCCACGAAAACAATTTCAAGTTGAATTAAGTAAAAACTAATTCAAATGTAAATTAAGGGCACCTTCTATTCATGGCATAAAGATAAGATCCCAAAATAATTTTTCTGGGAACAGGCTTAGTAGAATTCACCCAATTTTAGCATTATTCGCCGATTTGCTTCTGCGAGTGCAAAAACCAATCTGACTGGACCAGGTCAGAGATCAATGGACAAACAAGTTGGGATTAGTGATTATTGACTAGGTATGATTCTCAGACATGATTAATGGTCTTTTAGCTCGAATTAACGTATCCACAAGGCCGCAGGTTCGAATCCTAAATCTGGTCAGTTTTATCTGCTCTTGGGCCATAGCCTTAACCAGCTGAAAACATATATCCTCTAATTACACTGGTAAACAAAATTTAACTTTTGTCGTGGATCCAATATAAAATAGTCCGTTACTAAGGTAATTTGTGGCGCTGAACACGAATCTGGCAGCAGAAATGCCGTATCAGATAATAATTTTGAGATCCAGTATGTCTGTGTGTCGTCTTTGTGCAAGCCTACTTGGCATCAGCGACATTGACAGTAGAAAACCCAAGAGGTCTAGGAAAATGAACGTTTAGGTGTTTGTGGAGGCTAGGGTATTCTACCTTAAACCCTGATTTTCATTGACCTAGGTCAATTATTCAAGGTAAAACGAGACCATATAGGTCAAATTCTGTCTGTGCTGGGTAGCCATTGGGAAATACCGTGATTATGCGATGAGAAGCCGGATATGGAGAGAAAGTGGCTTAAGTAACAGAGGAAAGGTCTGCGGCAATGCTCCCTGAAACTTTTAGGCCAAGGTCGTTCAAGGCCATTGACCTTTGACGTCAAACTATTACATTTTGCCTATAACGTGTACTGCAACTAGCACTATGGCAACCGTCGGCTGGAAAATAAGGTTTGACCGTGACCCATGACCTTTGTCTTGAACCTGCGACTTTGAGCTCAAGTTTGAGTGACCTTGTGTATGACGTCATAGCATGATATACGTCATATTAGGCGGCATCACCCGACCAAAGGCACTAGGGTCAATGACCTTGAAATGGCGGTATGACATTGACCTGTGACCTTTTACTTATACTCGACCTTCAAGGGAGGTGACTCTGACATAAAATTCTCATCATATAATGTTGCAACGTCACCTCTCGGTCTACAATACCGGCGAGCTTGTGCGACCGACCGCAAACCTTGTTTAATGTATGTACAATGTCCATGCACTTGAATGCGAGGTAGTCTTCCGTTGCAATAAATTCACATGTATATTGATAAGCTGCATTGTCTGGGTGCAGATAATTCGGATTCTCGACATCCTTGATCTATATTTTTCCACAAAAGGCTAGGCTGATGACAGTGTGTGGAAATTGTAGGGGCTATACACCAGGTATGCTCTGGAGAAGAAACCAGGTCCGATGGCAAAAAAACGGTTACTAAATTTGAAATCAGCAGTATCGAAATAGGCATTAACAGGTGTCCACGCGCCGGATCCATTTTGGCTGTTGACCAGTGTTATCAACATATCACTTACAACTAATGTTTATATTTATTAAACTGGTTTGATAAAGCGGGAAAATTGGATTTAAAACTACAAGACATTCTTACGAGTTTGCAATGCCCTAGTAAAATATTGTGCAGTGAAATTTTGCCTAGTCTTTCCTTCATTCAAAACATTACAATCCAGCATTGATTTGCATTATGTTGAAATGACCCATGCGATCAACCCTATTGCTAATTTTCCTATCGTCCTCCTGCTCCCAACATGACAAAAATTATCCTCACCTTTCAGTGGTACATACATCATGGCGTCTGGTTCTGGGCCACGACCTGCTACCAGAACCCAAGTATCAGATCTACACAATATTCAATACGTAGAAAAGAGTTCAACTTTCATTCAAAGCGAGCTCTCAATTATGAGGAATGTACTACGGTACCTGGCTCCCCCGCAAGAAGGTAATCGGCTAGACAACAATCTGAATTAACGAAATTAATCCGCATAACAGATGGCTCAAGACGTTCTCGGCATTCTCCACAGTCAGTGACAGCGTAAAGTTAGGGCAAACGTAAAGTTAAAGGCACTAGTAATCCTTTAGAAAATGATGAGAAAACACCCAAACGCTTGGAAAAAGGCGAGAGACATTCCCAATGGAAAACATTTTCGGCTTTGGCTGCATTATTTTTTTTTTAATCCCAAGACACTGCCAATACCCCATTACCCACTGTTTGGGATCAGAATATGCAGGGTGGGAAAGGAAGGCCCATATTACCAGAAAATGCTCCAGAGATCAAAACAATTATTTATTATAGCTATCCTTCCTAATTGCCCAAAGGGAAAATTCGGGTGAGCTGAGCCGGTAGCCAATCAATAGGATCTTCTTGTGATGGCACGTCGGCCCGCACCTGTTGGTCTTTCATTACCGAAGCTCTCGCTCGATGAACTTTCTTTGAGTCTGCCACCAGGTACGATTTGTCCTGCTCCATTTCTCCATGATTTGTGAGATGCACCAGAAATCCGCTGGCAAATGCCGCCGTGACCCGGAAAGGCACTCCGTATCTGATGCTTGCCTTCCCAGTGTTAGAGATCGGTATCGAATTTTTGCGAGTGCTTGAAGAATGTACAGTGCCGTCTTCCAGATTGTCAGGCGTCTCTAACAGTTCTATAGCCTTGCCTTCCACGTGATGTGGATGGCTCTGCTTCTCCTCGTCTGGTCTCTTTTTCTCTGCTTCTTTGCGTTGTTCTGTACTTAGTTTCTCCTATGAGCTTTGCGCTGTCGTTTTGTTTCTTTCCGATTGACACCAACCATCCGATCAGCCTGGGCCTTCCTTTCACACGCTGCATATTTTGATCCCAAACAGTGGGTAATGGGACATTGACAGCGTGTGAGATCAAAAAGCTTGTCCCGGGATTTAAAAAAAAAATCATGCATCCTGAGCCGAAAATATTTTCCATTGGGAATGTTTCTCGTTTTTTCCAAGCGTTTGGTTGTTTTTCCTTCATTTTCTAAAGGATCACTAGTGGATTTAACTTTACGTTTGCCCGCTGCCACTGACTGTGGAGAATGCCGAGAACGTCTTGAGCCATCTGTTATGTGGATTAATTTCGTTGATTCAGATTGTTTTCTAGCCGATTACCTTCTTGCGAGTGAGCCAGGTACCTTAGCACATTCGTCATTATTGGAAGCTCGTTTTAAATGAAAGTTGTCCTCTTTTCTACGTATTGGATATTGTGTAGATCTGATACTTGGGTTCTGGTAGCAGGTCGTGGCCCAGAACCAGACGCCATTATGTACCACTGCAAGGTGAGGTTAATTTTTGTCATTTTGGGAGCAGGAAGACGATACACTGAAAACCGGTGGAGAACCCGTAGAGTTCTTGCACTTAACTTGCACCATATCAGTAATCGGACAGCAAATTTTAAGACCTGTCAGGGTTCTCAACGAGACTGATAGGAGTTCTCATATCGAGACGTGATGCGCTTCTTTATGTTCTTCGGTGAAACGTGTTTCATTTCTTTCAGGAGAATTCAAACAGTTCTCAGCTGTCTTAAGAATATTCTGTGAGTACCCTTTCTGGTTTTTAGAGTTTTCTAGAAGAAGCCGTATCCATCTTTCAAGAAGTAATAGATTCTCGAAATTTTCACGCTGCGTCTACTCTGAGAACGACTACCTTTCTTCTTGAAGACGTGCTAAGATTCTTCATATGGTGCTTAAAGGAGGAATACCGCTAGCTTCACGTAAATTATCCGCTTATTCGTAGCACTTAGAAATTAGGTCTAAGGCCGGATGCCAAGTCACATTTTTGATAAGCTCCACTGTTGTGGTGGAGCTAATCAAAAACATGACCTCGTGTTTTAGTCTCAGCCAAATTGTTAAGCACTTAGAAAAAAACGGATAATTCACACAGAACTGAAGCTGAAAATGGGCATACGTAACCGTAACTTCTCCAAAAGAATGGGATGCCCAAGAAGTGAAACTGGTTTGGTGAGGCATGGAAAATAACGCCAAAGTAAATACAATGCACTGGTGTTCAATCAAATATTTATAGACTCTTAAAGATTCACTTGGCGACAAAACAACACAATGCGTTTTCTTTATATTGTAACACAAACAGATCAAAATTGTTATGATGTGGCCTGCAAACAGTGAAGGCACATGACGTCAGTAGGGAGGTCGAACGCCCATATAAAGGGAGCATAACTAATGATCAGCCCCTTATGTCTGCAGATAAAAGAAGATATATGTTCACAAACGCACAGGGCTTTGCGTGAGGCCCACTCACGTCCAGCATCTCCTCTAAAAGCTGCTGATCTCCGAGAACTAGGCTGACCTCCTCGATTTTCAGCTTTGACGAACCACCAACCCAGCACTCCCGAGCAGGCTTTTGATGGCCGCCACTTGTTCTGCCTCTGAAAAAAGAAATGAGTCTGCTCAAAACATGCGAAAAATGGACCAAAAACACCCAAACGTTTGAGTTAATGTGGCAGATCCAGGACTTCATTTGAGAGGGGGGGTGGGGGCTGGGAGCCTGCCCTGCCAGCACCTCGGACAGCATCCAGCTATGTATTTACTATTGGGGCTCGGACATTTCTAAGGGGCAGGCCTCTTGGATCCGCCACTGGTCTGTTCTATTTGAGCATTAAGATGCCGGTCCATAAGCTATATTTTACCAGCTTTATTTTAAAGATATATCAGAGAAATATGAGGTATGCATAGACCGATCTATGGGACAAAGATACTTTTTAAAGACTTTTGCCACCACTTCGCCCAACCGACTATCGATGCCCCCTGAGAGACACTTTCTGAAAGGTCAATGGGGGCCCCTCCATAAGTGTCGCTTCCTTCCCGGGAAGCAAGAATAAGCGCTATCGCGATCGGATTTGGCGCCCAACGGATATATTTGTGTCGCCCCTGGCATTGGCGTCCCCCAGGTCTGGATGACGCCCTGAACATGTGTCTCTCCCTGATCGGCAATTCAAGATCTGCCTATGGACGGATGGACAAAACCAACCCTCCCCCTTCCCAAACCCCGCCTCTCACAGGAAGACGGTAAAGTCAACCTAACTGCACATCGCCAGTGGATCCCGTGACCCTTCTTCAAAGCACAAAGCGTTTTGTTTTTTGTTCTTCAGAAACACTACGTTTTTTAATTTTTTCCAGGGATGGCCCCATCCAAACGTTTTGCCAGGTCTGCCACGAAGGGTCGGTGGTACCACAGTTTTGTACAAAGATGCAAATTTTCCATAGGCCAGTAGCCACATTTTGTTACCATACACGACAGTTGTTACCAATTAACAAAGTGCCGTCACACCTACCTTAACAAAACAGGCGCCAGATGCTCCACTTCTCAACTCCCGAAGCTTCCCACTGCAAATGAACCATCCGCTGTCGCGTCGTTGTGTTGCCATGGCGACCCAGCCCAGCAGCGTCACGCACGCGCACAATCAGCTGAAACCATTCCCGAGAAGTAGTTCGAGAACGCTATCCCTTCTCTGCGTTCTTTACGAAGAAACTAAAATCGATGTATTTGAGTGCCGGTGCTCGCCTGTTCTCTTGCATGAGAACGGTCCCAATGGGTTCTCATCCGAAAGATACGTGGGGCTTCTTACACTTTCCCGCCAAAATGCAAAGAACTCAATGAGGTATTGGGATAGAACAGGGAGACACCGCTGGCTTCTAATGGGAGAAGTTTGTGGTAAAGTTCTCCTGAGCGGTTTTGAGTGTAGGAAGATTAGCAATAGGGTTGATCGCATGGGTCACTTCAACATAATGCAAATCAATGCTGGATTGTAATGTTTTGAATGAACTATGCAAAGTTTCACTGCACTATATTTTACTAAGGTATTGCAAACTCGTAAGAATGTCTTGTAGTTTTAAAAACAATCTTCCCACTTTGCTATCGAATCAATTCAATGGAAATGCACTTTTGTCGTGATTGAAATATTAATAATTAGAGGAAAAATGTTATTTATGTGCTGGGGGCTATGGCTCCAGAGCAGATAAAGCTGACCAGCGTTAGGATTCGAACCCGCGACCTTGTGGAGACGTTAATTAGAGCTAAAAGACCATTAATTATGTCTGAAAATCAGATCTAGTCAAAACTCACTAATCCCAACTTGTTTGTCCAGTGGTCTCTGACCTAGTCCAGTCAGATTAGTTTTTGCACTCGCAGAAGCAAATTGGCGAATAATGCTAAAATTGGGCGAATTGACCTAAGCCTGTTCCCAGAAAAATATGTTTAGGGATCTTACCTTTATGTGATAAATAGAAAGTGCCCTTAAGTTAAATTTGAATTAGTTTTTACTTGAATTTAACTTGAATTTGTATTCTTGGCAGGCATTTGAAAAACACGTAAAAATTACTTTTACTGAAAACATGCCCTCATATATTCGAAAACCCGCAGAGCTCGATATTAAATTTTTTTATTTTTCACAATCGATCTTCTCAAAAACGTCATTCGCAGCTTTCCTGCACCCACCGTTTTTCAATTTTTGAATTTTGATTTCCATGACACACCCTACTGTTGAGGCGCGCACTCGCCAGTGTATGTACCTTCATCCCCTGAGTAGGAGGCCACGGAACATGCCGCCGCAGGTCAGTCACGACACATGGCTTCGCACACCTAAAAGAAGCGTCGTCGCCGACCACATTGGTGACTATTCAATACGCTGGCACGCAGTGACGGATCTAGGATTTCGTTAAGGGGGGCCCAGGCTCGGAGGGCGCCGAACCTGGGGGGCGCCGAACCTGAGGGGCGCCAATTTCAGTGGCGGATCTAGCCGGTCGGTTTGGGAGGAGCAAACCAAAGTCGAAAAGCAAAAAAAAAAAACGTCACGCAGTAAAAAGCTGCACTACCAATATCACTTGCCCGTAAAATTTTGGGTATTTGAGGCGAAAAGCCAAAAAAACTTCACGGGGTGAAAAATATCGGCTCGAGATACTTCTTCCTATCCAAGGCTGGCTATACTATGACTTGCTATACTATGGAGGTCTGGCTATACTATAACTGAGGATTATTGATATTTACTCCATGATTCTGATGAAGGGCTGTGCCCGAATATATAATCTTCAGTGTTTTTTACATTTCCGGATTCGAGGGGACAGGCCAGGGAACATCTTATCAACTGATGTTCTGTTTGAAGTTGAGAGTTGGAACACAAAAATATTGCTTATAAACTAAGAAGGAGTAGGGAAAAAAGGAGGTCGATCGCTTTGGGGGGCGAAAACGCAGTTTTGCCCCGAGCGTTTTCGTTTGGGGAATGCCTTTTTCCCCTCCCCCTTGGATCCGCCACTGGCCAATTTAACACCCAAAAGGCGGCCAGTGTCAATGAAAAGAACGCGTTTAAATAGGATTTGTAAATGCTTATTTTCATGAAAGCTTCCTCTTAGTGAGGACATGTTCACGTTTACCATCAAGCATATTTCGGGCCAGCTAACGACTGTTACCGTGGTAGAAAATGCTGAAAGCACCCACTGACACTAACTGAAGCACGATGAGCAAATAATACAGTTATATTCGGTCATGGTAAAAACTGATGTGTCGTATCCATCACCTCCACTTATCACAGTTGTCCTGGCTAACGGCTCAATACTGAAATACCCGATTGAACCTGAGCCTCATAGGCCGCAGAACCTGAGCCTCATAGGCCGCAGAACCTCTGCGGGCCTGGGCCCCTGAGTTTTCGGTGACTTCGATGAGTTTATATCGAGTCCCCTCAGCTGATCTGGGACCGATTTAGTTAACCAGGCTCTCACACTGAACTTGAAACCTATATGTCGCCGCTGAAACCTATTAAGCTTTTGGGCCCTTTTATTGATATAGGGCCACCTCAACCGGTCCTGAGCCCTCTGAGCTAAAAACTGGAGCTCTGAGCTCTGAGCCCCAAGCTGGATTAGTGTCCCTTAAGCTGGTCAGGGTCCCCTGGGTTGGTATTGTTTTCGTTTAACTGATATAGATCCCTTCAGCTTGTTTGGGGCCCGTTGTGCGTATCTGGGCACTAGTTCGTCGAGGCACCCAGCTAGTCTGGCCCTATTAGTTTTATGGGCCTTCTGAGCTTCTGCAGGTTTCCCTCAGAGTGTCTGGGCCCCGTGAGTTGAAAATTGGACCCCTGGGTTAGTTTTGGGTTCCTGAGCATATTTAGAAACCGTTTAAATAGTTAGGCACCCCACGCTGGTCTTGAGAATCCTGTGTTGGCGCTGAGGTCAAATGAGCTCGTCGGGGGCCCTTATCTGGGGCCCCCTTAACTGGCACGGACCCCTCAGCTGATTTTGGAGACCCAAAATCCCTCCTACCGGATTCCACCCACGCCAGATTTCCTGACTCCCCGAGGGCCCCTGGGGACCATTGGGGATTTTTTCCGCGATCAGCGCTAGGGCCCCTCCCCGAGACAAAGCTTACAACATGTCTCTGTGTATATACTCTAGTATCTGCCAGAGTTGAGCTAGAATCATTTTTAGGCACACTTCGCTTCCTCTCGTTACGGCGAATCATCAAATAATGCATAATATGACTATACTAGGTCAAAACATAAAAATGACCTGACCTAAGGCTAGGTCAAGGTCACCATCTAGCCTAGCATAGTCAGTATGCATATGAATCAACTCACAATAGCAATAAAAATGGTATCAAAATACGGGTTTTATCAATATTTCCTGCAACGCAATTAACCCAAGTCTTAAAACCCTTCTTAGGAAGCCCCAGATGAACTCTCAGAGGTAACATGTCTAAACTTGCAACATGAACCGATAAAGAGGCCTAAGATACCATGATTTGGGGAATCCGAAGGTATTCCAAGCGGCGTCTGCAGACATAGAGCATTTTTCGGCAAATTTCCGTTTTACCCCATGCATTTTCAATGGAGAGGTCATGATTCGTACCTGTCCCTGGGCCATCGATGGGAAAAATCCCGCAATATATGTATTAGTACTTTTTGGGCCCATTATATGGTACAAGTTTGAATTCGATAGATTCACCCTTTTCTTACTTACGCCAACTTAAACATTTTTTGGGGTGAGGTCACTTGACCTGCACTGGTGACCTGACCTGAGATGACACAACCTTAAATTTTCAGGGAAAGTTGCGGAATTGATCAATGATAAAGTGTGACAAGTACTGTGTCGCTTCGCGCCGACGTTTTTTCGTGCCACTGGGAGACCTCGAGGGGGTGTTCAAGCACCCCCCCCAACGGGCCGGAACGGGGCTCGAATACTCTAGAACAGGGCTGAGGCCAAAAGGGAAGGCTCTAAACAATGTCTGCAATTTTTGGGGTCAAGGTCCTTCTAGGTCATTGACCTATTACGGCACAACCCAACATATTATGCCTAATTTGCGCTATAACTAGCGCTGTGCCCAAGCTTACCAATGACCTTTGATCAAACCTTGATCATCAAGGCCAGTGACATTTAAAATTGACCTGTAACCTTGATCATCAAGGCCAGTGACCTTTAAAATTGACCTGTAACCTTGATCTAAACACTGAATAACCTTTACTTTGATATAATAGCATACGTTATAATAGGAATCGTAACATTATGCAACGTCATTTAGGGGCTGTCCAGGAGTACCTGTGCTCATCAGGGACACCTATGCTCTCTGGGGGGGGGGCTTTGCTTCGATGAGGCACCTGTGCCACCCAGGGGCGCCTTCGCTCCCCAATGGACGCAACCTGCTATCCAGGGGCATCTTTGCTGTTCCGGGGGTGCCTTTGATACCCAGTGCCCAAGGGGAGCTTTTTCTTATCCAGGTTCACCATGGTATTGAGGGGCGTATTTTTATCCAAGGTAACCTATACTACCCAGTGGCGCCTACCCTATGCAAGGGGCGCTTAGGCTATCCAGGGGGCGGCAATTTGCTATGCATAGGGCGCCATTATGCTCTCCATGGGCACCTCATTTAGGGTGCCTCTGATATTCAGGGGCGCTTTTCCTATCAACAGGGTACCTGTGCCATCTTGGGGCTATTCTTATCAAGGGACGCTGCTGTTATTCAGGAATACCTACACCACTGTCGAGAGTCGCCTTTGCTACCCAGAGGCACCTTTACTTCTTAGGAAATTTGGCGCCCGTGCTTTAAGGGGTGCTTCGGCATCGATTGATTGCTCTATTATTGGGCTTAGGTGCACGTGAACCTTGAGCTCATGTAGCGCCCATATTGTTGCTAAGGAACGCTTATGCTATCAAAGGGCGCCTTTACTATCCAGGGCCGCTGTTTTATTCAAGGCAGTCTGTTCTATCCACGGGCATCGGATATTTCGGGGGCGGTGCCTAGGTTATTCAGGAGGCGGTTTTTTCTCCACAGGGGCGCACTATTGCTTTCTAGGGGCTCCGTTACTGCCCAGGGGTGTCTTTCTATCCAGGGGCGCATATGCTGTCTAGGTGTATTTTTCAATCACAGACATGATTGAAATACATGCCCCTACGTTATCCTGGGGTGCTTTTTGTCTCTGGTGAGGCGCTATTTTTCTCTTCCGGGCACCAGTTTATCCAAGGGTACCTATGCTGTCCAGATAACCTTTGTTATCTTGGGCTGCCTTCACTGTTAAGGGGCACCTTTGCTACCCAAAGAAAGCATTTTACTTTCCTGGAGTGCTTATTTCCATCTAAGGGGAACATATGCTATCTTGGAGCGCCTTTGCAAACATGGGGCGCACTTTTCTATCCAGGTGCGCCTTTGCACTTGAGGGGGCGCCTCTGCAATCCAGGAGGAGCCCAAAATAAATGGAGAATAAGAATTCTGAAAAAGGCGCTCGAACACTGAAATAAAGTGCCTAGTTATCAGAAAGAGGCGCTCATCTGCTGAGCGGGGAGGACTGCTGGTTGGTGAGGGCAGCGTTCTCGGAAACGGGCGCACATACTGAAAAAGGCACCCGGTTGCAGCGATAGAGCACTAAGCCTTCAGTTATAGGTTAATGAAATGTGGTTAAAGGCAGTCCATGCTCAAATTGAGCGCTCGAGCCCTGTAACAGAGCGCGCGACTGTCAGACAGGTGTGCCAAACCATAGACAGTAGGGCAGCTGAAGATGGAAAGGGACACCTATGATATCCTGGGGGCGCCTGTACTCTCAGGTGAGGCACTTGTTTTCTTTCTCAGGCGCCTAGTTTATCCATGACCGCCTATGCTGTCCAGATCATCTATTTCAAGAAGGGTTAACTTTGCTGTCCAGGGGCGCCTTTACTATCCAAGGGCGCATATGATATCTGTAGGGCGCTTTATGCAGAGGGCGCCTAGGCTGTCCAAGGGCGCCGTCCTAACCAAAGGCCGCCTTTCACTTCCCTGAAGTGCCTATTTCTATGTAAGGAGTGCATATATTATCTAGGAGTGCCCTTGATATACGGACACGCCTTTTTGTCCAGCGGCGCTTTTGCTCTTGAGGGCACTGCTCCAATCCAGGGTAGCTGAAGATGGATAAGGGACATCTATGTTATACAGGGGGAGCCTGTACTTTCCAATGGGGTGCTTATTTTCCTTCTCAGGCACCTAGTTTATCTAGGGAGCGCATAGGCTATCCAAAGGCGCCTTTGCTTTCGAAGGGGTGCCTTCCTAGGGGCGCCTTTGCTATCCAGGGGCGCCTTTGCTGTCCAAAGCACTTGTGTTATCCAGGGTTGTCTTTGCTGTCCAGTGGCGCCTTTGCTATCTAAAAGTGCATATGATATCCGTCGGCGCTTTATCCAGTGGGCGCCTGGACTATCAAAGGGCACTTTTTCTATCCAAGGGTTGCATTTATTTTCCTGAAGTGCCTATTTCTATCTAAAGGGCTCCTATTCTGTCCAGGGCACCTATGTTTCCCAGATTTGCCTTTGCTGTCCAGGGACGCCTTTGCTATCCAAGGGCACCTTTCTTAACCAAGGGGCGCATTTTGCTTTCCTGGAGCGCCTATTCCTATCTAAGGGGCGCATATGTTATCTAGGAGCGCCTTTGATACCAGGAGGCGGTTTTTTGTCCAAAGGCACCTTTGCTCTTGGGGGGCGCTGCTCCAATGCAGGGCAGCTGAAGGTGGATAAGGGACATCTATGTTATACAGAGGGCGCCTGTACTTCCCAGTGGGGCGCTCGTTTTCCTTCTCGGGCTCCTAGTTTATCCAGGGGCGTCTAGGCTATCCAAAGGCGGCTTTTCTATCGAAGGGGTGCCTTCCTAGGGGCGCCTTTGCTGTCCACGGCACTTGTGTTATCCAGGGTTGTATTTGCTGTCCAGGGGCGCCTTTGCTATCCAAGGGTGCATATGACATCCGTAGGCGCTTTTTCTAGTGGGCGCCTAGGCTATCAAAGGGCGCCTTTTCTACCCAAGGTGAGCATTTTATTTTCCTAAAGCGCCCATTTCTATCTAAGGGACGCTTATGCTGCCCAGGGCACCTATGCTACCAAGATTTGCCTTTACTGCCCAGGGGCGCCTTTCCTAGCCAAGGGCGCATATAGTATCCGTAGAGCGCTTCATCCAGGGGGCGCCTAGGCTATCTAAAGGCGGTTTTTCTATCGAAGGGGTGCCTTCCTAGGGGCGCCTTTGCTACCCAGGGGCGCCTTTGCTGTCCACAGCACTTAGGGTTGTCTGCTGTCCAGGGGCGCCTTTGCTATCCAAGGGTGCATATGACATCCGTAGGGCGCTTTTTCCAGTGGGCACCTAGACTAACAAAGGGCGCCTTTTTCTACCCAAGGTGAGCATTTTATTTTCTAAAGAGCCTATTTCTATCTAAGGGGCACTTATGCTGTCCAGGGCACCTGTTACCAAGATTTGCCTTTGCAGCCCAGGGGCGCCTTTCCTAGCCAAGGGCGCATATGATATCCGTAGGGCGCTTCATCCAGGGGGCGCCTAGGCTATACAAAGGCGGTTTTTCTATCGAAGGGCTGCCGTCCTAGGGGCGCCTTTGCTGTCCACAGCACTTGTGTTATCCAGGGTTGTCTTTGCTGTCCAGGGGCGCCTTTGCTATCCAAGGGTGCATATGACATCCTTAGAGCGCTTTTTCCAGTGGGCACCTAGGCTATCAAAGGGCGCCTTTTTCTACCCAAGGTGAGCATTTTATTTTCCTAAAGCGCCCATTTCTATCTAAGGGGCGCTTATGCTGCCCAGGGCACCTATGTTACCAAGATTTGCCTTTACTGCCCAGGGGCGCCTTTCCTAGCCAAGGGCGCATATAGTATCCGTAGAGCGTTTCATTCAGAAGGCCGCCTAGGCTATCTAAAGGCGGTTTTTCTATCGAAGGGGTGCCTTCCTAGGGGCGCCTTTGCTACCCAGGGGCGCCTTTGCTGTCCACAGCACTTAGGGTTGTCTTTGCTGTCCAGGGGCGCCTTTGCTATCCAAGGGTGCATATGACATTCTTAGGGCGCTTTTTCCAGTGGGCGCCTAGGCTATCAAAGGGCGCCTTTTTATACCCAAGGTGAGCATTTTATTTTCCTAAAGCGCCTACTTCTATCTAAGGGGCGCTTATGCTGTCTGGGGTACCTATGTTACCAAGATTTGCCTTTGCTGCCCAGGGGCGCCTTTCCAAGCCAAGGACGCATATGATATCCGTAGTTCGCTTCATCCAGGGGGCGCCTAGGCTATCCGAAGGCGGGTTTCTATCGAAGGGGTGCCTTCCTAGGGGCGCCTTTGCTACCCAGGGGCGCCTTTGCTGTCCAGGGGCGCCTTTGCTACCCAAGGGTGCATATGACAAATGACATCCGTAGGGCGCTTTTTCCAGTGGGCGCCTAGGCTGTCAAAGGGCGCCTTTTTCTACCGAAGGTGAGCATTTTATTTTCCTAAAGCGCCTATTTCTATCTAAAGGGCGCTTATGTTGTCCAGTTCACCTATGTTACCAAGATTTGCCTTTGCTGCCCAGGGGCGCCTTTCCTAGCCAAGGGCGCATATGGTATCCGTAGGGCGCTTCATCCAGGGGGCGCCTAGGCTACCCAGGGGCGCTTCATCCAGAGGGCGCCTAGGCTACTCAGGGGTGCATTAGTTCCCCATGGCGCAATATTGCTATCTAGTGGCGCCTTTTCTTTGCCGGGGCGCTTTTGTTAGCTTTCTAAATTTCATCTTCAACATTTTACTGGGGCGTAAAAGACCAGTAAAGGCGTCTAGTGTTTGGGCAGGGGCGCTTTGCCATGGTTTTAAGGAGTATGTGTTCATTCAAGTGGAATAAGTGGTATCTACCACCTTGGCGCACGAAATGGGTACAGGTGCGCCGCTCATATCGGGCGCCTTCGGCGCCCGATATGAGCTGAGCTTTACTGGGGCGCTTCGGAGCTAAGGGGGGGCCGGGCCCCTGGGCCCCCCTTGGATCCGTCACTGCTGGCACGTCGCCTGCTTCACAGCCATCGCACCAGCGTACAGTAGACGGACGCAGATTCAGAAGTGTTCTTTTAATCTTAAGCTACGTAACGTTCTACACACGATTTTTTCCGTTGTAAGTGCCCTTGAGCGCCTAAATGAAATCAGTTTATTTCCAAGCACTAGCGCAAATTTTCTCCAAAATGAGTGTCTTTCAAGGAAAACATTAAGTTTACTTTCTTGATTTTTTGTATAAATGCATAATCAGATACCTCGTTTGAATCATCTCAAGGTGGTCGATCAGTGCTGTTCTTGTTATCCCTCACCCCTATATTGTGTATATATACATATATATATATATATATATATATATATATATATATCTTTTATAGGCTGTTATAGTTTTGCAGCTTTGGAAAATTGCTCCTAAGCTGGGACTCGAACCCAGGTCTCCGGATTTCCGGCCCGGCATGCCAACCACTACACCACTCAGGAGCCTGAACCTTCCTTTCAAGCTTGCGTATTTATACTTGATTTATCGGCAGTTGTTTTACTGGGGCATTCTCATGCCAGTGAGGTCTCTATGTATGTACCTCCAGTATTGATATATCTCTTATAGGCTTTTATAGTTTTGCAGCTTTGGAAAATTGTGTATATATATATATATATATATATATATATATATATATATATATATATATATATACGGATAAAAAAACAGATGGTGACATTTTCCAGATATATCAGGGCGCACACACAAAAGCTTCCGAGCACCTATTTACAAGCGACAAACTTTTTTATCAGGGAACTCGCTTGTCAAGAAAGGCCCACTCATTTTGTAGGCTTGTGAGTAAATTACCTATGTTTCAAGTGTGAATCCCTGATATAGGCACCAGCATGCGTAGATTGGAGCTGCTCGTAAAAGTCAGAAATTTTCTGATCCCTCTAACACGTACCTCACTCAGTCTCCGGTGTGCTGCCGTGCCGGGCGGTCGTGCCCCGCAGCCGCTCCGCCCAGTGACCTGCGACCGAGCCGAGGCCGGTGCGCGTTCCGTTGGTTAGACGGTCCGTATTAGTGATGATCGCGTGAGGTTAACGGGTTTGTGTCGAGGCCATGCCTCAGAGGAAAACCCCAAATAATAATAGAGGGGTAAATATCCCCTCAAAGCAAACTGGTTCGGCCATTCTGCCAAGGACAGCTACAGTGCGCGAGAATGCCACCCAGCAAAGGCTCAACCACAGTGAACCCAGCTCAACCAGCGCGGGCAAGCCCTGCGGCGAACCTAGCTCCAACAAAGGAGAGGGAGGTCAGTCCTCAGTGAGGTCTATGATCCAGCGCCTAGATCGCAAAAAGTCAGGACCAGGAAGCCCGTCCAAAAGGCGTCGGGAGGCAGACCAGTCAGAATCTGCATCTCTACCGTCTGAGTCAGACTCCGAGGACGCCGGTGAAGCTCTTACAAAGGCTTCCATGAAAGCGACAATGCTAGAAATGGTGGGGCTGATCAAACAGGACATGAGTGAAGAATTCCAGAGCCTGCGGCAGGATATAAGTACTTTAAGTGCAAGGATTAGTGACCTCGAAAAACACATAGAAAGCAGAGACTGTCTGGTAGACGACCTAGAAAGAAGTGTGCGCTCGAGAGACGGTAGAATATGCTACCTTGAGGAAGAAGTCGACAGACTAACTGCTGAAGCGCGGCTAAGAAATCTGTTTCTATCCGGTACAGCTGTCCCTGCTCCCCCGACCGAAGAGAGGTGGAAAGAGGATGTGGTCGGTACAGCTCTGACTGCACTCAACCAGACCCTCCCTGAAGTGAATGTGACCCGAGAGGACATCGACGACGTAACGCGACTTTCCAGTAAGACGGTGCTGGTGTCGTTCAAAAGTGCCGCGAAGACGTCTGCACGCCAGTGCGTCTATGAGGGCCGCTTCAAACTGTTTCCCCAGAGGCCGACAAACGACAGCGACACAAGACAGCCAGTTAACCTCAGCATTCGCGAGCATCTGTCTCCATACAGGCAAGGCATTTTCAACGCTCTGATCGAAGAGCGCAAGGTGAACAAACTATACAGTGTGTTCACCAGAGATGGCAACGTGTTTTGCAAAACAAAACAGCACGGGCGGAAGATAAAAGTCGATACTCTGGAAAGAGCAAGGTCAGTCATATGGGAATAGTGTGCCGTTCAGGTGTTCAAATGATATATGTTGTAATTTCCGTTCGTTGTATAGCCTTGTTCCAACTTAAACCAGTTCAGAAACGTGAGGATTCGTTTTTAAATTGTGTGTTTGCACGAATGCCGGACAGGAAACCAGCCCTTCAGACCCAGCTTTTCAGTTTATGCTTTTGTGTTAAGTTTCGCAGCGAATACCTAGGCGTTGGTAAGATTATTCTAGACAAGTTTCGAGTAAGGTTGGTTCTGTTCTCTTATGCTATGACCTGTCGACGCCCTTCACTTTATTGTAATGTTATTGTGTGCGTTGTTCGCAATGACGAAATAGTGGGCTGCGCTACCAGTTGTTGTTTGCACCTCCACGCATGGAGTGCGGTCGTGGGCCCGACCTGGCAGTGGTCCAAGTCCGCTGCTCAGCGGAGAGAGAGTGAAAGTGTTCTAGAGGCGGAAAGGGTATGCGTTTCCGCTACGGCTGTGACGTAATGCTGTCGGTTGATCAGAAGTGCTTTTCGATTCTCTGGAGCGTTTATTTGGTCAATTTCATAAATTCGGAACGTTTTCAGTTAACATGGTTCGAATATAGCCTTCTAGTGCACCCGCAGCTATTATGACTTCTTTAAAAATTGTAACTATGAATTTCCGGGGCTTAGCCAGAGGCGAGATGTGTTCGATTTCTTAAAAAAATATGATGCTGATGTTGTCTGCTTACAGGATATCATTGTACAGAAAAATCAAAGCGATACTATTCAATGTTATGGAGAGAAATACCTTTCTTCTCGTGTTTCAACAATTACAGCAGAGGCGTCGCCCTACTATTCAAGAAAAAGCTTAACGTTAATGTGTTATCTAATCACAGGCACCTCAGCCAAACAGCACTAAAGTACCTGCTTTCGGCCATTAACAACATGTTTCTTAGCGACTCTTTCCCCACATCGTGGCGAGAGAGTATTATAATTCCCCTTCCAAAACCTGGCAAAGAAAAAACAGACCCAAAAGGTTATCGCCCAATTTCGCTTACTAGCTGTGCTAGCAAGCTTGTCGAGCGCATGGTAAACGTTAGACTTCACGAGATCCTCGAAAAGAAGCTTGATGCTATGCAATCAGGCTTCCGGCGCGGGCGAGCCACCACTGACAATTTGGTGAAACTAGTCAGTGACATCCAAAATGGCTTTTACAAAAAGCAAGTAACAATAGCTGCATTCTTAGACATTAAATCGGCGTTCGATCGCGTACAAAAAGATGCCCTGTTGTTTAAATTAACCCGCGCCCCACCGGGGGTCCGGCGCCACCTTCGCCCCACCGGGGGGCCATCGATGGCCCCCCTCTAACTCCGAAAATATGGGCGTTAGCGCAAATCTGCAAAGTGCAATAGAAAGCTCGCGTGAATTCAGTAAGAAATTACTTCGCATGTTTTAGTGCTCAGGTCAATGGTTTGACCTCCAGAGGTCAAATTAGGTCAAGATCGGCTATTTTCACTCAAAAATGCAATGATTAAGCAAACTGGGCATAACTCTTATGTCATTAGAGCTATTGAGGCCTGGTAAAGTACATTTGATAGCAAATTGCCAGTACTTTTTCCGCTATGTGGAACGTAAAGACCTTCCGCCAGTGGTTTGACCGCCAGAGGTCACTTCGTGACCTAATATGACCTGAGGTCACGAAAGGTCAAAAAGTGACCTTGCCGTATATCAAATGAAAGCCAGTGACAAGACAAACACGATGGTGTTTGTTTCACCGCTCTAGCTCAATTAGATCAAAAGTTATTGTCAAAATACTGTTTTTGACCTCTAGTGACTTTGGATGACCTTGGAAAAGTCAAAGGGCAAATATGACCCCTGGGATCCGTGAAAGGGTGTCCAAAAACGTTGTTCTGAGCAGTCTGAGTATTTGCAATCATTTTTGTGGCTTTTATATCATGAAATAGCTTTTCCCCATGCTTTTCCAATGGGAGAGGTCGCCTCGTGACCTGACCTCAGGGCACGAAATCGAAAAATCCCGGATATACACCTTGTCGACTCTGGAGGGGTCATGAAGTGTAGGAAGTTTCAAATCGATCGACATTGAAATGTAGCTCTTACAGAGCTCTAAAGGTGAAGTGAGGTGACTTTGGTTGACCTCGTCTGGTGACCTGACCTTGGGTGACCCGGGGTAAAAAATTTCAGGGATGATGGGAAAATGATGCAGTGAGAGGTAGACCCCTCAACCGCGGTGCTGCGCCTCGTCGTTTTTCTGCTATCCCGGAAAAACCTTGAGGGGGCCATCGATGGCCCCCCCGGTGGCGCGAGGGTTAAGCAAACTAGGAATTCGTGGCCACCTTGCAAAATTCATCGAAAACTTCCTCAAGGACCGAAAATTTAAAGTCCGTTGTGGCACCACATTCCCCTACCTGGCAACCCAGGACCAAGGCACACCCCAGGGTAGCGTTCTGTCCCCCACCCTCTTTTTAGTAATGATCAATGATCTCTTCGCCAAAAAGCTACCGCCTGGAATAAATTACTCCCTCTTTGCGGACGATGTCGCCATTTGGAAAACCACTGCAATCGATACCAGGCGGTATAACGAACCAGAATTCCAACACGCAACTACGCAGTTGCAGGACAGCTTAAACGACATCGATAATTGGTGTAGCTTAATGGGTCTATCACTCTCGGCGGAAAAATCATCAGTCGTTGTCTTTGCCAGAGCGCATTCCAGACACGACCCTCCACGGCTCCAAATCTCGGGTAAACCTATTGAATGCACCAATAGCTTCAAATTCTTGGGCGTCACCCTAGATTCCCGATTGAGTTTCAATGAGCACATTACCAAAGTCGTCTCTAGCTGTCAAAAGCGAGTCAACATTCTCCGCATGCTCGGCGGCACAGAGTATGGCGGGGATCGAAAGACCCTGCTTATGCTCTACAAGTCCCTGATTCGGTCCATTCTCGAATATAATTCGTTCGTTTTTGACTCGACGAACAAGACCAATAAATTAAAGCTAGAGCGAGTCCAAAACGCCAGTATCCGGGCAGCCACAGGCGCGCTCAGAGAATCCCCCATCACCAGCCTGCTAACTGATAGCGGGCTGTGCCCACTACAGACAAGACGCGACGCCCAGCTTATTTCTTACTACATCAAGGTTCAATCCACCGAAAATCACCCGGCAAAACAATGTTTTGCCCATCCCAGACGAGCAAATAAAGCCACTCTACAGAAGTGGCCCCCATTTAAGCACAGAGTAGCGAAAACCCTGGAAAGCCTAAATCTTGCACTGCCAGCGACAATAGGCAAACCCCCACTCTCCCGCTTCTGGACTCGAAAAGAGCCCAAAGTGGAATTTCTTTTCACTTCCCGTAAAACGGACTTCTCAGAGGAAGAAGTCTCCCAAAAATTTCTAGAGTTCCGATCTTGTAACGCGGACAAGACCTTTATATTTACAGACGGCTCCAAAATAGGCGAAAAAGTAGGCCTTGGCATCTGGGGACAAAATATTTGCCTTCAGAAAAGACTTCCGGACAACTGCTCTATCTTCACAGCCGAGGCTGTTGCCATCCTAAATGCATTAGCCATAATCAGAACCCAAAATAACAACTCAGCCGTCATCTGTTCAGACTCTAAATCTGTCCTGCAGGCCATCAGTAACGTAGTCAACCCCAGCCACCACGTTATAGCAGATATTCAGAAAGGTATCGATGATACCCCTGATGTCTCTTTTCTTTGGATCCCGGGCCACTGCAAAATTCAAGGAAATGAAAAGGCCGATGAGCAGGCAAAAAAGTCCCTAGAACTTAGAGAGATCGCACCCTTAACGTGGTCTGGAGACGATAGCAAAGCTCTCCTCCAGGACACCATCCGGAAGCAAATTCAAAATGACTGGACTACAAACCACAGCGCCCACCTATTCTATATCAAGCCTAACATCGGCTACTGGCCCAGTTCCAACCAAAAGAGTCGCCGGCGCGAGGTTATTCTAACCAGACTCAGAAATGGACACACAAAATTAAATGCCTATTGGAACGCGGGTACCTGTGGTACCTGCGACGCAATGGAGAATCCCTATCACATTCTCATCGATTGTCCCCAGCACAATACCCATCGGCAACCCATGCTAGATTACTGCCGAATCCAAAACATCCCTGTAGACCTAAAAACTCTGCTCGGGAACGACCATCCTGAGCTACTCGAAAAAGTCTTTACATTCCTAAAGGACTCTGGGCTAGAGAAGTTTCTATAAATCACCCCTCCCAGTATATATGATGGAGGGTGCATGGTGCACCCCCAAAGTAGGACTTGCCTATTTTCCAAGCATAGATGATCCACTGCGAAATTTAAGCAATAGTTTTGTAACCTTTAAATGGTTCATTGTAGGCTAAGGATAGGTTATGTTAGGCTAACTTTGAAATCAGGTTAGGTTAGATAGGTTAGATTTCTTCACCGCAGTGATACCTTTCACTGCGGGTCTATACAAACCACACCTATACTCTTACTAACAATCTAACTATCCTCTCACACTTCTTTCTCTGCGCGGCGGCTGCCCAGCCGGAGAGGGGAGCTGCAACTTCACCTCCGGGTTGCAGGGTAAATTCGCGGCACCCTGGCCAGGTGTTTAGCGCACTTTCTAAAATACGAAATTATTGAGTTAACGGAGGTTTTCGAGTAACGTATACAAGCGGACATCAATAGCTGACACACAAAATTCTAAATTCTAAATTCCAAATTCTAAATTCCAAATTCTAAATTCCAAATTCTAAATTTCAAATTCTAAATTTCAAACTCTAAATTTATAAGGTCCTCAACCACAGAAATAACCTTCGCACTCTGCGGGTCTAAACTTATTAAAAGACCTCCCTTGGCATGGCTATGCCATTGCCACGACTGTCCATTTGCAAGCTAAAACATCTTGCAACCCATTACTTGAAATAACTCCCATTGCTTTAACAGACTAACGTAGCTTGCCCTCACACTAAATTCTAAAATTCTCCCACACACTCCTTTAAAGGCGGGCAAAGGTGCTATGCACAGAACGCCTAATAAAAAGCCATAAGTAGTACGTTAATGTGTTATCTAATCACAATGATCAAAGTGGGAACCTAATTGCAGTCCTCTTCCAGTACGGAAACGAAACTTATCTGATTGTTTGCCTTTACGGTCCAAACAACGATGATCCTAGATTCTTCAGTACGATAGATGATCTTTTGAGCGAGAACGAGGCGGATCACACAATTATTTGCGGTGATTTTAATCTTGTCCTCAACCGACAGAGCGACCCTTTGAATTACGAAGCTGAGAACAATTGCCGCGCTAGAGAGAAGGTTATTAAAATAATGGATAAACATGAACTAGAAGATGCCTGGAGAATAAAAAACCCGAATCGAAAAATGTATACATGAACTAAGCCGAACCCCATAAAAAAGGCCCGCTTGGATATGATTTTGATCAGAAACACAGATCTAAGATATGTGGACTGCTGCAAAATTCTGCC
Organism: Lepas anatifera; assembly: GCA_034440635.1. Classification (NCBI taxonomy): domain Eukaryota; kingdom Metazoa; phylum Arthropoda; class Thecostraca; family Lepadidae; genus Lepas; species Lepas anatifera. The sequence goes on from JAOTON010001152.1 coordinate 1,966,537, forward strand.
TGGCTATCGCAGTGACCATGAACGGGTTGTAATGAATTTATTGCGTTCCAATCGTATCAAAGGACCAGGGCTGTGGAAATTTAATGCTTCCCTATTGCGGGACGAAGATTACAGAAATTCCATAAGCGAACTCATCAAAAGCGAGACTCGTAAGTATGCAATCCTACTGTACACGGATACATTTTTCGAGCATCCAACTTTGCAAACGAGGTGCAATTAACCATAGACGATGACCTGTTTTTCGAGACTTTACTTATGATGATACGAGGAGCTACAGTACAATTTTCCAAGAGAAAAAGCAGGATGCAGCGAAAAAGACAAGATGAAATTTTGAAGCAGATCGAGAATATAAACTCAAGTGCTAGTAATGATCATTCTCATGCTGACATTACAAAAGTAGGCCAGTTACAGTTAGAATTAGAACAGTTACGAAAACCGATTGTCGATGGGCTGCTTCTTAGATCCAAAACGTCATGGCACGAAGAAGCAGAGCGTCCTTCGAAATATTTTCTTGCGTTAGAAAAGGAGCATAACGTAAGAAAGAGCATAGAACCGCTTTAAGAAGACGAAAAAGTGTATACGGGCACCCAACGAGTGGTTGAACGCTTTTCAAAACATCTGCAAGAAATATACACTAATAGTGGAGAAATGAACTCAGACGCTGAACTCTTGGAATCTTGCGAACTTCCTCAGCTGTCAAGGATAGATCGTGACGTATTAGATAGTCCCATCACCATAAATGAGCTAGATGAATGTATCAAAGCTATGAAAGGTGGGAAATCCCCTGGTTCAAATGGTTTTACAATTGAGTTTTTCAATGGCTTCTGGGCAGACATTAGACACTACTTACATAGATGCGTATTACATATTATACGCTCAAATAAGCTGTCCCCTGTTTTCCGTGAAGGCATTGTAACTCTCATACCTAAAGCCCCAGAAAATGCCCAAAAGCTGAAGGGATGGCGGTCCATTTCCTTGTTGAATGTAGATTTCAAGATATTGTCTTCTGTAATTGCAAGAAGGTTGAAGTCTGTACTTGGGTACCTTATAAGCTCTGAACAAACTGCGTATATGAGTGACAGGTTTATTGGAGAGAATCTGAGGGTCACTTATGATACCATACACTATTGTAATGAAAACAATATTGCAAGTGTACTGATTGCGGCAGATTTCCGAACCGCTTTTGAAACTGTGAACTGGCCGTTTATTCTCACAGTGATGAAAAAAATGAACTTCGGTCCTGTATTTATAAGTCTGGTTGAGTTGCTTTATATGAGTAAAGAAAACTTTGCCAGAATTATGCTGAATGGAACCTTAGGTCAGAAAATTTTCATGCATCGGGGAGTAAGACAGGGTGACCCCGCCAGTGGATATTTGTTCAACATCGCAGTTAACGTCCTGACACTTCTGATAAAGCGATCGCCAGGTGTGAGGGGTATACAAGTAACTGAAAATGATGAAATTTGCATATCCCAGTTTGCAGATGACACTTGCTTATATATAGCTGGTTCAAGAGAATTTTTGGATAACGCATTCCGAGAGCTCCATCGCTTCTCTGCAGCTTCAGGTCTAATGTTAAATTTGACAAAAACACAGTGTTTGGTCATTGGTATAACTGACATTAACGTTATTGACCCAGGTCGTGATTACTCTTGGGTCTCGGAACTAAGATTATTAGGCGTCACTTTCAGGAACTGTTTAGAGAACATTTCAGATGACAACCTAAGCATGAAAGTGAGAGGGTTATTACCTGTCATGGAGGGATGGCGGCGCATGGGTCTTACACTCATAGACAAGATTGCTGTGATAAAATCCCTTTTTATGTCCAGACTCATTCATGTACTTACCTCGTTGCCTAACCCGAAACCAGAAGCTATTGGAAACGTCCAAGCTATGTTTTGGAATTTTCTCTGGGACAGCAAACCCGATAGAATCAAGGGAGCATCGCTTCTACAAAACTATATTAATGACGGACTAAACATGCTAAGTGTTCAACACTTTATTCAGGGTCTGAAGATTTCATGGTTACAACGTTTGTGGCTTGCAAATGCTACGTGGAGCAATTTTTCACAGAACATCATTGGACACGAAGTGACAGAAGTGTTGATGTTTGGTCCAACAATGCTCAGACGAGTTAAAGACAACATCAAAAATCCTTTCTGGAGAGATGCAATTTCTGCATGGGAAATCTTCATTAGAAGCTACATACCAACAGAAGATGAGCTGTGGTACAAACCTGTATGGTTTTCTGAATACACTAAGTTTAAAACCAATATTGTCAGGCGTTGGGACAATCGCGGGATAAGATTTATCGGAGACCTTTGGAATTCCCCCAGTAGACGTTTTATGCTCAGAGCTGAGATAGAAGAAAAATATGCAATCCGAATGAATTTCTTGGAATACGAATCTCTTCTCAGGTCCCTCCCCCAATACCTGCGGAGATTTAATGGATCATTCGTGTTTGTACAGCCCGCCATCCCACGCAATATCCAGTTGATTAATGATACGAACAAAGTAAGCCGTCTGGCATACTCGATATTTGTTGCGAAAGAGATTAAAGATGATCATGATCACAATCTAAGGCTGAAATGGATAAGGGATGTTGGTAGCTATGAGAAAGGATCACTCTTAAAAGTAACAGCTGCAACACGATCCATCCGACTGGCAAATTTCCATTACAAGCTGGTCAAAAGAATTTTGGTGATGAACAGGTTTCTATATCTATGCGGGATAGTTGAAGATTCGAACTGCACCTTTTGTGAAAGAAATGAAGAGTCATTATACCACGTGTTCTGGGAGTGCCAAATTTCCCAGAATTATATAGCTGATATCTCACGGCTTTTACTTCGGGTCGGTTACAATATCGAAATTACGCGAACTAAATGGTTTTTTCTCGATTCATGTGACAATTTAGAGGCCTTAGTTATAACTCTGGCAAAAAGCGTCTTATACCGGGCAAGGGTGCTAAAGATGATGCCCTCTTCAGCCCATTTCAAGGCAACATTGAAATCAGAGCGGGAAATCGAACACTTTGCAGCGTTAATGATTTCTGAAATGGAAAGGTACATCAAAAAGTGGCAGGTGCTCGAGGGAATCGATCGCTCTTGAAAGTGATGTACTGCTGAAATTGTGTGCTTTGTCTGTTCGATGAAATACAGAAGTTCGTCTTTTAAAAGTTGAGTTTGTAGAATGTCGTGGCCAAGTTGCCGCTGTGACCAACTCTTGTTGTGTTGTGTCAGCAGATCTTAGGCAGGATGAAGCTATATATGCGGGATGCTTGTCGCTCGTCCGTGCTTTTGATTATTGTGGAAGATGTTTGTTATGTTAGCTTTGCGCTAGCTTCAGCAGATGGGACTTTGTTACCGGCTAAGCGTATAGGTGGCACACGGGTGACTATCCCGGCTGCCGGCAGGTGGCGAGCCACCGGTGACCCGCTTTAGAGACATGGTGCATGAATAAGGAAGTGATTTAATGTTCACAAATGCTTCGGAGAATACTGGAATGTAATTATTCTTGAATAAATGTGTGAAAAAAATTTGATCGTCCTGACAATGTTGCAAGTTTTTAAATCTGAGTTGATGTGCTAATTGAATCATTCTGCAAAGTTAGAAGTGATATAAATCTGTATTTGCATGTTGATTTAGTCACCCTGTGAAGGTTCAAAGTATGTTAATCTGAATTCACCTGCATTATAAGTCATACGAAATAAAAACAAAAAACAAAACAAAAAACACGTACCCCACTGGGTGAGGGGCAAAACTTGTTTTGTTTTGTTGTTAACCCTTGTTTTCCCCAGATAACGCAAAAGCGAATAGATGCAGAACAATGAAACATACAGTACCTTATCCCTGATCAATTTTACGCATCTGACAAAATTGTTTAGATCAATCATGTTAGGTCAAGGAGCTACTTATTTGGTATACTGATTTGACGCAAATTTGTCATTTAGAAAAATGGCAATTTCAAAAGATTTGAAGAACATAGTTTGATGGATATTTACATTCATTGATTTTATGTAGTGATCTGCATTCATTGAAATTGCCCAATATTGGTGGATATGTCACTGTACTCGTTGTTATGTCCCTGATCATGGATGTCCATCGTCCATGTCTTCGTTGCCATGATCACTCGGCCCCCTGCGGGACCTGTTTGCGAGCTGGCCTAGGTGAACGGGTCATGCGATTATCTCGAACTGGATATTTAGCCTTTAAATCAATTTTTATATCTTTTCATATTTCATCATGTCGACAGACATTCATCAATATCAATATTGACATTCAAAAATCGATTTTCGTACCATTTTAGGCCCATCTTGTAACACAGCGCGCTGGTGGGCGTTTTTCGCCCGCCCCCTCCATATCTCATTTCCCACGAAACCTAAAGAAAAATTACGGGCGACGTTCAAAAGCTCTTGACAAGACAAAGAGATTTTATGAGAAGCATTTTTTATGTCAGCCCAATATTGAGGTCAACATAGGTCAAATAAGATTTAATAGGCTTACAACAGAGCAGTGTACGTTTCTCTCTCTGGATCTGCACTCAGGGGTCTAAAGCAAATATTTATGCATAATTGACTTCCTCTAATCGCGATAAATCGAATGATGTATAATATGACCTTGCTGGGTCAAATAGTGAAAATGACCTGACCTCGAGCTAGGCCAGGGTCACAGAGTGACCTGGTATGGTCATGTTGCATATCAATCGACATCCCGTGAAAATATAAGCACAAAGAGGGCAAAATGGGGGCTTTATCTCAATTCAGTGGGAAGTTATTGGCAAAACAATCACGCTATGCTCCTGTGACCTGGCATGACCTTTGAGAGGTCAGATACACAAAAAACCAACTTTAAGGTCATGAGCGTGGTAACAATAGACAGTTCGAAGATTTTCAGCTTTATCTATCTAGTATTTACTGAAAGCGAGCCCATTCTATTTTGCACCATGTAATTATAATGGGGTGACCAAAAAATTGAACTCACCTTAGGTCAACGACATCGAAATTCCAAGATAGCAGCTTTGTAGACCCTTATGATCTCATCATATTGGGAAAGTTTCAAACTGATCAGTTCGCTGATGTTCCTTAGGAGCCGCTTCAAACTCGTGATTTTAGGTTTTGAGTTCGGGTCACTTGAACTTAAATAGCCCCTTTGCCTGACATAACCTTACCTCTAAAAGTTGTTCAGATGTGTAAATTTGATCAGGGATAAGGTACTGTAAGTTTCACTGTTCTGCGTCTCTTTTTTTGTGTTATCTGGGGAAACCAGGAGAGGGGGTGGCGAATTTCGCCCCAGCGGGGTGCGTGTTAGTTAAATGAATATTCGTGCATAGTACCAAACGGATAACAGTTCGGCGCAGCCGACCCGGGTTCAAGGCCCGGCGGCTTCCCTGAACAAGGAGCAAGCTGGCTCCCGAGAAACCCTTCCAACAGGGAAAGAGTTGGCGACGCCATATGACCCTGGCAGTTGGTGCGTCGATAAGCCCCAATAATTATGATAACAGTTCGGATATTGAGATTATAAAAAAATAAAACATTTCTAAATTTTTGTGATTTTTTATGTCAAGTACGGTAAACAGACTGATCCTCGCCGGATATCTTGATTTCTGACCCATTTGGAACATGTACCTGAGCCCTAACCTGGTCAGGTTCTAAAAAGGTGTCAAATTGTGTATCAAATTATAGAAAACCATGGAGCGAGAGAGAGAGAGAGAGAGAGAGAGAGAGAGAGAGAGGAGAGAGAGAGAGAGAGCGTGTGTGCTGAAGTCAATGTTGAAATCACAACATTGCTGACGATAGGGGGCACCTCCAAGAAAAACGAGCGGTGTCATGTCAGCCTTTAACACGCGCATTGACGGGGGCGGATACCCGCCCCCCGCGGGTTTTTCGGAGATAGCAGAAAAACGGCGGCGCGTATCGCCGCCGTACTTTGCATACCTTTTGCCTCATCATTTTTACAACTTTTGTGAAAATTTTGAGGCTAAGTCATCTCAGGTCAGGTCACCAGTACAGGTCAAATGACCTGACCTCAAAAAAAGTTTAGGATAGCATAAGTCGGAGCAGGGTGAACTTATCCGGTTGAAACTCATACCACATAATGGGCCCACCGAGTTCTCTAAAACATGTTCTGGTATTTTGTATATCGATGACCTAAGGTCAGGTACGAGGTATGACCTCTCCATTGGAAATACATAGGAAAATGGTTTTTAATGAATAACTCAGTAACAGATGGTGATACAGCGTTTATTTTAGCTGCATTAGACTCGCCTTGGCTTTGCGGTTCTAATGATATGCATTTTACACAATTTGACTCTGACCTGACCTCAGGTCAGGTCAAATCCTTGATTTGACCTAGCAATGTCAAATTATATCTCATTCGATTTGGCATGCTGCGAGGATTCATATCGTTCAAGTAATTTGGCTCTATCTTTATTTGTTCGGATGAAATAGCCGAAAAACGTAATTTACATGTTATCCCTATGACGGCATGTTTTGACCTCTCGTGACCTCAAATGTGACCTGAAAAAAATTGTGCCAATATTTTCGATGGAGAAGTGGATGGGCTACCCAACGCCGTTTACCGTTTATCGCTACCTACCATGGTTCTCGAGATCTAAGGGGGGGCGGGTACCCGCCCTCGTCAAAGCGAAGGTGGCTCAGACGCCCGTCAATGCGCGTGTAATTTTAGTTCATTGCACCTAAACAAAACATCAAGAGACGCTAATGCATTTTTCATGCGTTCATCGCGAGTTCCAAACTGAGACTTTTGCCATTGACAAGTACTTAGGTGGCATGACCGTGCTGGACCACGATTGCATCGTTAGCATACAGGTGCAGATTGTTAGCAAAGATGCAATTAAATGGAGTGGACCACTTTGTGAAAATACTAAAAAGAACATTTTAAGAACAAGAGGGGTCTGAAAAACAGGAAACAGGATTTGTCCCCACTGTCATGCGCTAAAAACAGAAGTATATCCTCTTTTCTAACAATATGTGATGTCATCAAAATCACGCTGTTGATAATCAGTGAAATCCCAAACGTTGATCATAGACTCGCTATAAGCTCCACTCAGAGCATTTTCGCACGGCAAAAATAGCATGCAGTACAAGAAAAAGGACTGGTGCAAGAACTGCACGGCTGGTGTCACTGCGGTAGCCGAGTTTATTCAGTGGTAGAAAGATTATGTATACATATGCCTGATGTAATGGAACAATTTCAGAGTTGGATTTTGACAAAAACATTTAACACTTGTTTGTACAAGTACGGGAGAGGGAGGATATGGTGTGTATTGCAGTTATTGTCCTAATTTTGACCCAATAACGCACTGTACTGGACAGCTTTTTGCCTAACATGCCGGTGGAGAAGCAGTTGCATGCTGAGTCACTCGCTAGCATGGTATTTTCAAAGTGTAGGCGAGACGTGGGGCTTATGACCATTGGCCAATCAGATTACTGCAACCATATTGAAGGTATTCCTTCAGGGTTTAAAATAAGCCAATAGGCCCCTTTGCTTTGAACTTAAAAGCCGGCGGAAATTTCATACCGAGAGCTTTGGGTGAAATTAAATATGCCGATAGTGGTTTCTCAACACGCTCTACAAAACTGCTATCTCAGTTCAAAACCCATTATAAAAAGTGGGACACTATAATGATCACTTAGAGTAGTGAAAATCCCTGTCTTTATAATATACACATTTTTTCCGGCCGAAATGCTAAGACACCTCGTCAATGCACCATTCCGTGCGTAATCTCATTCTCTTTTCAACGATGTATCATAAAATACATTTTGTAAACTTTTTGGCTCGGTCCAGGGGGTCAAAGTGCCACGTGCGCTAATTGCGAGATTTAATAGCAATTTAATAGCGATTTTTTCGTATTTTGAGAACAATTTTGTAAAAGGGGCTTTTATTTTGAGGTCATTGTGCTTGCACTGTCACTGCGAGTCGACTGGTATGCATCATGATCATGTCGGGGTCAAAGGATGACCTTGACCTGACCTTAGGTCACGTCATTTTTTTCACTCGGAGTTAATACGGTGTTGCGATATATCATTCGACGGGGGTTTAGGAGGGAACTCTAGTGGTGCTAGAATATTATACCTAACTTGAGGTTGTCAGAAGCTAGAGCTAAAAAAAATGTTATATGCTCATCAAAATTTAACCTGCCATGCCCTCAATATTGACCTGAGTTAAGAAACGCAATATACATATACCTTTGTAGTAACGTGTCATGTGGTACCCATACTGTCAACGATATTTTTGCTATCCGTCACAGAAGCTATGATCGAGAGGTACAAAAGAACCATGCCTTCCGCGAAGAACTGGGACGATGGGGATGATGAGATGATGAGCCCTGGAAAGGGCCTCCTGCTCCCCGAAATAGCCTCCCAACAGAATGAAAATTGGGGATGCCGTATGACCGTAGCAGCTGAAGGTGCGTCGTAAAAACCAAAACAACCAACCAGCAAATTGTGGGAACCGATTTTGTGCATCTCCGGAATCGGAGGGAAAACAGATAGCACGTGGCCGCATCCGCCTCAAGAAAAGTAAAATTGACCAGCATCCCATACTCGTTCGTTAGGCACGCGAGACTAAAGTGGCAAGCGGAACGCGGTGTCAGTTTCTTTTCTGGTCTTCTTTTTTATAATCAATTAATCTAGTTAGATTCTAGTATAATTATGGAGACTTGTGTCATCCTTTATCCTGATTTCGAGATTTCCAAGCGGTTGCGAAATTCCAAGCTACCCCATCACAGCCGCCAAAAGGGAAGGACGTGCTAGAGCGCCTTTTTGACATCATTTACTCTCAGAAGAAGAACCAGCGCAACGCGGACTCGGCTGCCTATCATGTGGCGACCGAGTTGGTAGAGCTCTGGAAACTCGGCGATGCCAGGATTCCTCTTAAGAAGGCGAACACCATCAATAAGAAAATCCTGAGTTTGCGAGAGCAGTTGACTTATTTAAACAATAAGTCCTACACGAAGCGAGATAGCTATAAGGAAAAGCTTTCAATTTTCACGATCGCACGGGATTCGTACTTATATATCACCGCGGAAGACGCAATCGAAATCATCAAAGCAGACTCAAAGAAAACGCAGGAAGCTAAGGAAGAAGATGAGGAGTTTGTGGTTCGACTTAACCGCAATGAGTTTGTTAAGTTCGGTGATCGCGACTAGAAACAACAGCAACGCTTCGATCGCATGGCTGAGCGCAAAGAAAAAGAGGAGATGCGAGAAGAAAAGGAAGCGAAGCGAAAGCGCGAGGATAATATCACGGCTTCTTCTGAAACAGTCGACAACCTCGGCCATCTGGATAAGCCTTCCACATCCTGTCCTCGACTTGAAGATGATCTCGAGTGGGTTCCCGCAGTATCGAAGAGCGCCGAGAAACCGAAAACGTTCTCTGTCACGTGCACACAGCGGGAATGGATAAAATATGTGATTCCATCTTCGAATCGGGCTAAAGTTTCATCTGCCAACATCTTTCACATCTTTAGCGATTTCTTCACTGCTCATGGAATCTCACTAGATGACATAGTCTTCTCACCAGCTACAATCGCCGACGTACGTCGTGAGTGGGATTTGGCCAATGCTGCGAGCATCAAAGCATCTTTTCCTTTCCCCGACTGTGTCCAAGTCCATTTTGATGGGAAGCGGCGGGATGATCCTTCCACGGGTGCGAAAAAGGAATTCGTCTCTGTTGCGGTGATGGGTCCAGGAATGGACAAGGAGAAGTTTTTGGGCGATGAGACAATTGAAAAGGGGACTGGGGTGGAGGTGGCAGGAGCTGTGCGCAAGTTTTTGGAAGCTTGGGGTATTCTCGATCGCACCATCGGTTTCTGTTACGACACTTGCTCTGTCAACACGGGGAGAGAGTGGGGATTATGTGTTGAACTTGAAAGGGAGGCGTTGAAGCGAGCCGTGATGTGATGGCCTTGCTTCCACCATATTTTGGAGCTGGACCTTGGGGCCGTCATCCAGCAAAGATGGAAGACGGGCGGTCCGCGCGACACCATCTACACTCGTTTCCAAAACGAGTAGCAGTCAATCTTAGAAAAAGATGCCAGGGATCATTTCCAGCGCAGGGGATAAGGTCAATATCTTGTCCCCGGATGATGACGTCACTGGCCGGATGCACAAGCGTCTCCTGGCTCTTCTGACCGTGCTAAAGGACGAGGGTGATAAGGATGCGGAAGAAGAGCGACAGCCTGTGGAAGAAGCTGCGGCACTAGGTGGTGAGGCATCCGACGGGTGTGGTGAAGCCGAAGGATCGAGCGGGGGAGCTACATCCAAGGGAGGGAAGTCCAAGAGTGTGAAAGGAAAGCCGATGAAGAAGAACATGCCAAGAGGGGACTACATGGCGTTTGTTCGTCTGGTGTTGGTAAGGACAATATAGCCATTTCATGAACTTCGATATTACAATAGTAAAAATTATACCTTTTTCACTTTTTCTTTTCGGGGAGTTTAGAACGTATGATTTTTAGGTATGACTGCTTTCCTATCATAGTGAAGTAGTGAAACAAATGCTGTATACCACATGGTAGTTTTATTAATAAGTCACAAGTCGATAAAAGTTGGGCGACAAAAACTATGTGTAGTTCTAGAGCCAGTAAAATGGGCTTTCCGGCGTTGGTATACTAAGTTGACATTTTTCTTTCAGTTCCTCTCCGGTGACCAAGCGAATCTTGAGATGACAAAGCGTCTCAACAACACTCATCACGCAAGATGGATGGGATCCTGCCTCTACATCCTTAAGATGTTTATCTGTGGTGATGAAATTGTCCTCGGTGCCCAACAAAAGGCAGACATACGGGTGATGTCGTTTTACATCGTGTACGTCCATTTTTTACTTCTGGTTCTCTTGCCCAAGGATGGCCGATGTTCCCTTCCTCACGTTAGCCTTTCATGCCGATTTGTCGGAGTGGGCATCTCGCGACCCTGCTGGCGCCAGGGCTGGTCAAAGGAAAGTTGATCTCCACACGGAATATTTGACTGGCCGTTCCGTCGTCCTCGCCCTGGCATCGGAAAAAGTCGGAGATACGACGAAAAAAGCCATGGTGGACGCACTGCTGACCTTCGACAGCGACACCCGAGTAGAGCTGGGAAGACCGCCAATGCCTCGAGTATACGGCGACAGCAAGCTGGAGGATTTCATCTCGGAAGAATCCTGGCTGCTTTTTCAGCTGTGTGGATTCGAGCCATCGTTCTTATCATCGCCGGTGGAAAACTGGCACACCAATGGCAATTATCACTCGTTCTGTGCTCTTGTGAACGGGTTTGCGCGCGTTAAGTACCATTTGCTTCCTCTCGTCATGGAAAATCGAATGATGTATGATTTGACTATACTGGTTCAAAACGCAAAAATGGCCTGCTCTCAAATCAGGTCAAGGTCAATGTCCAGCCTAAAATAGCCAATATGCATATCAACCCTCGCCCCACCGGGGGGCAATCGAAGGCCCCCTAAGGTTTTTTTCGGAATAGCAGAAAAAAACGCCGAAACGCAGGACCACGATTGAGGGCTCTATCTCTCACCCCATCATTTTAACACCATCCCTGAAATTTTATACCCCGGGTCACCCAAGGTCAGGTCACCAGGTGAGGTCAACCAAGGTCACCTCACTTCAACTTTTGAACTCTATAAGAGGTACGTTTCTCAGTTGATCAATTTGAAACTTCCTACAGTTCATGGCCCTGCCAGAGTCTACAAGGTGTATATCCGGGATTTTTTATTTCATGACCTAAGGTCAGGTCACGAGGTGACCTCTCCAATTGAAAAAGCATGGAAAAGGCTGTCTTATGATCTAAAAGCCACAAAAACGATTGCAAATACTCGGCTTGCTCAAAAAAGCGTTCTTCGACACCCTTTGACGGATTTTAGGGGTCATATCTTCCCTTTGACTTCTCCAAGGTCATCCAAGGTCACCAGGGGCCAAACAAAATGTTTTTGCAATAACTTTTGACCTAATTAAGCTAGAGCGTTGAATCAAACACTACCGTGTATATCTCATCATTGGCTTTAATTTGATACATAGCGAAGTCACTTTCTGACCTTTGATGACCTCTGGTAATATGAGGTCACGAGGTGACCTCTGGAGGTCAGGCCACTGGCAGAAGGTCATTACGTTCCAGATAGCAGAGAGAGTTATAGCATTTTCCTATCCAATGTAGTTTAATAGATCTCAATAGCTCTAATAGCATAAGATTTATGCCCAGTTTTCTTAAGCATTGCATATTTGAGTGAAATAGCCTACCGTGACCTAACAGTGCGGGGGCGCGGGGGTAATCGACTCGCAAAGGCTATCTAAACGTAATGGTATCAAAATGCTAATTGTATCATCATTTCCTGCAAAGTTATTGACCCCAATCTGAAAAATGCTCAAGTGGCCCCAGATGACCTTTCAGGGATCACAGGTCGAAAATTGTGACATAAACCTGAAAAGGGTCCATGATACTACGATTTGGAGAATACGAAGAGTATTATACCAATATGAGAGTATTATCAGCTGTATCTACACAAATACAGCCCAATTCCTATTTTCAACATGCATTTCCAAAGGAGAGGTCATGATCCGTATCTAACTCGAGGTCATCGATATGGAAAATCCCGGAACACATTTTGTAGCACTTGGCGGGCCCATTATGTGGTGTAAGTTTCAATCCGATATATTCACCCATTTCTTACTTTTGCCACCTGGAACATTTTTGGTGGTGATGTCACTTGACTTGCACTGGTGACCTGACCTGGGATGATCCAACCTTAAAATGTTGTGGAAATTTGTGGAATTGTTTACGAATAAGGTGTGGTAAGTACAGCGCCGCTCCGCGCCGTCGTTTTTTCGCGCCGCCGGAAAAACCCGAGGGGTGTTCAACCCCCCTCCCTACCGGGATGAGAGTTAAGCATAAGGGCTAACGGTAGTGATACTAGGGATTAGTGTTGAAAATTTGTAAGATTTCCTTCCATACTGTATTGAAAATCTCTGATCTCCCATTCAAGATACACGACATTTTGACCTCTCATGGTAATGTTGCACTATCTACTCAGAAACGGGAATGGACCTGCTTCAATTAAAAATATAAGGAAACAGTGCGCCATTTCAGTACCTCTCTCACAGACCTCTTTACATATGGTACCACCATATATGGGCATCGGAAAGTATAAAAGCAAGTTGTACTTATAGCCATGCTTAACCCTCGCCCCACCGGGGGGCATCGATGCCCCCTATGTTTTTTTCGGGATAGCAGAAAAAACGACGAAACGCAGCACCGCGGTTGAGAGCTCCATCTCTCACCTCATCATTTTCCCACCATCCCTGAATGTTTTATCCCGTGTCACCCAAGGTCAGGTCACCAGGCGAGGTCAACCAAGGTCACCTCACTTCAACTTTGAAGCTCTATAAGAGCTACATTTCTTAGTCGATCGATTTGAAAATTGCTACACTTCATGAACCTTCCAGGGTCTACAACGTGAATATCCGGGATTTTTCGATTTCGTGACCTGAGGTCAGGTCAAGAGGCGACCTCTCCCATTGGAAAAGCATGAGAAAAAGCTGTCTCATGATATAAAAGTCACAAAAAGGGTTGCAAATACTCAGACTGCTCAGAACAGCGTTTTTATTCACGCTTTCACGGATCCCAGAGGTCATATTTGCCCTTTGACTTTTCCTAGGTCATCCAAGGTCACCAGGGGTCAAAAACAGTATTTTGACAATAAATTTTGACCTTATTATGCTAGAGCGATGAAACAAATACCATCGTGTGTTTCTTGACACTGGCTTTCATTTGATATAGGACAAGGCCACTTTCTGACCTCCCGTGACCTCAGGTCATATTAGGTCACGAGGTGACCTCTGGGGGTCAAACCACTGGCAGGAGGTCTTTACGTGCCACATAGCGGAAAGAGGTCTGGAAATTTCCTATCAAATGTACTTAATCATATCTCAATAGCTCTAATGGCATAAGAGTTATGCCCAGTTTTCGTAAGCATTGAATATTTGAGTAAAAGTATCCCATCGTGACCTTTCTTGACCTCTGGAGGTCAAACCATTGACCTGAGCGCTTAAACATGCGAAGTAATTTCTTACTGATTCACGCGAGCTTTCTAATGCACTTTGTAGATTTGCGCTAACTCCCATATTATCGGAGTTAGAGGGGGCTATCGATGGCCCCCGGTGGGGCGAAGTTGGCGCCGGACCCCCGGTGGGGGCGCAGGTTAAGCAAGCAGAGCAACGAAACTTACAGTACCTTATCCCTGATCAATTTTATACATTTGACCAAATTTTTGAGTTAAGGTCATGTCAGGTCAAAGAGCTATTCAAGGTCACGTGACCCGTCCTCAAAACCTAAAATCGCGAGTTTGAAGCGGTGCCCAGGGAACATCAGCGAACCGATCAGTTTGAAACTTCCACAATATAATACGGTCATTAGGGTCTACAAATCTGCTATCTCGGAATTTGTATATTGTTGACCTAAGGTGGGGTCAAATTTTTGGTCACCCCATTATAAGTCTATGGTGAAAAATAGAAAGGGCTCGTTTTCAGTAAATACTGAATAGATAAAGTTGTAAATCCTCAAACCGTCTATTCTTACCACGATCTTGACCAAAAAGTTGAGTTTTTGAGCATCTGACCTCTCAAAGGTCATGTCAGGTCACGGGAGCATAGAGTGATTGTTTTGCCAATAACTTCTCACTGAATTTAGACAAAGCTCCCATTTTGCTTCCATTGTGCTTACATTATCACGGGGAGTCGATTAATATGCAACATGACTATACCAGGTCACTCTGTGACCCTGACCTATCTCGAGGTCAGGTCATTTTCACTATTTGCTATTTGACCTAGCAAGGTCATATTCTACATCATTCGATTTGCTACGATGAGATGAATCCAATGATGTATAAATATTTGCTCTAGCTCCCCTGAGGGCAGATCTAGAGAGAGGAACGTACACTGCTCTGTTGTAAGCCTATGGAACCTTCTTAGACCTATGCTCACCTCGATATTGACCTGATATAAAAATTATTCGTATAAAATCTCTTCGTCTTGTCAAGAGCTTTCGAACGCCGCCCGTAATTTTTCCTTAGCTTTTGTAGGGAATGCGATACAGAGGGGGTGGGGCGAAAAAAACCCCCAGCGGGGCGCGTGTTAAACAGCTCACCAAAATACAAATACCTAAAATATATCGATCAAAATTTCACAAGTAGACACACTTCGCCCATGTTTTGCGAAATCATGCCGAAAGAATGGATACAACTAATGCAATCAAGACAATGATACATACTTGTGACCAGGGGCGCAGCTTTATGTTTTCGATTGGGGGGCACTCGGCTCGAAAGGGGGCCCGTACATGAGGGGCCCCCGTATTTTTTAATGAAAATTTGACCGAAAAAACGTATTTTCGACCGTTTGCTGTCGAAAACTGACCGCAAAGGTTAAATAACAATTTTTGGCGCGCTATTCATCACTGTTCATGATTTGCACTATTTAGCCCAAAAAGTAGTCAGAAGACGCAATCTTTTGAACGAGCTGGCAAAGTATGTAAGGATATTGGACAAGTAGGTGTCTACTTACCGTCTTCGTCGTTCACGCGGATGCTCTCCTCCGGAGGTACAACGGGATCAGACGCGGACGACGCAGGAGGGATGGATGTTGGAGGGTCTTTTAGAAAACGGGATCCGGCTAGTGGCCTGGCCGAGGATGGCAATGATCAGGAAAAGAAGGATTGGAATTATAACCTTACTTCACTGATTTTCTGGAAACTATATACATTGCACTTTTCCGAGTTAGTTTTAAATTGGGGCTTTAATTGTTCGCGGTCGATAAATGAAGGTAGCTTACATAGTCAATAGTAGGGATATGAACTACTTTAAGTGGACGTGTACGTTGCTAGAGATTAAATTCAAATATGATCGGGGTCATTTTATAACAGTTTGCAAAATTAGCAAGACGATTCTAGATTCATAGGCTACCTGAAAAATGAAGAAAGTTTGGGTAATTTTGCCAGAGCAGCCTCTCAGTTTTGAATATTCTTTGTTTTACGCTTTTGTGGACCCGACTGATGTTTATACTGTCCAACCATTTTAACATTCACACCTGGAACGAAATCGCATTATTACGAATAATTTCATACAAATGGAAGGTACAGATCGAAGTGCGAAATTCCTTTATCAGCGGGGAAATCGAACCTACTGATATTTATGTTACATGCTCACGGCACCTTTTTCTGATCCATTCACTTTGCCAGTTCATGACATTTTACAACACTGGGTACCGGTCAAGGGGTACTATGAATAGGTGGTACTGCCTATTTCCCTTTACAATCATCGTATAGGATCAGTACAAAAGGAATGGGGGCCTAACATTTCTCACGCCCCATCCATCTCTCCCCGAATGTTCCAGGAGGCATGGGACCTGCCGCACGTTACCCGGGAAAATCACAGGGGGCCCGCAAGCATGGCAGGGGGCCGGTTTCGGCAACAGGGAGCACGGATACACCACCTGGGGCGCGAAACTGCTAACAAGTAAGGAACTCCTGCAAATAAGCGACTAAACAACAGCTTCAGTTTCTGTACGATATTCTTAGACCACAAGGGGCCCAGACAGACCACAGAGGGCTTGAGCACACCGAAGGGGCCGGGCAGACCACAGGAACCCAGAAAACCATATGAGCCCGGTGAGCCCACAAGGGGCCCGAGCAGACCACACACAGCCAGCAATTTGGCGGGGCTCTGCCCGATATATGCTGGGCTTTGACTGGGCAGAGCCCGAGTATATGGGCTCAGCCCGGGTCCGGCTTCGCTCCGCCTGGGCAGAGCCCATGGTCAAGCAAGACCGGGCTCTACCGCTCGGGTAAGTTGTCATCCCCCGACCTAATGTCGGGCTCAGCCCGAGTCTATGTGGCTCAGCTATGAGTCTTATGGCTCGGGCAGAGCCCGACCCAGCCCGCTCTGGGCCCGGTCGGAATGGCTGGCTGGGTAGCGGGCCCGGGTAGACCACACGGGGCCTGTACAGGTGAAAGGACCTGGGCAGACCACAGGGACCCGAGCAGAACACTGGGCCGGGCTAACCACAGAGGGGCCCCAGTCTGCAAAGTATGGCAGCAGACTCGACGAGTCCGCACCAGCCTTGTAGATTTTTTGCACCACCACAACCTAAAATTCACACCAAACACTGTTGAGAAATTTCACTGACCCGGAAATTTCTATGTTTTTACCAGTTTCTTCCCTTTTCAGAACTCTGTGGGTGTTTGATTTGAGCTCCCTCGCACCAGACGGCAAAATTGGAGATTTGTTTGCTCCAAAGTTTGCACCACCTGAAGGGTGTCCGCACCACGAGATCTCGTCAAAAGTGTCATACTTTGCAGACTGGGAGGGGCCCGGGCAAACCACAGAAGGTCTGCGCAGATAAAAGGGACCCCGGACGGACAAAACGGGGTCCGCAGAGGCCACACGGAGGCCCGGACAGACCAAAAGGGTTCCGGGAAAACCACAGGAGGCTCGGGCGGACCACAAGGGGCTCAATCATACCAAAATGGGTACTAGCAGACAAGGGGTCCGTGCAGACCAAATGGGACCGACCGGGCAGACCACAGGGGCCTGGATAGACCACAGGGGCCTGGGCAGACCACAGTGGTCCGGGCAGACCGTAGGGGCCCGGGCAGACCACAGGGCCCTGGGCAGACCACAGGGGCATGGGCAGACCATAGGGGCCCGGGCACACCATAGGGGCCCGGGAAGACCACAAGGACCCCGGACAGACCACAAGGGGACCGAGCGGAGCACAAGGGGCCCGGGCAGGTCACAGGGGCCTGGGCAGACCACAGGGGCCCGGACAGACTACAGGGAGCCCGGTAAGACCAATAGGGGCCCGGGATACCACAGGGGCCCGCATGGCAAGCATGACAGAGGCTGGTTGCAGTTACACGAACCGCATTCATGGCAGGCCCGTCTGCATCCACAGGGTATTAACTACTGGGAGTAGGGACCCGGCTGCGGCCACCAGGGGGGGAATGGGGTGGCCACCAGGGGGAGAGCGAATTGAGCAGCCACCCCATAAGTCCAAGAGCCTCGGAGGACGAAATTCCGCACCCAAACCCTCCTCTCACCCAACCCAGGATGCGACGATTGATCGCCCTTTGGGTGAAAAGTGCACCCTTCGGGTGGCTAAGTGTCACTCTGCCCCCTGAGGCTTTGGCGCTCCCCCTCCCCTTACCCAAATTCTAGATACGTCACTGGCGGCCATTTGGGGCACAAGATTCTCCAAGTCTTGGTATTTAGCCATCAGGGGAGCCGGACAGGGGATCATCACTCATTAGGGATTTAGCCCGACAGCAGCTAATAGCAAACAATCACTTCACTTGCCATTCAACACCGCGCATCAGAGCACGATTTGGATTGACACGAAAAGCCCAAATGCAAAATACAAATCAGAGCCTAAAGAAACTTTTCCAGAGTAGACACAACCCGATTGAATCATAAGCATGCCAATTTTACTGTTAACCCTCGCCCCACCGAAGGGGGCCATCGATGGCCCCCCTAAGGTTTTTCCGGGATAGCAGAAAAACGACGAGGCGCAGCACCGCGGTTGAGGGCTCTACCTCTCACTGCATCATTTTCCCATCATCCCTGAAATTTTTTACCCCGGGTCACCCAAGGTCAGGTCACCAGACGAGGTCAACCAAGGTCACCTCACTTCACCTTTAGA
Organism: Lepas anatifera; assembly: GCA_034440635.1. NCBI lineage: Eukaryota > Metazoa > Arthropoda > Thecostraca > Lepadidae > Lepas > Lepas anatifera. The sequence goes on from JAOTON010001152.1 coordinate 1,985,226, forward strand.
GCTCTGTAAGAGCTACATTTCAAAGTCGATCAATTTGAAACTTCCTACACTTCATGACCCCTCCAGGGTCTATAAGGTGTATATCCGGGATTTTTCGATTTCGTGCCCTGAGGTCAGGTCACGAGGCGACCTCTCCCATTGGAAAAGCATGGGGAAAAGCTATTTCATGATATAAAAGCCACAAAAATGATTGCAAATACTCAGACTGCTCAGAACAACGTTTTTTGACACCCTTTCACGGATCCCAGGGGTCATATTTGCCCTTTGACTTTTCTAAGGTCATCCAAGGTCACCAGGGGTCAAAAACAGTATTTTGACAATAACTTTTGGCCTAATTAAGCTAGAGCGGTGAAACAAACACCATCGTGTTTGTCTTGTCACTGGCTTTCATTTGATATACGGCAAGGTCACTTTTTGACCTTTCGTGACCTCAGGTCATATTAGGTCACGAGGTGACCTCTGGCGGTCAAACCACTGGCGGGAGGTCTTTACGTTCCACATAGCGGAAAAAGTACTGGCAATTTGCTATCAAATGTACTTTACCAGGCCTCAATAGCTCTAATGACATAAGAGTTATGCCCAGTTTGCTTAATCATTGCATATTTGAGTGAAAATAGCCGATCTTGACCTAATTTGACCTCTGGAGGTCAAACCATTGACCTGAGCACTAAAACATGCGAAGTAATTTCTTACTGAATTCACGCGAGCTTTCTATTGCACTTTGCAGATTTGCGCTAACGCCCATATTTTCGGAGTTAGAGAGGGGGCCATCGATGGCCCCCGGTGGGGCGAAGGTGGCGCCGGACCCCCGGTGGGGCGCGGGTTAAAAGCAAACTTTGTGTAAATCATTCGCCTCGGCGAATACGAAAAGAGAGCCAGGAGCATGCCTTAGCTTCCTTCGCGCTGCGCTGACAAGCCCGGGAAATTAAGAGGCTACCATTCGCCGGCGGACGCTCATTATATGACCCAGATTTGACGACAAGATATTATACACTTTTTGACAGACAAATTTAAGAAGAGGGCCCAGGATGGATCACATGGGGCCCCGGGTGGATCACAGGGGCCCCAGGTGGATTACAGGGGGCCCGATTGCAGCCACAGTGGGCCCGGGTGGATCAAAGGGGGCCTGGTTGCAGTCACAGGGGGCCCGGGCGGATCATAGTGGGCCCGGGTGGATCACAAAGGGCCCGGTTGCAGTCACAGGTGGCCCGGTTGCAGTCACAGAGTGCCTGGTTGCAGTAACAGGGACCCCGGGTGTATCACAGATGGCCTGGTTGCAGTCACAGGGGGTCTGGGTGTATCACAGGGGACCCGGCTGCAGTCACAGGGGGCCCGGTTGGAGTCACAGGGCCCCCAGGTGGATTACAGGGGGCCCAATTGCAGTCACAGGGGGCCCGGGTGGATCATAGTGGGCCCGGGTGGATCACAAAGGGCTCGGTTGCAGTCACAGGGGGCCCGGTTGCAGTCACGGAGTGCCTGGCTGCAGTCACAGGGGCCCCGGGTGGATCACAGGGGGGCCGGCTGCAGTCACAAGCGGCCCGGTTGGAGTCACAGGGCCCCCAGGTGGATTACAGGAGGCCCGATTGCAGTCACAGGGGGCCGGGTGGCTCACAGAGTGCCCGGTTGCAGTCACAGGGGACCCGGGTGGATCATGGGGGGCCCGGTTGCAGTAACAGGGGCCCCGGGTGGATCAAAGATGGCCCAGTTGCAGTCACGGGGGGCCCAGGTGGATGACAGGGGGCCCGGTTTTAGTCACAGGGGGCCCGGGTGGATAGTAGATGGCCCGGTTGCAGTCACAGGGGGCCCGGTTGGAGTCACAGGGGACCGGGTGGATCATAGGGGGCCGGATGGATAACAGAGGGCCCGGTTGCAGTCACAGGGGACCGGGTGGATTGCAGAGGGCCCGGTTGCAGTCACAGGGGCCCCGGTGGATCACAGATGGCCCGGTCTCAGTCACAGGGGGCCCGGGTGTATCACAGGGGCCCGGGTGGATGATAGGGGGCCCGGTTATAATCACAGGGAGCCCGGGTGGATTACAGGGGGCTCGGTTGCAGTCACAGGTAGGCCGGGTGGATCACAGAGGGCCCAGTTGCAGTCACATGGGGCCCGGGTGGATCACAGGGGCCCGGCTGGATCACAGGGGCCCGGTTGCAGTCACAGGGGGCTGGATAGATCACAGGGGACCCGGCTGCAGTCGCAGGGGGCCCGAGTGGATTACAGGGGACCCGGTTGCAGTCACAGGGGGCCCGGATGGATCATAGTGGGCCCGGGTGGATCACAAAGGGCCCAGTTGCAGTCATAGGGGACCCGGTTGTAGTCCACAGGGGGCCCGGGTGGATCACAGAGGGCCCGGTTGGATGACAGGAGGCCCGAGACTGCCGGAATTAGGGACCCGGCTGCAGTCAAAGTGGGCCTGAAAATATCGTTAGGGGCCCGGTTGCGGACACCGAGGTTAACCCGCGCCCCACCGGGGGTCCGGCGCCACCTTCGCCCCACCGGGAGGGGCCATCGATGGCCCCCCCTCTAACTCCGAAAATATGGGCGTTAGCGCAAATCTGCAAAGTGCAATAGAAAGCTCGCGTGAATTCAGTAAGAAATTACTTCGCATATTTTAGTGCTCAGGTCAATGGTTTGACCTCCAGAGGTCAAATTAGGTCAAGATCGGCTATTTTCACTCAAATATGCAATGCTTAAGCAAACTGGGTATAACTCTTATGCCATTAGAGCTATTGAGGTCTGGTAAATCACATTTGATAGAAAATTGCCAGTACTTTTTCCGCTATGTGGAACGTAAAGACCTCCCGCCAGTGGTTTGACCGCCAGAGGTCACCTCGTGACCTAATATGACCTGAGGTCACGAAAGGTCACAAAGTGACCTTGCCGTATATCAAATGAACGCCAGTGACAAGACAAACACGATGGTGTTTGTTTCACCGCTTTAGCTCAATTAGGTCAAAAGTTATTGTCAAAATACTGTTTTTGACCTCTGGTGACCTTGGATGACCTTGGAAAAGTCAAAGGGCAAATATGACCCCTGGGATCCGTGAAAGGGTGTCCAAAAACGTTGTTCTGAGCAGTCTGAGTATTTGCAATCATTTTTGTGGCTTTTATATCATGAAATAGCTTTTCCCCATGCTTTTCCAATGGGAGAGGTCGTCTCGTGACCTGACCTCAGGGCACGAAATCGAAAAATCACGGATATACACCTTGTAGACCCTGGAGGGGTCATGAAGTGTAGGAAGTTTCAAATTGATCGACTTTGAAATGTAGCTCTTACAGAGCTCTAAAGGTGAAGTGAGGTGACCTTGGTTGACCTCGTCTGGTGACCTGACCTTGGGTGACCCGGGGTAAAAAATTTCAGGGATGATGTGAAAATGATGCAGTGAGAGGTAGAGCCCTCAACCGCGGTGCTGCGCCTCGTCATTTTTCTGCTATTCCGGAAAAACCTTAGGGGGGCCATCGATGGCCCCCCCGGTGGGGCGAGGGTTAAGGGTGGCCCACAGGGGACCTGCAAGCATGCCAGGGAGCCTGGCCTCAGCCAAAGCTAGCCCAAATAGACCACTGGGGCCTGTAATCGTGGCAGGGGCCCGGCTGTGTCCGCGGGGGCCCGCAACTTGGGATTGGGGGGGGCTCGTCGGGTCATGGGGGCTTCTCTGAGCATTGTGGGGGGGGGGGCTCGAGCCCCCAAATATATTGAAACTTGCGCCCCGCTTGTGACAAAGCCAGAACACTTACCATCGCCTTCGGAAGTAACCGCCAGCATCATGAGAGTCGATATCACAAAAGGGAAGGTAAACACCGGCAGACCAATCTGGAAGAAATGACTAAAATTATATGACCGCACAATGCATAATCAAACGATAGTAGGCGCCCTACCTCCGCCTTCACTGTCAAGCACCACCTGTTATGGAAACGATGGAACTATGGGTGAATCATACGTTAAAGCGTAAGGGTTAACAAAAACATTTCTTGGAAATACAGCCCCTGTTTTCCCCTAAAGTTGATTAGCTTGAATAGTATCAGTACCACAGTAAAGAAGCACTCACTGTTGGCATGGAGTAGATATTATTTGGCTATTATTATTAAGGGGATTGCAGGACAAACCGACCAAGGCTTGACACCACCATGTCTAGATAAAATCTGGAACTTTGTCTCCGGGGTAGTTTTGGGGACTGAACATATGTAAGAATCTTAGCCCCATCCAACCAATCGTTGCAACGGTGACTAAGTTACAGCCCGAGGTATTTTCGAGAGGTCACCTCGTAGACTCATCTTTGATGAATGATTACTAAGAAAGGCATAACCTTATTAATAACTTGTGTATGCCATTGAACTGTTCTTCAAACATAGATTATTCCGATTTTTTTAATTTTGACTTTGATTTGTTTGATCATTCTTTTGTGACCTAGATTCGCATTTTGGCAGTTAAAGTTTACCTTCAAGACACCTAAAACATTTTGCTTCATGTATGATCTTTCAATATAAGATTTTAACACACATTATTGCTATAAATTCCGAATTTTTAGCACCTAAGATAAGTAAGCAGACAGCCTGCAGACCACTGCAGTTGTACAGTCCGATATCAAACACAGCAAACAAAGCGGTTGTTTTTGAAATCTGTTAAATATCATCCTGAACCACAATGCAATGATATTTCATTATCTTCACGTATTTTTCATCTTAAAACTGTCTGAGTTTACCAAAATTAACACCCTACACGGGGGCGGGTAACCGGCCTTTTCAGGTTTCAACTGGTAGTAAAACAAAGCACCATCGCGCAGCGCCGCCGTAATTCGTCTACCTCATGCCCGACATATTTGCAACTTGTGGCAAAATTTTAGACCTGGGTCCTATTAGGTCGATCACCTGTCCAGGTCAAGCGACCTAACTTCGAAAAAAATGTTTGGAGGTGCAACAGTAAGATCAGCCTACGCGCGTTAACGGGGGTCTGAGCCACCTTCACTTTGACGGGGAGGGGCGGGTACCCGCCCCCATAAGATCTCGAGAACCACGGTAGGTAGCGAAAAACGGTAGACGGCATTGGGTAGCCCATCTACTTCTCCATCGAAAATATTTAAACCATTTTTTTGTCAGCTCACATTTAAGGTCACGAGAGTCAAAACATGCCGTCATAGGGATAACATGTAAATTACGTTTTTCAGCCATTACATCTGAACAAGTAAAGATAGAGCAAAACGACTTAAACTATATGAATCCTCTCAACAAGCCAAATCGAATGATATATAATTTGACCTTGCTAGGTCAAATCAAGGATTTGACCTGACCTGAGGTCAGGTCAGGGTCAAATTATATAAAATGTATATCATTAGAACCGCAAAGCCCAGGCGAGTCTAATGCAGCTAAAATAAATGCTCTATCACCATCCGTTACTGAGTTATTCCGTAAAAACCATTTTTCCCATGTATATCCAATGGAGAGGTCATGCCTCGTACCTGACCTTAGGTCATTGATATCAAAAATACCGGAACATATTTTTGAGAATTCGGTTGGTCCATTATGTGATATGAGTTTTAATCGGATAAGTTCACCCTGCTCCGACTTATGCTATCTTAAACTTGTTTGAGGTCAGGTCAATTGAACTGTACTGGTGACCTGACCTGAGATTTCAGTTTCAGTTTCAGTTTATTATACAGATTATCGACTGTTGATCCCAATTATGGACAAAGTCATACAGTAAAACATCTAAATACAGACAGATAAAACATAAAAATGGAACTTCAAAAGAATAGCTCAATAAGTGAATACGATAAAACGGCGAATACGCCTAATCATAGTAAAAATGGTAAACAAAATGTATCATTGAGCTGACTACCGAACCATACACACCGGAAATATATCGGCATTCACATGTATATCGGCATTCACATGACGTGGCGGCATTCACATACGTATATCGGCATTCACATGACGGGATCTAAACTGGCTACATATGTGCTTACTGATGACTTAAACTGACTAAAAGAGTCATTAAAAACATCACTATCAGGAAACGTTACTAAAAACTTAATCACGGCCACTGGTAGTTGACTGAACAATCCATTCTTAATAGTGTCTACACGAGAGTGCTGCACATGCATGAGTATTCGCAGACGCGTTACTCTGGCGGGTACTGATAGCGCGAATATTTTGATCAGGCATGGGGAATCAATCCTACATCGCAGTATATTACGTACGAATAAAATGTCATGCTGCACTCTACGAGATGAAATGGAAGTCATTCTAAAATGATCGAGTAAGTCAGTATATCTAAAAGACTGGGACCTATGGTCAGAGTGTGCATTCAGCCAGAGTAAGAACTTATACTGGATGCGCTCAACTCAATCATGCGACTGTTTGCCGCGCCGCCTCACACAACACAACAGTATTCCAGAAACGATCTGACATGTGCATAATATGACGTGAGAACAGCCGACCTATTGAGACTACGGCGCACCAGTCCAGCCGTCTGATACGCTCTGATTAGAAAGCCCAGTGATCTATTTGCCTTCTTCACAATGTTGTCGACATGCGCCAAAAAATTGAGTTTTGAGTTCAGCATGACTCCCCAGATCACGTATTTGTTCGACATATTCTAATTCAACATTATTCACCGTGTAAATTGAGTGAAGTGGCTTAGTTCTCAGTGTCATTCTAAAGTATTTACACTTGACAGCATTCAGATGCAGTTTCCAACGGGCAGACCAATCATAAAGCCTCTGCAGGTCTGCCTGCAAGAGAGCGGGATCCGCTTCACAGGCAGACCTGCACAACACAACTTTCGGTACAACTCAACGTCATCTGCAAACATTAGGCATTGGGAGTCTACAATTTCGCTGGGCAGGTCGTTGACAAAATAGCAAAAAAGTAAGGGTGAAATCAATCCCCCTTCAGGGGTACCACTGGTAACCTGGGACCACTCTGAGCATTTCCCATTTAGAACAACTCGCTGTTGTCGATTTTGGAGATAGGAAGAGAACCATTTTAATGATGGTCCATAAACATGGTAGACTTTTTCGAGTTTGTAGGCCAGAAGAGCGTGATTTACGCTTTGAAAAGCAGCCGAATAGTCAGTGTAGATACAGTCAGTTTGCTGGCCGAGAGAAATAGAATTCCAGGCAGAGCTCAGGAGTGATGCCAGGTTGGAGGCGCAGGATTGCCCTGCCATGAACCCGTGCTGGTTGCTTGAGAAGACAGGTTTGACATGTTGCTGTAATTGGATACGAACAATACGCTCTAAAACCTTTCCGAAGACTGGGAGGACTGAAATGCTGCGGTAGTTACTGGGGTCATATGGAGAACCCTTCTTAAATATCGGAACAACGTGGATTTGTTTCCATTGTTTCGGGAAGATTCCTCGCACTAATGACATCGAGCATAGCTTTGTAAGAGGCACCATAAGTTCCTTTCTACATTCATGAATGATCTGCGCACTGATCCCATCAGGGCCACAAGCATTATTTATGGGTAAATTGTCCAAAACAGTTCCAACAAGGTGTACATTACATTTAAATCGGCCAAGAATTGGTACATTGTATGCAGTGACGGGTGGGAAGATATCAACACGCCGATCGGTGAATTTGGAAGCAAACGTTTGATTCAATGCGTTAGCCTTGTCATTATCACTGGTGTATTTCCCTCCCTCGTCACGCAGTACAGGCATATCTTTCTTTGTTCCCTTAAGACATTTAAAAAAGATCAAAAGCGTTTCGAGTTAGTGGTAAAATCAAATGTAAGCTTCTGTAGGTGCTCGCCATATTTGAAATCGGACATATCTTTAAATGCTTGTCTCTTATTAGCAAACTGTATGCGCGCTTCCTCGGAACCGGTACGCTTTACACGCCTGTGAGCACCGGAAACGGAGATGACCTAACCTTAAAATTTTCACAGAATTGTAGAAATGATGAGGGAAAAAGGTACGCCAAGTCCAGCCGCGCTAGCACCGCCGTTTTTCTTCTATCTCCGAAAAACCCGAGGGGGAGGGGCGGGCCCTCCATCAATGAGCGAGTTAACCTACCGACCTTAGATTCACATCACATGATAAGGTCACCGAGCAAGATAATTGCTCGTAGCAGGGTTTCCGTATTGATAACCTTGGACAAGGTCAGGGTCATGATCTTTCCATTAGAAATGTATGGGGAAAATTGTAAATTTTGATAAACTGTGAGAATTGAGAATTGCTGAGAATTACGATGGAGGTTTTATTGTTACGTGATAGTGCCTGGCCTACCACTGCATTTGGATTGATATTCTTTTTCACCATACTAATCCTAGCCTGACTCTAGGTCAAAGCAGGTCAATTTTAAAATTTAGCTAGACAAGATTATAAGATATATCATCCGATCAGCCTCGACAAGAGCATTCCGATGGTACTGAAAATTTGTCCCCGGCTCTGCTTTGTCAGCTATTATGCCACAAATTTAGGTTTCCCATGTGTTCCTTTGATGAATAATTTGACCTCGAGTAACCTCAAAAGTGACCCGACCAAACAATTGTATATAAAATTGGCGGTAGATATTAAACCGGGATATTTAACACCGTCGCTCCCAGTGCACTGTCCATTTTGCATGGTTTACTGAACAGCGGAGATGACCAAAATTTAGGCCACAGAGTCAGTGTGATATATGATGGCTCCAAACACAGAACTGCGATGGCTCGTTTGTGTTTTTTCAGAACTTACGCGTGGAATATGAAAGCGAGAGAAATCACCCCAGAATATACATCTGACGGAGAGCTGTGCTGCACATTACAAACATTCTTTTAACTTCATTGAATTGCCCCACCACGCACACGATTTTAACCCTCGCACTTACAGGGGGGGGTGGTTGTTGCCACCCCCTAAGGTTTTTCAAGAATTGAAAACAAACTTTTTAAGCTGGAGCTTTGATCATTTGTATAGCCTCTGGGGCATTCATTGCGCATGTTTTGCAAAAAATCCTAACTTTCGAGGTCACGGAGCTATGACCTCAAGAGTGGAAGCATGTTGAGGTCATTTGGGCGCCTGTACCCGTTTTCACGTGAATGCTCCAGACTCGCATCGTTTTTTTCAGCATTTGTTCATGAACTGGCCCAGAATGTTTCCTTCCAGGTTTTGAGGATCACTTTTATCAGGTTAGACCTTTCATAACCTTTCTTGATCTTCAATGACCTTGATTTGAATTTGCGTGACCTCAGTGATAACTCTGCGTCAAATAACGACTACAGATGCGTGTTACGGTTCGGTATTTCTAAATGAGATCAATACCGAATTAGTTGACTTGCGTTCGATACGGACTTGACCTTTTTCGACCTGTGACCTTATTCGACATTGGATGGGGTGTAAACAATAACAGATGAAGAAGCAAGCACTTACTGGGCATAAATGATGCAGAATGGCTTATGAATAGTGAATTTGAATGGTATAGATGTTACGGCCCGTATGGAAAATCGGCCCGTTTGCATACGGGCCGGCCCATTTGTAAACGGGCCAAATAGCCGGCCCGTATGCAAACGGGCCAGCAAATTGGCCCGTTTGCAAATGGGCCGGTCCGTATGCAAACGGGCCAGCGATGTGGCCCGTTTGCAAAAAGTCTGGCCCGTTTGGGTTTTCTAGTATCCTGGCCCGTTTGCAAACCGGCCGGCCCGTTTACAAACTGGCCAGCCCGTTTGCAAACCGGCCGGTCCGTTTACAAATCAGCCGGCTCGTTTAAAACGGATTTGAGTAAAATGAATTCGCACGCAGCAGCGTTCTTGGAATGGGTCTACTGATCAAATTTCATGAAAATTAGCTCCAAATCGCATCATGCCTAATTCTTCCACTTCTGGACCGAAGCGCATTGGATAAATCCCGCCCACTCCACCTCCTGAGCATAATAGTGACCCGACCTGCCGCCGGAAGACCAAGCGTTCTACGCCTTCTTTTATCTGTGAAGTGCAGGGGTGAATGGACCGCCTCGTCGCCTTGAGACTTGCTGAATCTCTGGTAAATGTTATGCATGGTTGTGTACCTACGTTTAAGAATATTGCGTCATCCCTGGATTGAACCCTAAATATAGCATTAGAAATTTACTATCTTCGATTTCAGGTTATGCTCTATTTCTGGTTTGGGGAGAGGTCCATATTAAAATATTCATTTTTGAGTCATGGATTTAAGAATTTGATAAATATCCTGTGCCACCCCATCTGCATTTACAATCATACCTGGCCAGGATAATTAGATTAGAGGCAATGCCAGCGCCTCTCATCATAGAAGGTTTAGCTAAGGCTGCCATCTTTTTCTAGGTAAAGGAAATTAAGTAGCTGAAACAAAGTTCCAAATTAATTTTTCATTTTATGCTGCAGTCTATCTTCCTCTGCTTTACTGAATCCAAATTGGCTGCTTCGGGGCCTTTCTAGGCAAATTATCCCAGGTAACATTACCTCCACCTTTTGCTGAGTGCCGGAACAGCTTAGCTTCGAAACTGGATGAGCATTTGAATCCAGGTCATTATCGAATTAGTTGTATTCAATACATATTTATTGGATTTTGGATTCGGATGATAGTCACTGGCCTAGTCTCTATGGCCAAAATGTGATCCGGATCGCATGCAGATGGAGTACGCGCGTTTTTTCACATCACTATGGCAGAGTCTGTGCTAAAGTGTTGGGAAAATAGCGCTTCATGAACTCGACGACTCCAAGATGTATCTGGATCTGCGGTTTGATCAGATCGCATTTGGACCATGAAAACTAAGTTGTATGGAAACTGATTGGGTCTGGTCTATTAGAGAAAGTCCGTATTTTCTAGTTTAATGCATCTAATTTTTCCATTTTCATGAATCTTTTTATTTCCCATGAATTTGTAAACTGGGCGATTAAATTAAGTTAATATTAATATCTGAACATGGCAAGCATTGTGACTGCACTGCATTCCATTTACATGCGTGCAGAAATGCTTGCAATGCTTGAATAGATTGCTGCTTGTAGAGCTTTAGCATTTAAGGATGACTGGTACCTACGTATTCAGTTATCAAAGTAAATATGTATCCGGAAATAACTTAGTGCTCCTTGTTTGCCAAAAACAGTTTTAACGATGCTAAGAATCTGGCTTAGTCACAGGCAAAGACCACCTCTGGTGAACACCGGCATTATCTAGCCTCTGATCAGATTGGTTTTCGATTGTTGAATACTATGGAAAATATGCCCTGAAAAGTGAATGCGGTCATATCATTTCCAATGTGCGTGTTGTCCTAAACCTCGTCTTGTGCCCACTCTCTTGCTTCATTAAGTTACCAATAATGATTATAATCAGGAACTATGTCGCAAGAGGAGTTCTTTGCTTACTTTTGTTGCTGCGAAAGATGAGAAAGCAACGAACACGCAGTCGGTGCCGAAGGTCACTTATGATGAGATCGCCAAAGACTTAGCGGACATTAAGGCTCATGGAAAGCTGTACTTAGCGAGACACTACCCGCGCTTCAAAAAGTATGATTTAATTACAATTGCAGGAGTGCAAAAGTTGATCAACAAAAACACATGACGAGAAATCATCCACAATGAGGAAGTCTTTGATGTTATTCATGAGCTGCACCTTTCACTGGGGCATCCTGGCAGTAGCAAGACGTTTAAAGGGAATGTGGCACCCTGGTCGAATCTTGGAATTTAGTGCAATTAGGGGTACTTCTAGCCAAAGTTCATGAAAGCGTCCATGATTTCCCTGAAAACATGTACAATAAGCTCGATATTTTTATTTTTAAAATGCTCCTCTATAGAAAGTAATAAGTCTCTGCCTGTGGATGATGTCATGATGTGACAACTACTACCATATTCAATAGGCTTCAAGGGCTTCGATTGGCTGATACTCACCATGACGTCAGCATATGTCGTCACACCAACAGCTGACAGTTGTGGCCTGCTACATGGGGTACATGTGGGGTTTATTTCAGGTAGGTTGTTAGCTTTTCTCTACGGAAGCTTTGAGTTTCAAGACAAACGATATATTGAGTGCCGGGTTTTCCAGCATGCCTTACAACTTGGCTATCTCAGTTAAAACTACGTTATTTGTACTTTACTGCGTTAAAGGGAAAGTGGTGCCACTTTCCCTTTAACGCAGTAAAGTACAAATACGCCAACATTAGCCGTGCAACTGTCGGGCTGTACCTAGAAACCTGCAAAAACTGCGAGACGAAGAAGACGCGGCTACAGAATACAATAGTGTCTCTCTCAACCATTACTGATGACATGACCAGACATGCTCAAGTCGACCTCAGCGACTGGCACAGTGAGAGGAAGGATGGATATTCCTATATACTAAATTGTCAGAATCACCTCACCAAATTCGTAGTGTTGCGTCCACTCCGAACAAAGTCAGAAGAACAGGTGGCGTACAACCTAGTTGACATTTTCTGTATCTTTGGAGCCAACCCCCAACATTCTGCAAGTAATTTTTATCAGAAATGGTGTTGCAATCTGCGGGGAGCTGGTTCAAAATTTGTATTAAATGCACTGTTGCTTAAATCCACTGTTCTGCTGATCTCGTTGCCCTGATGTGGGCTGCAATATGAGAAACTGTATGCCAAAGCCGTGAACAAAGACAAAAACGCCTATGTTTTTATAAATTATCTTGAATTTGACTGCAAACATATTTAACAAGTATCTAGAATGACTAGTAACTTAATCAAAGTACATACTTACCTAGTATGAAAATTAATATTTCACTAAAACAGGGATCGCTAATGATCGCTTATGCCCAGGCTTATGCTTATGCTTAGGTGGTTTCAGAAGGATATATATCTATCAGTAAATATTTAACGGTATCATGACAGCTATTGATAGATATAGGGCAGTTTCATGACAAAAACTATTACCCAAAAACTTTCAGATCATTGATGGCCTGTTTCTCTTATTCAAATTATTATTGACATGGTTGACATGTCACTCACTTACACCTCGCGATTGACAATTTTTCTCCTAACCGACATACCATCAACTAAGTTGACTTGTCATTACCTGCTACCCACATCTTTATCAGCTTTGGCCCGTTTGCAAAAAGTCCGGCCGGTTTGCAAACGGGCCGGACGTTATGCAAACGGACCGGCCCATTTGCAAACGGGCCAATTTGCTGGCCCGTTTGCATACGGGCCAGCTATTTGGCCCGTTTACAAATGGGCCGGCCCGTTTGCAAACGGGCCGGTTTTCCATACGGGCCGTAACATAGACACTAAACTAGTTGGTTTGCATATTTTATGGACTTCCCCTTTTTATAAATTTGCCTATTTCACCTCGAATAGGGGTGTACGCAATAACAGATGATGAAACAGGCACGTGGCGTAAATTATACAGAATTTGTTATGAATAGTCAATTTTCAGCATGGAAGGACGCTGAACAATACGTTTTTCCTCCAATACGGACTTGAATTTTTTCGACGTTTGACCTAATTTAACCTTGAAGAGGGCGTAAGCAGTGACATATGATTAGACAGGTACTAGATTTGCATGAACGATGCAGAATGGCTAATGAATAGTTCATTCAAATGATGTGGACACTGAACAAATTGACTTGCTACCAATATGGACTTGACCTCTTTACCTACTCATTGATGTCAACCAGGTCATTGAATTGACCTGGAAGTTGACCTGATGACATAAGAATTTGATGAAAGAAGCCTTTGGCGTTGTATTAAGTGCTAAATTTGAATTCAGCGTTCAAAATTATCCCTCTGAAACTGAAAGTTAGACATATTGGGCAATTTTGAATTGTAACGGTCAGTGACCTTTCACTTTGACCTCACCTCCTGCATTGCCTAGATGGCTCACATAGGCGTATAGCATATGTATCGACGCGTGAATGTCCTTTTCTCAATTTAATAGCCATGCAAATGTTATTTGTTACCAAAATTCCGGTCAATAGCAGCCAAAACGGCAAAATGGGCCGCAAAAGGGGCGAACATCAGGTCATTGACCTGACCTGGAAGGTGACCTTATGACCAAAGGTTATAAATATTATATACATCGCGAGCTCTTGTAACGTCCAACACACTGGTTTTTACCGCGGAGCTCAACGGCAATTAGGGGCCAATCGCGAGATGGGGGGTCACAACAACCCCCCGTACGGGTGGAGGTGGCGAAAACCCAAGTACGTATTTTATTTATTTTATTTTGACAGTCTACACGACATTTCTAGGTTTCTCCACTCCATGAGGGCTACTCCAAAACCATCGTCACAGTCACATAGTTCAGTCACATAACAATTATAATACATAAGTATAACCATTAAGTATGTAAGCATAATCTCAACAACTGTCTTGCCCGGCTAACTGGAATTTCCTATGACTTGCCTAATGCGAGATTTGAACACATCGGTACTGACCATACTTAGCTCATTGGGTGTAACGTGCTGGTTGAATTTTGCAGATGCTCGATATATGAGCTGGCGTTTTCCATTGTTGTTATGTGGGCGATAGAGCGACAGTTGCAATGATTGCCGGGTTTCACGAGCTATAATTTTGTGGTTAAATGATACATTGATCCTAATAGATGAGGGGGTTTCGTTCGTGATGATTTCATGCAGTAAGCATACATCGAAATAGATTATCAACTGGGGAATCGTCAGCCATTCTAATTGTCAAAACACATCGGAGATATGGGCATATTTTCTACGCCCAGATACCACTATTGCTACAAATTTCAACACCTTCTGTAGTTCAGAAAGCACCTCTTCATTCGGTCCTCAATTTCATATCGAGGCACTATGGCTGAAAGCTAAATTTGATAAAAAGAAGGCATTACTAATCGGTTGCCTTTATCGACCGTCATCAGTTAACCACACCCAGATTCAAGCTGATTTTAATGACATTGAAGAACAACTTCAAAACATCATCTCATCCCACCCATCACAACGAATTATACTATCAGGCGACCTCAATGTGGATAGTCTTACAGACCCGTCTGCACATGCTCGTCTCCTAGAGCTCGTCTCGAGAGGTACGGTTTGAAGTGTGTGGTAGATCAGCCAACATTCTACCGCGGGGAAACTCAGTCTGTTCTCGATGTAGTGTTGTTGTCTAATGCCCTGTGCTCGGACCATTCACCGCCAACATGTAACGTAGACCTAAGTGATTAGGGGAGAGTGGGGTAAGATGCCCAGGGTTTGGGGAAATCCGGATTATAGAATAACTGCGGTACCAACAGCGCTGATTTAGATGCCAAGTCGTAGCATGATCATTTATCTTCCTGATAGAGTCGATGAAATTGCTGACAATTATCACATTTTTTAACTATTAAGATTTTACTAGAGGCTAACAAAGAGGCGTCTTACCCCATCGGGTGGGTAAGATGCCCCACCCCTGGGCATCTTACCCCGTTTTGGTCTATCGTTGATGAAGTAGTTTTTCATAGTTCTTAGCTTCTTTTGTGATCATTTAAGCATTATTCAGAAGTCAGAATGTATTTAGAAGCGTCCACACACATTGATAAAACATGGAGGTGGTTTTTCGCGTTTCTACGTCAAATGATAAAACAAAATTACGTAAAACTAACGATAAAAACCAAGGAGAAAAGCATACCCATAAAATTAATATAAAATCACACACACACACACACACACACACACACACACACACACACACACACACACACACACACACACACACACACACACACACACACACACACACACACACGCACGCACACACAAAGAACGAAATACGAAACGAAGTGGGTAAACTGGCACGAAGTTTCTGAGAACCTCCCCTAAATCCCCTGCCTTGTCTTTTCTAGGTTCCCTTTGTTTCAATTTTTAAAGAATTATGGGCCAGACTTTGTTAAGGACAAAAACATTCACTTCAGACAGTAAACATGACTTGTGGTGACTCGAAGCTTCCTCCCACTAAACATCACAGGCTCCCAGTCTGTCATTTATGACGCACAGCCACCTTAGCCTTCTCGTCAAGGCACACTGGCCCAGCCTTCTCAGGCTGTGCACGCGATCTATTCTTTGCACGATAGAAGAAAACTCACTTCGCAGATGAGACATCTGGTATCGCCATGCCCACTGTCTTTCTTCCCTTATACAGCGTTTGCCTGCCTTGTCCTCGTCTTTTTAGACACCTTTGCTTTCGCAACCCTTTTAACTAGTCTGTCTTCCAGAGCTTTTTTAGATGCATGTTGTTGCTAGCTCGGGTTTTGAAATCGGAGCCTCACTAAGGTCATCGATGGACTTGTCGCGGAGACCCTAGCCCTACCATCGGAGCGAGCAACTCCCGCAATAAAGATTTAATTTAAAAGTCAAAGTTGAACGTCCCACAAATCACGGGGACTGTCGCCCCGCTCAGGTCACCCTCTTACCAGTCAGTTGCCAGTGGACCTACGTCGGTTAAACTATTGAGTACGGGAGCGTCTCAGGAGAACCAATCCCAAGCCTGGACATGCACTGCCGCTGCATGTTTCTGAGCAGGAGGCCGGAGCCCAACGTTCTACAACTGGGCTACCGGGATGGCAAATAAAGGAACGACGTAAGAGATCAGGTTCGGAGCTTTGCAGGATTGACCATGTGGAATATTTCAGGTCTAGCTCATTCATAGGTGAATCCAAGGTAAACATTCCAGCCATAGCCCCTTCCTAATTGGCCAAAATTGACCAATTTTGGAAATTTTTTTAAAATATGTTTTACGGTTTGTCCATTTTGATTTAATTGCTTTGCACCTCCACCACACCAGTTTAATCTGAACACGCCATGAGGTCATCTCCGGTTGGGGCATGAGGCCAGGTCCGGTGAACTCCCAAATAGTTGTCTCAAGGTTTTAATGATTGAGCTGGGATTCGCTTTATTGAATGAAAGCACCCACCACAAAAATTGGCTGTTATGGGATTCCTTGCGTTAGTGGCACGGGTTCAGGTGCCAGGCCTTCGATTGGAAAGGTTAGTCACAAAGCGACAGATTGAAGTGTTTTCTTATTTAACACGTACGGTCATGCGCCTTGAAAGCATAGGACAAGAACGGGAGGACGGATCTCCTTACTTGCCAATCTGTGGGGACGTCTCCCGAAAAGTTTTGGGAATCGACCTAGGTTTTTATTGTCTCCCTATTACCTACCTACGTTGACCTACGTAAATTTGTTCATGAGCTTCATGGTCATTAGCTTTTTCAAAGACGGTCAATTTAAAGTTCACGTCCCCCCGCCATCACCAGTCCAGGGTCCGTAGCCCCAGTAACAATTCCGTGGCACTGCCCGTGGGTAAGGTTTGGACTAACCCCAAGTTTAACACAGTTGTTTCCTCTAAAAAATGGCACTATATTGCTCTGGGGAAAGACGCCCCCTTTCTACCGGGAAAGTTGCCCATGGGGCATCTTTCCCCATTCGTTGAATGGGCATCTTTCCCATCACTACCCAAATTAGATAAAACCCGAAGGGCAAAATAATGCAATTAATACACTCAAGGGAAATGTTCAGTTAATGAGTTAAATATGGCATCATTCTAATAGGAGGTCAAACAAAGCACGCGTCTAATATTCTTCGAGATATCTGCAACCTATGTGGGCAATTTTTTCTTAGAAAAGCATCAAAATAAAGACTTACCCACCAGCTTCACGCAACTCACAGGAGGAAACTGAATTTTTGCGCAAGAAACAATCAAAGCCTCTGCTTTCGACCAAGAACAATATTATTCACCAGTGGTGGCCCGGATTGCCAAAAGAGGGGGTGGGGCGTCTTACTCGATGGGGCATCTTACTACACTCTGCACTACTCATGCCATGATCGCCGCGCGATAATCGAAACTAGAATTCCTCGTTCCAAACCAGTACCAGTATACAAAATCACTCGCAACTGGCGATCCCTTAAAAGGATGCATTCATGAAAGCGAATGTGGCACCTTCATAACGTGATTTTAACTGAGATAGCCAAGTTGTAAAGCAAGTCGGAAAACCCGGTACTCCATATTTAATTTGTCTTGGAACTCGATATTTCCGTAGAAAAAAAGCTAAAACCTACCTGACACCAGCCCCCCATCAGCCCGTTGCCGGGCGGCCATTGTTGTGAGCTGCTGGTGTGACGACATATGCTGACGTCACGATGAGCATCAGCCAATCGAAGCCCTTAAAGCGTTTCAAGTATGGTAGTGGTTGCCAGATCGTGACATCATCTACAGGCTGATATTTATTTCTTTTCTAGAAGAGTATTTTTACAAACAAAATATTGATCCTATTGTACATTTTTCAGACAAATCATGAATGGTTTCATTATTTTTGGCTAAAGGTACGCCAAGTTTCACTAAATTCCAGGATTTGACCAAGGTGCCACATTCCCTTTAAGAAACCTGAGCATAGCTCTCACGCTATTAGAGCTATTATGATCTATAGATACTGTGTTCAAGTGTATAGCAGCGCAAACCCTTGTAACCCTTGCCCAAACCCTTGCTTTAGCCTGTGCAAGGGTTAAAGCAATGCAAAAGTTTAATTCCAGTGCAAAATTATATTAAAGCAAAATTCAATTATGTGAATGAAGCGTGTCCGCCATTTCTCATAGCACTATATTTATTATGCGACTATATCGAGAGCACGGCCAAACCGGCAACATATCATGATGGCTTAAAAGGTTCAGTGAAAGATCAAATACGTGATGCCAAAGGTACGCATGATTTTCTTACGCATTAATTTTCAGCACGATTAAGCTCTTGTACATTCCACAATCAAGCATAGCCAATTTTGCCAGAGAGTTCCAAACTCGGTTTGCAAATCAGATTCTGGTAAAATGAATCAAAATTTCCATAGAATACCATCAGAAAATAATACATCCATAACCGCTCATGAAATATCTACAGACAAAGAACGAGAGGTTCAGGTTTCGTATGCCTATGTTTGAACCAAACAGTGCCATGCTGTGAAAGCAGACTATATTTTATAGGTGGTGCGTGAATCGTCATAAATCTAGTCATGGAGAATGTCCAATGCAAAGGTAATAGTAAACATACTGTTAACAATTATTTGTCATAAGTAATTAATGATTTGAAGGCCATTGGCAGGTGAATGAATGCGTTTGTGCAGGACGAAGTCAGTGTCGGTGTCGAAGTCATCTCGGTGTATTCCGTTATCTTGCAATTATTATACAAGGCACCAGGAGTGCGGAATTCTATCTATTTGTGGGTGCCCGACCACCTCCGATGAAACGTCGAAACAGCGGTAAAAGTGGTTGGAACATTCTTTGAATATTCGTTTTTTTAATTCAAGTACTACTACTTGGTTAAATGCAGTTCAATCGGCCTGTGGGGGGCTAAACACATGATACATTAAACTATTTATTTCAAAATAGTGGCTCTTGATATTGTTTCAAATTTGCCCACCCTCCGGCATGCAGCACAGGGTGAAGTTTTGTTCAGCACCTACCGCAGCAGATCAAGCGGGGTGGCAGAGAGTTGCGAATGTAAATTGTCAAGACAGAAAACATGGTATGTGCATGGCAAATATGGTGCTTTGTTTGAAACACATGCAAATATCTCAACAAATACATTCAGTGTCCCCGAAAAGCCTTTCAAAGTAGCGTTTAAACTGGGATCCGTGTCCGCTATAAAATGCTCATATTTTAAACATATGTGAGACGACCTGTTAGTCGAGTACATTATTACAACAGGCCATGTTTTTCGCATACATGAACAGATTCAACTTGTCCCCTGGGGCGTTCCAGCACAGAGCGACCAGGCCCCTCCATAGCATAGTCTCGGATTTCGTTCCAATTTCGCCTACTGGGTTGTCAGTAGCTTGGAATCCTGATCTGAGATTATTTCTCGCCTCAGACGTACGGTTTCGGAGTTATAGTTTGAAGAAAATCGTGAAAATACCGACTTCGTCAAAACATCGTGATATATCACGATTATTTTCAGCCTTAACTTTCATTTCTTAGCTTCAAATGTCACGGGGTTAGATTGAGCATTTAACAGCTAAGGTTGAAGCATCTCGTTTTTTATTCGTATCTTCAAAATTCTTATCCATGTTTTGACCACTTTTTCCAACGATTTGTTTTCAAAGTATGGACAGTAATTTACGCTGAAGGTATTCATTGCAAAAATGCGCACCTATACCACTTATCTTTACTGAAGTCAATAATGTTTTGCATTCTAGACTTTATCAGTGTGTAATTAGCCATAGAATTACGCCATTCGCGCAAAAATCGGCCGCCCGGCGCGCCCGCCGGTGCGTGGGCACGGACAGTAGATTGACTCGGGGGCGTATGAACTCATACAATCATGATTAAATGTGGGAAACAAAAACAGAAATACACGTGTTCAACAAAAGGGTAAAATAAATTTATTTTGATTCGGTTTAGGGTGTGCATTTCGCCATATCTTACCGTTGCCCATAAAATTGATTACGGATTTGAGTCAAACATTTGGATTTCGAAAATGAAGAGACTTGTGCATTTGTGCAAGCTTGGTCTGTTTTGCGTGTTGAAATGGCATTGTATGCAACACGGATGAACCCTGACCGCAGTTGTGCGGTCTCCACCCGGTTTGTGCGTCAGTGCCTTTATGAAACGCGCGAGGTGTCAGGTGTCCAGTAGTATCTTGGTCCAGTAGGCAGCTCATGAAGCGGAAGCACATCCTCCACAGTTAGTACGACATTGTTACTGGGGCAGTTGGGTGTCAAATAGAGATAAGGTCTTCAAGGTGGCTACTTCGTTTCGGACGCCAGTTTTTTTGCTGTCAATGTTGGTGTTCAAACTTTTGTGCGACGTAGGAGTGGTAGAATGCCACGGCATAAGAGGACTCATTGTGCTGACTGGAGGATTTACTTTTTCTAGATTCCTGGTCCCGGTGCCAGTCCCGGTGCCGGCAGGCCTCGACTGGTCCCGGCAAGACCCTACGTTGTCCTGACGCTAGTTTCGGCAAAAAAGTCGGGTTAATAGGAACACATTTTGAGCATTGCCTTATACGTTTTAACCAGTGACTTTGATTTTCTATTTCAGTCATGAATTATGTGTAACTGTGTTATTTCATTTCCTTTTCGAATGGAGCTTATTACAACTAAATTACGACTTATATTGCCCGTGCCGTGAACCCACCCAAGACCCCCTGGATCGGGAAAATATTTCCAGCTCTGGCCATGGTATATCACTTTTGGGCCCGCACCCCCCCCCTCGTGACATCATTTATGAACAGCCCCATATAGGCTTAAGTAAGACAATTTGTGTGTATGTAGTTAGCCATATTAGGTTATTTATTCGTCAAATCCTAAGGGAAAACTTACTTAGTTGGTTAAAAATTAACTAATCTAAATCCGATATGGACCCCAAGGAACACAGGTCCTAGTTAAGATTACTACGCTTTCCAATCCTCAGACGTCCCATACGGCACGGTCCCAGTACAAACCCAGTTGATTCCAGCAAAGTCCCGGTCGAGCCCAGCATCCGGTCTCGGCTCCGGGACACTGTGACAAAAAATAGAACCTCTGGTACTGACCCCGTCGCGTTGTCTCCGCAAAATGCGCCTAGTTACAAGACAGAGTAAATTTGAATTCGGAAAACGTCAAAATTGCTCAAGAAGAACCAGACAGCAGCCGGAGGCAGTTACTGAAAAGCTGCTCGCTGCCGGGACACAATCATCATCGACTGACTCACTGAGCGCTCCAACAGTTCCAGCCGAAGTCGATGTTTCCCATTTATGGTCGCTGTGGAGGGGACTACCGCCATAACAGATAGGCTTTTGGTTGAACTGATCCTTTGAACTTAGTTTATTCTTCGCTGTGTGCTTTCAATTTCTTATTACCGTTGTGAACCAAAGAAGGCCCCTTTCATGCATTAATAGAAATTAAAACTGTTTTTTGGTACACTGTTCCAGCCTTCTCTGCCTCCTCTGCTGGTGAACCGAACCAAATGACACTAAATATAATACACTTCTGTGATAACACAGCCCTTTAACTATGAACTCGCTTCCACCCAAGACCTGAATCATATTGATTCCACCTTGCTTCAAAACACATGCTTATAACGTACGTTGTTTACGTTCTTCACTCTTAACACGCGCATTGACAGGGGTCTGGGCCACCTTCACATTGACGGGGAAGGGGGCGGGTACCCGCCCCCCTAAGATCTCGAGAACCACGGTAGGTAGCGAAAAACGGTAAAAGGCGTTGGGCTGCCCATCCACTTTTCCATCGAAAACATTCGAACCATTTTTTTGTCAGGTCACATTTAAGGTCACGAGAGGTCAAAACATGCCGTCATAGGGATAACATGTAAATTCAGTTTTTCGGCCATTACATCTGAAGAAGTAAAGATAGAGCAAAACGACTTAAACTATATGAATCCTCTCAGCAAGCCGAATGGAATGATATATAATTTGACCTTGCCAGGTCAAATCAAGGATTTGACCTGACCTGAGGTCAGGTCAGGGTCAAATTATATAAAAAGCATATCATTAGAACTGCAAAGCCCAGGCGAGTCTAATGCAGTTAAAATAAATGCTCTATCACCATCCGTTACTGAGTTATTCCGTAAAAAACATTTTCCCATGTATTTCCAATGGAGAGGTCAGGCCTCGTACCTGACCTTAGGTCATCGATATCAAAAATACCGGAACATATTTTAAAGAACTCGGTGGGGCCATTATGTGATATGAGTTTCAATCGTATAAATTCACCCTGCTCCGACTTATGCTATCTTAAACTTTTTTGAGGTCGGGTCACTTGACCTGTACTGGTGACCTGACCTGACATGACCTAACCTTAAAATTTTCACAGAAGTTTTAAAAATGATGAGGAAAAAGGTACACCAAGTACGGCGGCGCGTACGCGCCGCCGTTTTTCTGCTATCTCCGACATTATTACAATGGGTACCCGCCCCCGTCAATGCTCGTGTTAATGAAGCTTTACTGAAGCCGAAAACAAAATGTGAAGGAAAAAGAAATTCTAGATAATATTTTTTGTCCACGGCACACTCTTACCTTATACAAATTTCCATAATACCATGTGATTTTGAAGATGCATGCTTCCGTAGCAACAAAATTACAACCCATAGTCTCCGCTGAGCACCACACGCGTGCGTGTCGTCGTTTGTCCGAAGTGCCAGTCGGCTATCGGTGGGGCGCGCCGGGCGGCCGATTTTCGCGCGCATGGCATCACTCCTTAGCTGATTAGACATCAATGAATTAAAGGACACAAAATTTAATTGATGTTATGAGAAAGCTCAGGTACAGGGAAACATTTTTATGTTGGTCATTTTAAGATGAATCACTGGCCACATCTAGAAAAAATTGTTTCAAAAATTGAATACAAATTTCCAAAAACGTGAAAATAATTATTTCAAAAAATAAATTATCAAAGTTGGATAACATAATTCTAAATACATTCACGTTTTGAATGGCATCCGTAACGAATGCTTACACAGAAAATAATGATTGTAGGCCACCATGTTTTGCTACAAACACAGATTTTCAGGACATCCAGCAGGCTGTAACTCCAAAAAGGTTATTTTGAGGAAAAAATCTTCTCAGATCTGAATTCTACGCCTCAGATAACCCTGTGTACGAAGTTAGAACAAAATCTGAGACTATGATATGCACAATCCAGGTGGTGCCAGTAAGATTTGTCCAGGAACGCCCCCAACCCCTTGGAATTGAAAGTCTTTTAGACACGGTTTTTTATGTTGTATGAATCCTCTGAAATATATGCTGTGTGTTGTACTGGGTCACCCTATATCGATGCTATTTTTCCATATCCGGGAACGACGTAATTGTTTGAGTTAGTGGTGCTTATAGGATAAGTTATCCTTCTTTCAATCATTGATAAATGCGCTACATATTTGGCAATTTCGTTGAAGGATGCAGGAAAAAGTAACCCATTTCTAGTACGTTTCTTTGCTCTTATCATCCACGAAACAAAGGATCAATTTTCTATCACTTTTGAGTTGGAGTCACGCTGAAGTCATGAATGAAATTGTTAACGGAAGCCCCGACTTCACCACCCGAATGGCAACTCTCACAATTAATTAAGAAGCCAAATTAAAACGTCCCACAAAGCTCACGGACAGCCGCCTTGCTCAGCTCACCCTCTCCCCAGTCAGTTGCCAGCTGACCCACGGCATTTACGGTATCTACGGTACCTACCAGTTGCCAGCTGGCCTAAATTTTGCCACAAGCTGCAAATATGTCGGACTTGAGGTAGATGAAGTTCGGCGGCGCTGCGCGACAGTGTTTTGTTTTACTACCAGTGGAAACCTGAGAGGCCTGTTACCCATCCCTTCTTGTTGGTGCGTGTTAATTTTCATAAAATCAGACAGTTGCACGATGAAAATTGCATGAATATCATGCAATATCATTGCATTCTGGTTGAGGATACTATTTAACCGATTCCAAAAACAATTTAACCGATTCCAAAAACAATCACTTAGTTTGCGGTGTTCAACATAAGGCTGTACCACTGCAGTGGTCTGCAGGCCGTCTGCATACCTATCTTTGGTGCTAAAAATTCGGAATTTATAGCAAGAAAGCATTTTTTAATTTCTTATCGAACGATAATCTATGAAGCAATTTTTTCGGTGTCTGAAAGATCCATTTAAACTACTAGAAGGTCAAGCTAGGTCACAAAAGAAAAGGTCGAAGTTATTAAAATTCAAAATTAAAGAAGATACAATCCTCTTTCTTTTAACCCATTAACGCCCAGCGGGTCATTTTTGTCCTCTGACTTTGACAGGCTGATGAATCGGTACCAGTGAAGTGATTTTCATGTTTATGATATGGGTGTATGTTTTAGAGCGTGGACAAGCTGAAAAAATGCATTTGAAAATTCTAGGTTTTTATGGGACGATTTTGGTAGAACTTATTTTGGCGAGGTTTTGGTCAGCGTGAGACAGCTCTGCAAATTTTGTTTCTCGCAACAACATATGGAAAGCTGAAAAGGGTTTGCATGATTGACATTAAGCCAAGACCACTAGGAGTCAGATGGTGAAGAAGGAGTAAGATTTTCTTGAACGGCTTTGCCATGAGACATCGTCAAATGTGAAGTGGACAAAAATGACCCGCTGGGCGTTGCGGACATCCGCGGGCCGCTGAAAATGAGAAAAAGGATGTGTCCTGTCCTCCCGTCTGGTGCGTTAGGTGCACAATGCTACCTAGAGGGAAGGGAGGCATTGTGGGTCCTGCGAATGCAGGGTTGCCAGTTTATATATTTTTCATCAAATCTGAAGATTTTTAGTGCAATGTCGATACGTTTGGAAACTTTGGAAAGTTCTTGAAATGCTTCCTACCGTTTTCGGGGTCTGTCTTATTTTGGGAATGATTATCACATAATTTTAACGGAAACATGCAGGATGGTTCCAGTATTTTGTAAAGGCGTTATTAAATACAATTTTCAGGGGTTTTAAAAACTTATCGAAATTTTAGCACTGACTAAAAGCTAGCAGAGCCTTGTCTTTTCCCCTTGATGGATTGTGTGTAGTGGATAGAGAGGATAGGGAACAGTAGCGGATTGAGGACTTCATTGGGTGGTGGGGGGGGGTTAGGGGTCTCGAGCCTCCCCCGCCATGGCCTCGGAACAGCCCTCAGTAATGCATTTAGGTATTATAGGCACACTGACATTTCGGTAGGGGGGGGCTTGAGCCTTCCTAGCCCCCTTGTTTCCACTACTGATTGGAAGCCAATGACCAGCTGACAAAATGAGTTGGAAATTATCGCGGCCGCCACGCTGGTTTGTTTTGACGAGATGGTGCAGTGTCAAACGTCTGGAGCAATATAAAATGGGTGAAAGCTTGGGAAGTTCTGGAACTTCTGTCTAAAACGTAACTAGCACTATTCTTGCTTGGTTCTAGTCAAGTGAAACTACCATGAGTGAACATCCCGGGGGTAGGAGGAGGGGTCAAGACCTGCCTGTATTTTTTGTCTCCCACAGACTTTGTCTAGGGCTTGGATTGCAGTGCCAGCGTTAAACCATCCAGAACCCCTCCTGGATCGAGAAGAAATCTCCAGCCATGGAGACATAAAAATATCGAAAGCATAGTCGTTAGCAATGCCACAGATCAAATGTTTTGCAGGAAAAGAAGCAAAATAAGTTGTTTTAAGTGCGCAAGATAGCGGAGCGGATCAGGTGCATATCATAATCATACCATCAAAAAATATATTAGTCATGAGGATGAGAAAGATGAGCTGACCAGCGTTACAATGACAAGTGGCGTGCCTGGAAATGCGGAGGTTCACATTTATGCAACTATGAAGCACGCTACTTGTTCCAAAGAAAAGTTGGAAAGATGGAAATGGACCCGTTTGGAGATGTGGAGATTAATCAATCTAAAGTGCACCGCGTGGGGGAGCTAACAGATTAAGTTTTCAAAACTTTTCATCTGTATGCTGAATATTACGATTTCTCGTTGAAAGCTCAGTGAGCATCAGTCACAAAGTCTGGGAGGCGGAGAAGGAAAGGGGTAGAGACAAAAGAAACGGTTTCACAAAACCTTTGATATTCACAAATATTCTTAAAATACTATGATGTTCACAATTTTAGTCTATCCCCCGCAAATCATCAGTCTAGGTTAACCACGTTTGTATACTATTTGCAAATATGCTGTTAGTGTTGTCTTTAATTAAACCTTAAGAGCATAGAACTGTCTAAACATTTTACTATGGCCAATATACAAGAGGAAATAAAAACACTTCACAGAACTGCAGTAAAAGCGATGCGCATTGGGCCGCTGAGTGCGGTGACAGCGCCGCCCGGGAGCCGGCCGCGCAGTGCCAGCCGATGTCCCAAACGCCCAGCGGGTCATTTTTGTCCGGTGTCATATCTCAGAATCTAAAAGTGGTATCAATTTAAAACTTTCGGAACATCTTATTGGGCATATTCTAAGCATAGGAAAACATTTGTTTCGCCAATTTGAAAGCTGGAAGTAGGTGCGGGCGTTAATGGGTTAAACAATCTATGGTCCAAGACCAGTGCAATGGTATACAAAAATCGTTAATCAAGCTTAATCAAGCTCGTCTTTGAGTTATGCAAAACTTGTGTTCCATATTTGATACATTCTTGCATAACATCTCGCTAGGAGATCCAGTTCCGCATAGCTTCTGCTCGCGCTCTCCATAGGCCCTCGCTAATTTGGGCAGAAATTTGTGCGTAAGCGTTTTTTTAGGGATATTAGGGAGAGAGCGATCGTGCAGAGCTGCGCGCCGGCAGAAGTTCTCGCGGAGCATCAGCGGCAATCCGAGGCGGCGGTGAATACCGCTGCCGGCCGCAGTAGATGGACACTAGGATGCAAATTCCAATAGAATACAGTGCTTCTCTTGCCGTAGTAAACTCTCGTCAAGCGTTACAGCCTGCCGACTGTTGTGCGCTGTCAGATTTACTGATATTAAAATATGATAACGAGGGGATAAGAGGAAGACACGGCCACGCGACTGGGATGTGAGATGCTAAAAGTGCTCTGATCGATTAAGGGAAAAGCTTTGGCCATAAATGACAGTTTATAACTGAATTTTCTACATTAAGGAGTTTTCCACATACAAACACGTGAAAACGATATAATTTTGGCTTTCTACGATTGCATTTTAATGGTAAGCTTAGCGCAAGCATTGGTGGACGCAGGGGGAACATTCCGGTCATGCCCCCGCCAGCGCTGGAAGGGGGGCCGAACAATCTTTTGCCCCCCAAAAAGCCGGATAGATAAAAAAGTGTTTACACTAGGTCTTTCGAGCAATTATGTCTTCACTCCCAACCCCGTCCCCTCCCCCAGGAGAGTGATTATGTACTTGGAGGGGTAGCTTATACTAGGTCTGTCGAGCACACAAATCGTACGTCCCCCCTCCCCCCAAGAGAAGAGGCAGACATGGGTTTCACCCCTACCCCAAAACTCGGGCCTGCGTCCGCCCCTGAGCGTAAGTCAATTTATCTGGACAGAGCACGGGCTTCACGCACCACATTTTGTCTCGTTGTATTATGGTGTCATTGGACCAATCAGAGCGATGGGGGACAGATGAGCCGAGCAGGCCGCAAGGTGCCTGGCCGCGCCAGTGCGACGCAATTCAGGTTAAATTTAATTCACCAATCGAACAATCAAATTTTCTCAAAACGTAGCCAAGTCATGTTTACTTGCGGATCTGGGGGGGGGCAGGGTTGGCACTGCCCGCCACCCACTGCCCGGTTTTTTTGTGCGTGTGTTTTTTATGGATGAAACCCACCCACCGACTGGCCGGCACCCGCGACTGAGCTGGTAGGCGTCCAGTTACCACCCCGAGAGTCTCCAGAGAATCGTCTTGTTTTGATAAGAAGGTGATGGAGTACTCTGACGTCTGCTCGTTTGAGCCGGTAAAACAGGCTTCTTAAATAGGCTAGAATGATAAGCAGTTATTTTACTTTTATTCCCGACGTCTCAGTAATGGGATCCGATACTAGTCTAGGCCGAGAAGACAGCTAGGTCTATCTCACGTAAATCTAAAGTGTCTTAGACGCACAACTGGCGCCCTTTAGACGCTTTCTCAATCCAACATACAGTTTGTGCTCGCCTAAGACTTTTATTTTTCTTCAGGACCAGTGTCGAGACGAAGGTAGATGTTACCGGGGCCAATCTACCCTGCTGGTGCCAGAGTCAGAATTAAAAAAAACAGTAGAGCTTTCTCTCCATTCCGCTTTTCAGGCTCCTTTCAAATGAATGGTGTGTTTGCTGGAAATTGCCCAAGTAAATGCATGTAAAATAATCACAAATATATGCTGGTTAACCCCAGTCTTTGAAATTCGCAGAAATTGAATTGATGGTTGAAAATGAGCTCTGATGTTTTATAACATTTTCATCAATCTTCAAGATGCACTCATTTCCCTTAATTTAATTATCATTCGCAAGTAACTGAGCTTGTAGGGAGCGAAAGGAAGGATCAGACGAGTGGCATTTCTGGACATACGAGGAGATAGAGATAGGATACGAAGAGAGGGCAGATGAGGAGGATCCTAGGGTTAATGAATGGAGGACGGGGCAAATAGAGGTGCTGGGAGATCAGGTAAATGAAGTGGAAACAGAGGAAATTGCAGGACAGACAATGAAGGGCCAGGATAAACAAGTTCAAGGAAAAGGTAAACAAAACGGGCTCAGGCCAAACGAACGTGGTTGTAGGGAGTATATTATGAGGACATGGTCGGCAAGGAGAGCAGGACAGACGATGGAGGCGTAGTGTAGTCAAGGAAGAGGCAGAACAGATGATACGCAGGGCAGGCGAGGGGCATGACAGGGTGGAAGAGAAAAGGGCCCAACAGATTGGAAGGGGAAGTGCGGGATAGACGAGATAATAGTAGGGGTCAGGAAGGAAATGGCAGGGCAGGATAGAAGCATTTTAGGACACGGCAATGGGAGGGAGAAGCTCGAGCTTCGTTCGTAAACTGAGATGGGTACCATAAACGGAAAACATTAGTTGACACAGACAATTGTCATAAAATCCAAAATAATACGACCAGAAGCTTTTGTCTGGAAATCAAATGTATTCTATTTTGTTCGAAAATAAAAATGAATACACTAACCAATGTATTAATTTTCATGACCCAAAAGATAACGTTCACGAGCGATTGCGGCTCACTTCTCTACTAGAAAAACAGGTTTCAGCTTCAAATGGTTACAACATCTGCATAGGCAGTCCCTCTCTAGTAGTAATAGTTAATATCTATGGGCAAATGTAATACAATATATGTTAACACGCACATTGACGGTGGGGAACCTACCACCTTGGATTTTTTGGAGATGGAATAAAAACGGTGGCGTGTAGCGCCGTCGCACTTGATATACATTTTCCATAACTATGCTTACAACTTAACCCGCGCCCCACCGGGGGTCCGGCGCCACCTTCGCCCCACCGGGGGCCATCGATGGCCCCCCTCTAACTCCGAAAATATGGGCGTTAGCGCAAATCTGCAAAGTGCAATAGAAAGCTCGCGTGAATTCAATAAGAAATTACTTCACATGTTTCAGCGCTCAGGTCAATGGTTTGACCTGCAGAGGTCAAATTAGGTCAAGATCGGCTATTTTCAGTCAAATATGAAATTATTAAGCAAACTGGGCATAACTCTTATGTCATTAGAGCTATTGAGGCCTGGTATAGTACATTTGGTAGCAAATTGCCAGTAATTTTTCCGCTATGTGGAACGTAAAGACCTCCCGCCAGTGGTTTGACCTCCAGAGGTCACCTCGTGACCTAATATGACCTGAGGTCACGAAAGGTCAAAAAGTGACCTTGCCGTATATTAAATGAACGCCAGTGACAAGACAAACACGATGGTGTTTGTTTCACCGCTCTAGCTTAATTAGGTCAAAAGTTATTGTCAAAATACTGTTTTTGACCTCTGGTGACCTTGGATGACCTTGGAAAAGTCAAAGGGAAAATATGACCCCTGGAATCCGTGAAAGGGTGTCCAAAAACGCTGTTCTGAGCAGTCTGAGTATTTGCAATCATGTTTGTGGCTTTTATATCATGAAACAGCTTTTCCCCATGCTTTTCCAATGGGAGAGGTCGCCTCGTGACCTGACCTCAGGGCACGAAATCGAAAAAATCCCGGATATACACCTTGTAGACCCTGGAGGGGTAATAAAGTGTAGGAAGTTTCAAATCGATCCACTTTGAAATGTAGCTCTTACAGAGCTCTAAAGTTGAAGTGAGGTGACCTTGGTTGACCTCGTCTGGTGACCTGACCCTGGGTGACCCGGGGTAAAAAATTTCAGGGATGATGGGAAAATGATGCAGTGAGAGGTAGAGCCCTCAACCGCGGTGCTGCGCCTGGTCGTCTTTCTGCTATCCCGGAAAAACCTTAGGGGGCCATCGATGGCCCCCCGGTGGAGCGAGGGTTAAGGCAAAGTTTTAAGGTTAAGACATGTCAGGTCAGGTCACCACAGTGACGGATCCAAGGGGGGCCCAGAGGGCCCGGGCCCCCCCCCCTTAGCTCCGAAGCGCCCCAGTAAAGCTCAGCTCATATCGGGCGCCGAAGGCGCCCGATATGAGCGGCGCGCCTGTACCTATTTCGTGCGCCAAGGTGGTAGATACCACTTATTCCACTTGAATGAACACATACTCCTTAAAACCATGGCAAAGCGCCCCTGCCCAAACACTAGACGCCTTTACTGGTCTTTTGCGCCCCAGTAAAATGTTGAAGATGAAATTTAGAAAGCTAACAAAAGCGCCCCGGCAAAGAAAAGGCGCCACTAGATAGCAAGATTGCGCCATGGGGAACTAATGCACCCCTGAGTAGCCTAGGCGCCCCCTGGATGAAGCGCCCCTGGGTAGCCTAGGCACCCCCTGGATGAAGTGCCCTACGGATACCATATGCGCCCTTGGCTAGGAAAGGCGCCCCTGGGCAGCAAAGGCAAATCTTGGTAACATAGGTGAATTGGACAGCATAAGCGCCCCTTAGATAAAAATAGGCGGTTTAGGAAAATAAAACGCTCACCTTCGGTAGAAAAAGGCGCCCTTTGATAGCCTAGGCGCCCACTGGAAAAAGCGCCCTACGGATGTCATTTGTCATATGCACCCTTGGATAGCAAAGGCGCCCCTGGACAGCAAAGGCGCCCCTGGGTAGCAAAGGCGCCCCTAGGAAGGCACCCCTTCGATAGAAATCCGCCTTTGGATAGCCTAGGCGCCCCCTGGATGAAGCGAACTACGGATATCATATGCGCCGTTGGCTAGGAAAGGCGCCCCTGGGCAGCAAAGGCAAATCTTGGTAACATAGGTACCCCGGACAGCATAAACGCCCCTTAGATAGAAGTAGGCGCTTTAGGAAATAAAAATGCTCACCTCGGGTAGAAAAAGGCGCCCTTTGATAGCCTAGGCGCCCACTGGAAAAAGCGCCCTAATATTAACACTTAAACCAGCACAGCAGGCAGATGAACGCGTTTCGACAAAAATTGTCTTCTTCAGCATCTATGGTAGGAGGGATAAGGAACCCGTCATCAAGACATTCAGCAGTTTCATCGTTTGGATTTTTGTGCAAAATTATCGTGCGATAGAAATATAAAGGCACCGTTTTTGAGGATATTCCAATAATGCTTCTTGAATTATTCTAAAATGTATACAAGCAAGCTTCGATATGAGACAATCTAGCCTTATCACTTGTTTTAAATAATGTTCTATTTTTATTTTATCATCATTATTGTTTTGTTATTATTATATAAAACTTTCTTCTCTCTCTCTTTGCTTAACCAACTCCTAATACAGCCGCAGATTTTGCCCATTTCATGAAGCCTGGCCTAAGATTAAAAGTATCATTTTTAGCTATATGTGCTGCTTCTGTAGCTTTCCTATTATCTTTGTTTTTACAAACTGCTATAATTTTAGCTCTATCCCAGTTTGGTAGATGATTTGTTTTCATGGAATGTATGACAAATGCACTGAATTCTGAGTTGTTTCGAAGGTCTCTTCTATGTTCTTTTAATCTTGTTTTTAGACCCCGTCCTGTTTCACCTATGTACGCTTTCGTACACGACCCGCACGGCACCTGGTACACTACACTTTTTGGATCTGAGTCATCTGATCTTTCTTTTTCGCTAAGATGCTACTAAGTTTTTTACCGGAACAAAATGCTACTTTGCAACCAGTTCCTTCAAGTTTGTTTGCAATAATTTCAGCTACGATACGATGTGTTACGATACCTTACTCCAAACCAGCTGAAATTATTGCAAACAAACTTGAAGGAACTGGTTGCAAAGTAGCATTTTGTTCCGGTAAAAAACTTAGTAGCATCTTAGCGAAAAAGAAAGATCAGATGACTCAGATTCAAAAAGTGTAGTGTACCAGGTGCCGTGCGGGTCTGTACGAAAGCGTACATAGGTGAAACAGGACGGGGTCTAAAAACAAGATTAAAAGAACATAGAAGAGACCTTCGAAACAACTCAGAATTCAGTGCATTTGTCATACATTCCATGAAAACAAATCATCTACCAAACTGGGATAGAGCTAAAATTATAGCAGTTTGTAAAAACAAAGATAATAGGAAAGCTACAGAAGCAGCACATATAGCTAAAAATGATACTTTTAATCTTAGGCCAGGCTTCATGAAATGGGCAAAATCTGCGGCTGTATTAGGAGTTGGTTAAGCAAAGAGAGAGAGAAGAAAGTTTTATATAATAATAACAAAACAATAATGATGATAAAATAAAAATAGAACATTATTTAAAACAAGTGATAAGGCTAGATTGTCTCATATCGAAGCTTGCTTGTATACATTTTAGAATAATTCAAGAAGCATTATTGGAATATCCTCAAAAACGGTGCCTTTATATTTCTATCGCACGATAATTTTGCACAAAAATCCAAACGATGAAACTGCTGAATGTCTTGATGACGGGTTCCTTATCCCTCCTACCATAGATGCTGAAGAAGACAATTTTTGTCGAAACGCGTTCATCTGCCTGCTGTGTTGGTTTAAGTGTTAATATCTGTCAACCACTGTTATACAAAGCGCCCTAAGGATGTCATATGCACCCTTGGACAGCAAAGGCGCCCCTGACCAGCAAAGACAACCCTGGATAACACAAGTGCTGTGGACAGCAAGGGCGCCCCTGGGACGGCAGCCCTTCGATAGAAAAGCCGCCTTTGTATAGCCTAGGCGCCCCCTGGATGAAGCGCCCTACGGATATCATATGCGCCCTTGGCTAGGAAAGGCGCCCCTGGGCTGCAAAGGCAAAGCTTGGTAACATAAGTGCCCAGGACAGCCTAAGCGCCCCTTAGATAGAAATAGGCGCTTTAGAAAATAAAATGCTCACCTTGGGTAGAAAAAGGCGCCCTTTGATAGCCTAGGCGCCCACTGGAAAAAGCGCCCTACGGATGTCATATGCACCCTTGGATAGCAAAGGCGCCCCTGGACAGCAAAGACAACCCTAAGTGCTGTGGACAGCAAAGGCGCCCCTGGGTAGCAAAGGCGCCCCTAGGAAGGCACCCCTTCGATAGAAAAACCGCCTTTAGATAGCCTAGGCGCCCCCTGGATGAAGCGCCCTACGGATGCTATATGCGCCCTTGGCTAGGAAAGGCGCCCCTGGGCAGAAAAAGAAAATCTTGGTAACATAGGTGCCCTGGACAGCATAAGCGCCCCTTAAATAGAAATAGGCGCTTTAGGAAAATAAAATGCTCACCTTGGGTAGAAAAGGCGCCCTTTGATAGCCTAGGCGCCCACTGGAAAAGCGCCTACGGATGTCATATGCACCCTTGGACAGCAAAGGCGCCCCTGGACAGCAAATACAACCCTGGATAACACAAGTCCCGTGGACAGCAAAGGCGCCCATGGGTAGCAAAGGCGCCCCTAGGAAGGCACCCCTTCGATAGAAAAGCCGCCTTTGGATAGCCTAGACGCCCCTGGATAAACTAGGAGCCCGAGAAGGAAAACGAGCGCCCCACTGGGAAGTACAGGCGCCCTCTGTATAACATAGATGTCCCTTATCCACCTTCAGCTGCCCTGCATTGGAGCAGCGCCCCCCAAGAGCAAAGGCGCCCCTGGACAAAAAGACGCCTCTTGGTATCAAAGGCGCTCCTAGATAACATATGCGCCCCTTACATAGGAATAGGCGCTCCAGGAAAGCAAAATGCGCCCCTTGGTTAAGAAAGGTGCCCTTGGAAAGCAAAGGCGTCCCTGGACAGCAAAGGCAAATCTGGGAAACATAGGTGCCCTGGACAGAATAGGAGCCCCTTAGATAGAAATAGGCACTTCAGGAAAATAAATGCAACCCTTGGATAGAAAAAGTGTCATTTGATAGTCCAGGCGCCCACTGGATAAAGCGCCGATGGATATCATATGCACTTTTAGATAGCAAAGGCGCCACTGGACAGCAAAGACAACCCTGGATAACACAAGAGCTTTGGACAGCAAAGGCGCCTCTGGATAGCAAAGGCGCCCCTAGGAAGGCACCCCTTCGAAAGCAAAGACGCCTTTGGATAGCCTATGCACTCCCTAGATAAACTAGGTGCCTGAGAAGGAAAATGAGCGCCCCATTAGAAAGTACAGACTCCCCCAGTATAACATAGATGTCCCTTATCCATCTTCAGCTACCCTGGATTGGAGCAGCGCCCCTCAAGAGCAAAGGCGCCGCTGGACAAAAAGGCGTCTCCGTATATCAAGGGCACTCCTAGATAATATATGCACTCCTTACATAGAAATAGGCACTTCAGGGAAGTGAAAGGCGGCCTTTGGTTAGGACGGCGCCCTTGGACAGCCTAGGCGCCCTCTGCATAAAGCGCCCTACAGATATCATATGCGCCCTTGGATAGTAAAGGCGCCCCTGGACAGCAAAGTTAACCCTTCTTGAAATAGATGATCTTGACAGCATAGGCGGCCATGGATAAACTAGGCGCCTGAGAAAGAAAACAAGCGCCTCACCTGAGAGTACAGGCGCCCCCAGGATATCATAGGTGTCCCTTTCCATCTTCAGCTGCCCTTCTGTCTATGGTTTGGCACACCTGTCCGACAGTTGCGCGCTCTGTTACAGGGCTCGAGTGCTCAATTTGAGCATGGGCTGCCTTTATTAACCACATTTCATTAACCCATAACTGAAGGCTTAGTGCCCCATTGCTGCAACTGGGTGCCTTTTTCAGTATGTGCGCCCCGTTTCCGAGAACGCTGCCCTCACCAACCAGCAGTCCTCCCCGCTCAGCAGATGAGCGCCTCTTTCTGATAACTAGGCACTTTATTTCAGTGTTCGAGCGCCTTATTTCAGAATTTTTATTCTCCATCTATTTTGGGCTCCTCCTGGATTGCAGAGGTGCCCCCTCAAGTGCAAAGGCGCACCTGGATAGAAAAGTGCGCCCCATGTTTGCAAAGGCGCTCCAAGATAGCATATGTTCCCCTTAGATGGAAATAGGCACTCCAGGAAAGTAAAATGCTCCCTTTGGGTAGCAAAGGTGCCCCTTAACAGCGAAGGCAGCCCTAGATAACAAAGGTTCTCTGGACAGCATAGATGCCCTTGGATAAACTGGTGTCCGGAAGAGAAAAATAGCACCTCACCGGAGACAAAAAGCACCCCAGGATAACGTAGGGGCATGTATTTCAATCATGTCTGTGATTGAAAAATACACCTAGACAGCATATGCGCCCCTGGATAGAAAGATACCCCTGGGCAGTAACGGCGCCCCTGGAAAGCAATAGTGCGCCCCTGTGGAGAAAAAAGCCGCCTCCTGAATAACCCAGGCACCGCCCCCGAAATATCAGACAGACAGACAGACAGACAGACAGACATATATTTTTTTCCAATACACGTTATGCAACACATAGCATAAACAGGCGATTGGCACAAAAGTGCAATATATGCACTTATTACGAGGTACCTTTCGCGTTGTCTACTCTCTTTATACTCATATGTTCGCCGCCAAGGGAGCCCCACGCCATCCCGACCAGCAGCTCAGACAAGTGCCAAATGGGTTTTATTAATCTAGGATCGCCAACCCACGCCATGCCGCACCACCACCGCCACCAACACCACCACCAGCACCGCCACCAGCATCGCCCCAAACGCCGCGTTATCCCGCTCTGTGAACTCTGAACATTTACTGCGTGAACCGTTGGGTGGCACGGATGAACTTGTAAACACCACGCGCAATTTCTAAGCTTTCGTGATCTGCCAAGCCGAGGCCGTGAAGCAATATTGACATTTTTCTTGAGGAGGATAAGCTAGTGAAATCTGAGTTTAAAATTTGTTCCACAGACCTGAACATGACATTTCTTTCCTGGGCGTATTTTGAACATTGAAGAAGATAATGGACTGTGCTTTCGTTTCGGTGTCCACAATCACAAAGCGGGGTGTTTGATTTTTGGATCGAAAATTTGTGTGAGTTAAGCGCGCTCATTCCGACTCTTAATCTTGTTAACATTGAGTTTTCAATTTTTGATCCGAACCAGTAGTATTTTGGAGGGGACGGTGACCCGTAAAGGCTCACTATTTTTTTCTTGAATTGGTTAGTAGGGGCTACAGCAAGGACTTGCTCGGGGAGATCATTCCAAATATTGATGGCAGACGGGATGAAAGAATTTTTATACGCTAACGTTTTGTAAAGAGGTTTGGTTATCCTATTGCAATTTCTTAATTCTCTAGTTGTTTCTCTTTGCCTGATCCCAGGTATTATATTACGAATGAAGGGAGGGACACTTGAGTTATTTAGTAACGAATGGAAAAATTGTACTTTATGCATTTTGCGCCTGGTTTTTAAGGTTTCCCAGCCAAGTTCTAGTCTCAAGCCGTCAGAAGAGCTGCGGGGAGGGTGCCTGTCACAAGTCTTGCAGCCCGGTTCTGGAGTCTTTCAAGTCGAAGTATGTCATGGGTCGTCAGGTGCCCGTCATATATGATGTCGCAATAGTCAAAATGAGGCCTAATATAAGTTATAAATATTTGGTTGAGAGTTTCCCGGGGTAGAAATTGCGCTAAAGGGTAAATTAGACTAAGACAAACGTTGACTTTTTTCACAATGTTCTCAATGTGTTCCTTAAACCGCAAATCGTTGGAAAAGGTTACTCCTAAATGTTTGTGCTTGTTTTCTACTGGGATAAGAACCCCTCCGAAGGTAAGCCTGGGAATGTTTGGAGTTGATTTATGCGAGAAGGTTTGTTGCGTAGTTTTTGCAGCGTTGAAAGTTATTAGCCAGTTCTTACCATATTCGTAAATTGCGTCGAGGTCAGATTGTACAGAGCTTTGAACTGTTTGAATCGAGTTTACTGAGTGGGATGCGTAAAGACTGGTATCGTCTGCAAAGCAGAGTATGTCGTTGTGTGTTTTTTTGCGCGAGTGAATTTAGATAAAGAAGTGCCAAAAGTGGCCCAAGAACTGACCCCTGAGGGCAGCCTGCGTTAAGAGTCTCAGTCTTGGAGAGCTTGTTTTGTACGCAGACTCTTTGTTTACGGTCGGTCAAGTAAGATTTTAGCCAGTTGATAAGAAACATCAATCCAAATTCGTCCCTGCATTTTTTTAACAGTCCTTTGTGCCAAATTTTGTCAAAGTAGCGAGATATGTCCAAATATATAATTGTGAAGTCGTCTCCTTTGTCAAGTGATTCGTACATTTTATGCGTTAAGTAACAGAGCTGGAGTTGCGTGCCGTGTCCCGGTCTGTAACCACTTTGTCTTTGCGTCAGTAAGTCATGGTCAGTCAAGTGCTGGTAAACCTTTTTGAAGATGATCTTTTCTAGAATTTTTGAAACACAACTTAGAAGGCTGATTGGGCGGTAATTCGAAACATTTGAGGCTGATCCTTTCTTTTTAAATATCGGTTTGACTGTGGCTATTTTCCAGGAGGAGGGAAACATACCGGCTTGCAGCGATTTGTTAAATAGTTTGGCCAAAGGTTCTGAGATTATCAATGCAGTCAATTTAAGCAATTTGGGAGGAATCTGATCTGGACCGGTTGATTTGTTTGGCCGAAGTTTGTTTAGCTCATAAAGTACTTCTTGTGGGGTAATTGTAAAAGGGCGTAAGGTTGGAATGGGCATCTGCAAAATTTCAGTCCGAATGATTGGTGGCTCTTCCTCGTCTAATGTGGACTGGGATGCAAAAAATGAATTTAACATGTCAGCTTTTTCTAAGTCGTCATTTACAGTTTGTCCATTTTCTTTGATTAGAGGTGGAATTTCAGTTCGGGTTGAACGACCGATCATTTTGCGCAATGTGAAGTGATATTTATGGGGATTTTGTTTCTTTTGTAACAAGAAATTGGCTTGTGAAAATATGAACCGGTTTTTTAATTTTTGGGTTTCGTTTGCTGTTAGGTTTCGCTGAGTTTTCCATTTATTCCAGTTGTGTACAACTGTTGGGTGCCTAGGGTCTCCGTATTTTTTCTCAATTTGCTTTGCCTTTTTGAAAAGTCTATCTCGTTTTCTTATTGATGTTTTTAGCGACGTGGTAACCCAGGGCTTGTCGTTCGATTTTACTGTAACCACTTTTTTCGGAATTGTCTCGTTAGCAGCATCGAGAAGTTTAGATGTAAATGAAAGAACTGCCGAGTCTAGATCTTTGTCAATAATTTCATTCCAGTTGGTCGACATTAAAATTTCAGTGAGTCTGGGTGCATTGAGCTTCGAATAGTCCCATATCAATGTGTAAGTTTTGGCAGAATGAGGGAGCTCTCCTTTGATTGACAAGTAAATTGGGAAGTGGTCTATATTCGAAAACGCTGGCAAAACTCCACTTTCCGATACCATTTTTCCATTTCTAACATAACAGATATCTCTAAGATTTTCCGTTTCTCCTTGTAATCTCGTGGGGACGTCAATCATCTGTACCAGCTGCAAAGAATCTGCCAATGAGTGCAGCTGTCGCTCGAAAAATGTTACTGGGGAGTGGTTATAGAACGAGTCCCTCAAGTAGGTGTTCCCAGCGTTGAGGTCGCCCATGAAAATTATACTGTCAGGGTTATAGGTTTCGGCTTGGCTAATGCTATCTGTAAAGTACTCTAAAAAATTGTCTCTAGTTTCTGTGCTGATGTTTGGGGGTAAATAACTAATGCAGATGATGAGTGACAGCTCTTTGATTTTGATTTTAGCCCATATACATTCCACGTCTACAGTTTCTAGGATATCTAACCTACTCATAGCCAGTGAGGAATGACAGTACAAAGCTACTCCCCCGCCTTTTCTATTTCTATGTCTTACCAGAGGAGCGTGGTAATCTTCTAGCGAATACAAGCTGTCGTCGATTGTGCAATCTAGTTTGGTTTCACAAAGGCCTAAAATGGCAATACTATTCGTCTTTACAAATTCTTGTAGTTCGTCAATTCTGCTGGCTGCAGTTACGCTGTTAATATTTACGCTACTAATTTTTATTTCACTTTGGTGGGCTGGCCCTGGGTTCGGTTCTACTCCACAACAGACAAGCCAGATCCCGATATTCATTATGCGGCCTAGATGCCTCCATTGCTTATTTGATGTACTTTGCCTTTGGTTTTCATTGTCAAATAACAAGTTTGAGTTAATTACAGGAGTGAAGGCTCTAAAGTGCTTGGCTGTGTTTTGGGTGGCACACTTCTTTAGATAAAAACGGTCACAGGAGAGCGGAGCCACATGCCCTCCCAAGGGCGGCAGCGGCATCGGCGGCGGCAGCGGCGGCGGCGGCGGCGGCGAAGGCGGCACGGTCCCACGGTTAGACAAGTTAGCTCGGTTAGATGCTGTGGCGATCATTAGCTGCAGGCCCGGGAGGAGCGCGGGGCGTCCCTCAGGAGAGAGCGGGGGCTGCCCGGAGTACCGACCGCAGTTCGCTCCTGAGCCCCCCGTGGGTGCTCGGCGTGCAGGCAGCTGATGGCCTGTGGTGGATGATTTACAACAATCAGCGTTCAACATTGGTATAGTATGACATTTTAATACATTACACATGTTGACAGACACGAGCGTTTTGGGCGATGACGCATGGATTGTTGCAGTGAAATCGACAAGACCAGTGGGCTCCAGCATCTCGCTAATTCCCCAGCAGTCAGAAGGGAAGCCAAGGAGCGAGCTTTGCCCTAGACACAGCTGAAATGGTCAAAGGAAGGGTGTTGGAGCCACTCAGAACAGTATCGCGGAGATCGTGTTCACATTCATCTTTTACGTGGTTGTTTGACAAAAAAAGTCTTAAACATTGTCAATTTACATGCTATATGATCTGGGTCAAAGTTGGTTGCAAGCAACTCAGAGCGTTGGCAAGAGTAGGTATACAAAGCATAATGTGGTATTTATTTACCGCACCGATTTGTGGTTGAGTCAATAACTTGTTGTCTATGCGGCACTTCTAGCAACTTGTGTCAGTGTTAACTGAATAGCAATTCATGTGGAGAAAGTGAGATAGGCGAGAATAAGCGTTTACATACGCGTGATAAGGTCGGGTTAGGGTTGAAGTAGGCGGTCAAGGGGTGGTCGAGCTTAATTGCTACTGAACGTCTGTTGCTACTGATCATTGTTACTGCACGTGTTTGCCCTCACAACAAATTCATTCCCGTTTCACAACATTTCAATTACAATGATAACTACACCGTTTGAACAGCAGGACAACAATCTGGTGCATTTGGTACATATTAATTACACGTAGCAAAATTTTCTAAGTTGTTAGATAGGCAGATGTCACACTTGACCTCGTGCTTCTAAACAGATAAGAAAAACGTTGATTTGAGATGGTGAGCGAGTCTGTGTAGCTTTATATCAATATTTAACATCATATAAACATACCTCGAGCTGTCAGTGTTTGCTCACACTCGACCTGTTTTACCGCCCGCGGTTCTTCCTCCGACCTCCGCGTCCTCCGCTGGCTCCCGCGCCACTACCAGTCGGCGGGAAGCGCGGCGAGGCCCCACCCCTCGGCGTGGCCCCACCCCTCGGCGAGGCCTGAGAGCTGGACGCAGCGGCGGTCCCAGCGTGACCATGGGTGGCGCCAGCCGGTGTGCCGCCGCGTGATGTGCTCCTTCCCCCACGAGCTGGATGGCTGGGGCCAGCTCTGGTTCCGTCACTGGTGCTTTCCGTAGGCGCCTGGGGCTGAGTCGACTTTCCTGATGTGTCGGTGCTGCTCTGGTCCAGGGCAGGGTGATCGCCGACCAGTTTCTGGAGGTCTTGGATGCCTCTGATTTTGATGGTTGGCCCGTCGTTGTCCGCGCGCACTTTCATTATGCCGAAGTCGGTCCATGCCCTGGCAATTGCCCCTTCCCTCTTGAGTTTTCGAGCCAGATACATTACTTCACTGTTGTGACGGGTTAAACAGTCAGCCACATAGACGGTTCGGAGTGTGTCGGCCCTAAAGCATGACTCTCCGTCTACTACAGCATCGCGGATGGATTTTCTCTCGGAATAGAATTCCGCTCTCTTGAAAAACCTCACAAATTTTACTATAATAGGTCGGGGCTTACCGTCGGTCCGTGCTTTTCCGATTCGATGGGCGTTGCAGACGTCAGTTGCGCAGATGTTAACCCCGATCAGTCGGCCGATCTCTATCACTATGCCCAACGGACTTTCGTTGGCGTCTTCTTTTATACCACTGATGATGACACAATTTCGCATTGAATATTGTTGTAGCTCGTTGAGCGCAAGTTCCTGTTCCGCCAGCCGTTTCTGCATTTCACTGATTTGTTGCTTGAGGGTACTGTTGTCGGTGGCCATCACTCTGCCCGCACTTTTATCTAAATATCACTTGAATTGTTCTCTTTTCCAAATCCTCGGGTGATAATATCACTTCACTGCGTAGTGCACTGGCGCACCCAGGCGAGAGCTCGACCCGACACCCTCCCGCGGCGGCGACCGGACCTGTTCTACTAGACGTCCGTGGATAGAACAGATTGCCTTGAATAAAACAGAGGCCCTGGATAGTAAAGGCGCCCTTTGATAGCATAAGCGTTCCCTAGCAACAATATGGGCGGTACATGAGCTCAAGGTTCACGCGCACCTAAGCCCAATAATGGAGCAATCAATCGATGCCGAAGCACTCCTTAAAGCACGGGCGCCAAATTTCCTAAGAAGTAAAGGCGCCTCTGGGTAGCAAAGGCGACCCTCGACAGTGGTGTAGGTATTCCTGAATAACAGCAGCGTCTCTTGGTAAGAATAGCCCCAAGATGGCACAGGTACCCTGTTGATAGGAAAAGCGCCCCTGAATATCAGAGGCACCCTCTGAATGAGGTGCCCATGGAGAGCATAAGGGCGCCCTATGCATAGCAAAGTGCCGCCCCTTGGATAGCCTAAGCGCCCCTTGCATAGGGTAGGCGCCACTGGGTAGTATAGGTTACCTTGAATAAAAATACGCCCCTCAATACCAAGGTGAACCTGGATAAGAAAAAGCTCCCCTTGGGCACTGGGTATCAAAGGCACCCCCGGAACAGCAAAGATGCCCCTGGATAGCTAGGTTGCGTCCATTGGGGAGCGAAGGCGCCGCTGGGTGGCACAGGTGCCTCATCGAAGCAAAGGCCTCCTCCAGAGAGCATAGGTGTCCCTGATGAGCACAGGTACTCCTGGACAGCCCCTACATTACGTTGCATAATGTTACGATTCCTATTATGACGTATGCTATTATATCAAAGTAAAGGTTATTCAGTGTTTAGATCAAGGTTACAGGTCAATTTTAAAGGTTACTGGCCTTGATGATCAAGGCTTGATCAAAGATCATTGGTAAGCTTGGGCACAGCGCTAGTTATAGCGTAAATTAGGCATAATATGTTGGGTTGTGCCGTGATAGGTCAATGACCTTGAAGGACCTTGACCCCAAAAATTACAGACATTGTTTAGAGCCTTCCCTTTTGGCCTCAGCCCTGTTCTAGAGTATTCGCGCCCCGTTCCGGCCCGTTGGGGGGTGCTTGAACACCCTCTCGAGGTCTCCCAGTGGCACAAAAAAACGTCGGCGCGAAGCGACACAGTACTTGTCACACCTTATCATTGATCAATTCCGCAACTTTCCCTCAAAATTTAAGGTTGCGTCATCTCAGGTCAGGTCACCAGTGCAGGTCAAGTGACCTCATCCCAAAAAATGTTTAAGTTGGCGTAAGTAAGAAAAGGTGAATCTATCGAATTCAAACTTGTACCATATAATGGGCCCAAAAAGTACTAATACATTTATTGCGGGATTTTTCCCATCGATGACCTAGGGACAGGTACGAATCATGACCTCTCCATTGAAAATGCATGGGGTAAAACGGAAATTTGCCGAAAAATTGCTCTATGTCTGCAGACGCCGCTTGGAATACCTTCGGATTCTCCAAATCATGGTATCCTAGGCCTCTTTATCGGTTCATGTTGCAAGTTTAGACATGTTACCTCTGAGAGTTCATCTGGGGCTTCCTAAGCAGGTTTTAAGACTTGGGTTAATTGCTTTGCA
The DNA here is from genome assembly GCA_034440635.1 of Lepas anatifera. Taxonomy (NCBI): domain Eukaryota; kingdom Metazoa; phylum Arthropoda; class Thecostraca; family Lepadidae; genus Lepas; species Lepas anatifera. Next base: position 2,028,907 of record JAOTON010001152.1, read on the forward strand.
GGAAATATTGACAAAACCCGTAGTTTGATACCATTTTTATTGCTATTGTGAGTTGATTCATATGCATACTGACTGAGCTAGGCTAGATGGTGACCTTGACCTAGCCTTAGGTCTGGTCATTTTTATGTTTTGACCTAGTATAGTCATATTATGCATTATTTGATGATTCGCCGTAACGAGAGGAAGCGAATTGTGCCTAAAAATGATTCTAGCTCAACTCTGGCAGATGCTAGAGTATATACACAGAGACATGTTGTAAGCTTTGTCTCGGGAGGGGCCCTAGCGCTGATCGCGGGAAAAATCCCCAATGGCCCCCAGGGAGTCAGGAAATCTGGCGTGGGTGGAATCCGGTAGGAGGGATTTTGGGTCTCCAAAATCAGCTGAGGGGCCCGTGCCAGTTAAGGGGGCCCCAGATAAGGGCCCCCGACGAGCTCATTTGACCTCAGCGCCAACACAGGATTCTCAAGGCCAGCGTGGGGTGCCTACCTATTTAAACGGTTTCTAAATAAGCTCAGGGACTCAAAACTAACCCAGGGGTCCAATTTTCAACTCATGGGGCCCAGACACTCTAAGGGGAACCTGCAGAAGCTCAGAAGGCCCATAAAACTAATAGGGCCAGACTAGCTGGGTGCTTCGACGAACTAGTGCCCAGATACGCACAACGGGTCCCAAACAAGCTGAAGGGATCTATATCAGTTAAACAAAAACAATACCAACCCAGGGGACCCTGACCAGCTTAAAGGACACTAATCCAGCTTGGGGCTCAGGCTCAGAGCTCCAGCTTTTAGCTCAGAGGGCCCAGGACCGGTTTAGGGGGCCCTATATCAATAAAAGGGCCCCATAAAGCTTAATAGGCTTCAGCAGTGACATATAGGTTTCAAGTTCAGTGTGAGGGTCTGGTTAACCAAAGCGGTCCCAGATCAGCTGAGGGGACTCGATATAAACTCATCGAAGTCACCGAAAACTCAGGGGCCCAGGCCCGCAGAGGTTCTGCGGGCTATGAGGCTCAGGTTAGCGTCAATCGGGTATTTCAGTATTGAGCCGTTAGCTGTGATAAGTGGGGGTGGTGGATACGACACCTCAGTTCTTACCATGACCGAATATAACTATATTATTTGCTCATCGCGGTCCAGTTAGTGTCAGTGGGTGCTTTCAGCATTTTCTACCACGGTACCAGTCGTTAGCTGGCCCGAAATATGCTTGATGGTAAACGTGAGCATGTCCTCACTAAAAGGAAGTTTTCATGAAAATAAACATTTACAAATCCTTTTTTAAACGCGTTCTTCATTGACACTGGCCGCCTTTTTGGTGGTAAATTGGCCAGTGGCGGATCCAAGGGGGAGGGGAAAAAGGCATTCCCCACACGAAAAAGCTCGGGGCAAAACTGCGTTTTCGCCCCCAAAGCGATCAACCTCCTTTTTTCCCCTACTCCTCCTTAGTTTATAAGCAAGATTTTGGTGTTCCAACTCTCAACTTCAAACAGAACATAAGTTGATAAGATGTTCCCTGACCTGTCCCCTCGAATCCGGAAATGTAAAAAACACTGAAGATTATATATTCGGGCACAGCCCTTCATCAGAATCATGGAGTAAATATCAATAATTCTCAGTTATAGTATAGCCAGACCTCCATAGTATAGCAAGGCATAGTATAGCCAGCCTTGGATAGGAAGAAGTATCTCGAGCCCATATTTTTCACCCCGTGAAGTTTTTTTTTGCTTTTAGCCTCAAATACCCAAAATTCTACGGGCAAGTGATATTGGTAGCGCAGCTTTTTACTGCGTGACGTTTTTTTTTGCTTTTCGACTTTGGTTTGCCCCTCCTAGATCCGCCACTGAAATTGGCGCCCCTCAGGTTCGGCGCCCCCCAGGTTCGGCGCCCTCCGAGCCTGGGCCCCCCCCTTAACGAAATCCTAGATCCGTCACTGGGTCACCAGTGTAGGTCAAGTGACCTTACCTCAAAAAGTTTAGGATAAAAAGTGAGGACAGGGTGAAGGTATGCAATTGAAACTCATATCACATAATGGGTCCACCGAGTTCTATAAAATATATTCCGAAACTTCATATATCAACGTCCTAAGGTCAGGTACGAGCCATGATCTCTCCATTGGAAATATATGGGGAAATTGTTTGAACTGAATAACTTAGAAATGAATGGTGGTAGAGCATATATTTTAACGGCATTAGGTTTTCCTCATTCTTGCAGTTGTAATGATATGCATTTTGATCTAATTTTACCTTGACCTGACCTTAGATGAGGTCAAATATTATATTTGACTTGATTTACCAAACGAGGTCATGTTATATATCATGTGTTAACGCCCCGGTAGCTCAGTTGGTAGAGCAGTGGGCTCCGGCCCGCAGCTCAGAAACATGCAGTGGCAGTGCATGTCCAGGCTTGGGATCGGTTCCCCTTAGGCGCTCCGGCGCTCAATAGTTTACCCAACGTTGGTCAACTGGCAACTGGCAACTGACTGGTGGGAGGGTGACCTGAGCGGGGCGCCCGTTTCTGTGCTTTGGGAGGCGTTATACTGTGACTTTTAAATTAACTCTTCATTGTGGGAGTTGCTCGTTTGGGTGGTGGGGTCGGGGTCTCCGTGATAAGTCCCTTGAGGACTTGAGTGAGACTATGACTCCAACCAGCGTACTGGGAACAACTTGTACAAAATGTATATAAAATTTGATTTGGCTTGCTGCGAGGATTATGATGGTCTAGAATGTTTTCCTCTATCTTTTACTAGTTCCAATGTAATGACTGACAATCTTCATCTACATGCAATCACTATGGTGGCACGCAATGACCTCTAGTGACCTTAAATGTGACCTGACAAAAATGGTTCTTATATTTTCTATAGACAATTGGGTGGAATGCCCCTCTCTAACTCCCAAAATATCGGGGTTAGAGCAAATCTACAAAATGCAGTATAAAGCTCGTGCGAATCCAGTACGTTTTTACTGCATGTTTAAGCGCTCAGGTCAATGGTTTGACCTCCAGAGGTCAAGTTAGGTCACGATAGGCTATTTTCACTAAAATATGCAATGGTTAAAGGGAATGTGGTACTTTGGTCCATTCCCGGAATTTAGGGTAAATAGGGCTATTTTTAGCCGAAAACCCTGAAATTGTCCCCTACTTTTTCTGAAAAAAATACAATAAACTAAATATTTTGATATTTAAAATGCTCCTCTAGGGTAAGAAATAAACCTCTGCCTGTGCATGACGTTATGATCTGGCAACTAATATCATATTAAAAGGGCTTCAATAGGCTGACTACTCACTATGACGTCAGCACGTCGTTACGCTAACAGCTGACAACTGCGGCCAGCTCCTTGGGTACATTTTGTGTACATTTCAGGACTTTCAGGTAGATTTCTAGCTTTTCTCTACGGAAATTTTTAGTTCGAAGACAAATTATATGTTGAGTACCGGATTTTCCGGCGCGCTTTACAGATTGGCTATCTCAGTCAAAATCACGCATTCCCTGCATTCCCTTTAACATAGAACAAACGCAAGACTCATGGTGCCACGTTCCCTTTAATAAATCTGGGTATAACTCTCACGCTTTCAGAGCTATTGGGGTCTGGTAAAAACATTTGATAGAAAAAGGTCACGGCTTTCTCCGCTACGTGGAACAAAATGACTTTCGGTCAGTTTTTTTACTTCCAGAGGTCACTTCGTGACCTAATATGACCTGAGGTCACCAAAGGTCAAAGAATGACCTTGCCATATATTAAATGGAAGCCAGTGATGACACGTACACGATGATCTTTGATTCAGCGCTCTAGCTTGATTAGTTCAAAAGTTATCGTCAACATACTGTTTTTACCCCTGATGACCTGTGATGACCTCAGATAGGTCACAGGGAAACTATCGCCCCTAGGATCCGTGAAAGGGTGTCCAAGAGCACTTTTCTGAACAATCTGAGCATTTGAAATTATTTGTGTGACTTTTAGATCATAAAACAACTTTTTCACATGAGACAGTATAAGACAGCATAAAACATGCTTTTTCAATAGGAGAGGTCACCTCGTGGCTGGCCTCAGGTCACGGAAAAACCGGATGTACATGCTGTAGATCCTGGAGGAGTCATGAAGTGTAGGAAGTTTCAAATTGATCGGCTGAGAAATGTAGCTATGGTAGAGGTCAAAACATGAAGATGACCTTGGTTGACCTCGCCTGGTGACCTGACCTTGTGTGACCCGGGATAAAACATTCAGGGATGGTGGGAAAATGATGGGGTGAGAGGTAGAGCACTCAACCGCGGTGCTGCATCTCTTCGGTTTTTTTGTTATTAAAAAAAGAACTTTAAAGGGAATGTGTCACCTCGGTCGAATCCTGGAATTTAGTGAAATTGGGCGTACTTATAGCCAAAAATAATGAAACCACTCATGATTTTTCTGAAAAATGTTCAATAAGCTCAATATTTTGTTTTAAAAATACTCCTTTTTGAAAATAAATAAACAAATATCTGCCAGTGGATGATTTCATGGTCTGGCAACCACTACCATACTTGAAACGCTTCAAGGGCTCGTGACGTCAGCATATGTCGTCACACCAGTAGCTCACAACAATGGCCGCCCGGCGAGGGGCTGATGAAGGGGCTGGTGTCAGGTAGGTTTTAGCTTTTTTCTACGCAAATATCGAGTTCCAAGACAAACGATATATGGAGTACTAGGTTTTCCTACTTGCTTTACAACTTGGCTATCTCGGTTAAAATCAAGTTATGAAGGTGCCACATTCCCTTTAAGGGGCCCTCGATGGCCCCCGGTGGGGCGAGGGTTAAAAGCACTACGTTTCGCATGATACAGAGCGGACAGAAATGACTGCCCATTTATAAATTGAGAGAATGGGTGCATTCGGGATTAACTCCCAAGCTATCGAAAGTATCAGTTGTAACATTTTCAGTAACGTAGAACTTCATTGTTCTTCCTGAGAAATACGGTATACATTAGAGGCGCCATGGGTGGTGACCATTGAGCGGGCAATGCCACAGCCATTAAAAAAACAAGTTAACAGTATATCAAGGGAATAACTGTGCATTTCGAAAATGTGCTATCTTTCTTCCAAGTGGGCCCACATATGTCACAAATCGCACGGTTCTATTCTTTCTATAATACATTTCAGCATTCTGTCACATGATCACTACATCTCTATCACATCTCACAATTTCATGCACAGCAGCCTCTCTCCTATCATGACGAATTAAAAACAAAAGCAAAGGAAGATGGAAAATTCCCTCTTGGATTTGATGTTTCTGTGTTTATCATGCCGTCTCACCGTTCCAAATATCAGTTTGATTATGGAATCTCGTTTATAAGCTTCTTCTTGGGGAGCAATTAATATTGCGGGGTTATTGTTTGGCTTGGATTGACAGAAACATCGAAGCTTTTCCGCCAAGCTAATTGTCCTAAAACGCTGACAGTACACTGAAAACCGGTGGAGAACCCGTAGAGTTCTTGCACTTAATTTGCACCATATCAATAATCGGACAGCAAATTTTAAGACCTGTCAGGGTTCTCAACGAGACTGATAGGGGTTCTCATATCGAGACGTGATGCGCTTCTTTATGTTCTTCGGTGAAACGTATTTCATTTCTTTCAGGAGAACTCAAACAGTTCTCAGCTGTCTTAAGAATGTTCTGTGAGTACCCTTTCCGGTTTTTAGAGTTTTCTAGAAGAAGCCGTATCCATCTTTCAAGAAGTAATAGATTCTCGAAATTTTCACGCTGCGTCTACTCTGAGAACGACTACCTTTCTTCTTGAAGACGTGCTAAAATTCTTTCATATGGTGCTTAAACACTCAAAACCGCTCAGGAGAACTTTGCCACAAACTTCTCCCATTAGAAGCCAGTGGTGTCTCCCTGTTCTATCCCAATACCTCATTGAGTTCTTTGCATTTTGGCGGGAAAGTGTAAGAAGCCCCACGTATCTTTCGGATGAGAACCCATTGGGACCGTTCTCATGCAAGAGAACAGGCGAGCACCGGCACTCAAATAGATCAATTTTAGTTTCTTCGTAAAGAACGCAAAGAAGGGATAGCGTTCTCGAACTACTTCTCGGGAATGGTCTCAGCTGATTGTGCGTGTGCGTGACGCTGCGGGGCTGCGTCGCCATGGCAACACAACGACGCCACAGCGGATGGTTCATTTGCAGTGGGAAGCTCCGGGAGTTGAGAAGTGGAGCATCTGGCGCCTGTTTTGTTAGGTAAGTGTGACGGCACTTTGTTAATTGGTAACAACTGTCGTGTAGTAACTAAATGTGGCTACTGGCCTATGGAAAATTTGCATCTTTGTACAAAACTGTGGTACCACCGACACTTTGTGGCAGACCTGGCAAAACGTTTAGATGGGGCCAGCCCTGGAAAAAAATTCGAAAACTTAGTGTTTCTGAACAATAAAAATACAAAACGCTTTGCGCTTTGAAGAAGGGTCACGGGATCCACTGGCGATGTGCAGTTAGGTTGACTTTACCGTCTTCCTGCGAGAGGCGAGGTTTGGGAAGGAGGGGGAGGGTTGGTTTTGTCCATCCGTCCATAGGCAGATCTTGAATTGCCGATCAGGGGAGAGACACATGTTCAGGGCGTCATCCAGACCTGGGGGACGCCAATGCCAGGGCGGCACAAATATATACGTTGGGCGCCAAATCCGATCGCGATAGCGCTTATTCTTGCTTCCCGGGAAGGAAGCGAAATTTATGGGGGCCCCCATTGACCTTTCAGAAAGTGTCATTGATCTCTCAGGGTGCATCGATAATCGGTTGGGCGAAGTGGTGGCAAAAGTCATTAAAAAGTATCTTTGTCCCATAGATCGGTCTATGCATCCCTCATATTCCTCTGATATATCTTTAAAATAAAGCTGGTAAAATATAGCTTATGAACCGGCATCTTAATGCTCAAATAGAACAGACCAGTGGCGGATCCAAGAGGCCTGCCCCTTAGAAATGTCCGAACCCCAATAGTAAATGCATAGCTGGATGCTGTCCGAGGTGCTGGCGGGGCAGGCTCCAAGCCCCCACCCCCCCTCAAATGAAGTCTTGGATCTGCCACATTAACTCAAACGTTTGGGTGTTTTTGGTCCATTTTTCGCGTGTTTTGAGCAGACTCATTTCCTTTTTCAGAGGCAGAACAAGTGGCGGCCATCAAAAGCCTGCTCGGGACTGCTGGGTTGGTGGTTCGTCAAAGCTGAAAATCGAGGAGGTCAGCCTAGTCCTCAGAGATCAGCAGCTTTTAGAGGAGATGCTGGACGTGACTGGGCCTCACGCAAAGCCCTGTGCGTTTGTGAACAGATATCTTCTTTATCTGCAGACATAAGGGCCTGATCATTAGTTATGCTCCCTTTATAGGGGCGTTCGACCTCCCTACTGACGTCATGTGCCTCCACTGTTTGCAGGCCACATCATAACAATTTTGATCCGTTTTTGTTACAATATAAAGAAAACGCATTGTGTTGTTTTGTCGCCAAGTGAATCTTTAAGAGTCTATAAATATTTGATTGAACACCAGTGCATTGTATTAACTTTGGCGTGATTTTCCATGCCTCACCACACCAGTTTCACTTCTTTGGCATCCCATTCTTTTGGAGAAGTCACGGTTACGTATGCCCATTTTCAGCTGCAGTTCTGTATGAATTATCCGCTTTTTTCTAAGTGCTTAACAATTTGGCTGACACTCAAACACGAGGTCATGTTTCTGATTAGCTCCACCACAACAGTGGAGCTTATCAAAAATGTGACTTGGCATCCGGCCTTAGACCTAATTGCTAAGTGCTACGAATAAGCGGATAATTTACGTGGAGCCAGCGGCATTCCTCCTTTAAGCACCATATGAAAGAATTTTAGCATGTCTTCAAGAAGAAAGGTAGTCGTTCTCAGAGTAGACGCAGCGTGAAAATTTCGAGAATCTATTACTTCTTGAAAGATGGATACGGCTTCTTCTAGAAAACTCTAAAAACCGGAAAGGGTACTCACAGAACATTCTTAAGACAGCTGAGAACTGTTTGAGTTCTCCTGAAAGAAATGAAATACGTTTCACCGAAGAACATAAAGAAGCGCATCACGTCTCGATATGAGAACCCCTATCAGTCTCGTTGAGAACCCTGACAGGTCTTAAAATTTGCTGTCCAATTATTGATATGGTGCAAGTTAAGTGCAAGAACTCTACGGGTTCTCCACCGGTTTTCAGTGAAGGAGGAATGCCGCTAGCTTCACGTAAATTATCCGCTTATTCGTAGCACTTAGCAATTAGGTCTAAGGCCGAATGCCAAGTCACATTTTTGATAAGCTCCACTGTTGTGGTGGAGCTAATCAGAAACATGACCTCGTGTTTGAGTCTCAGCCAAATTTTTAAGCACTTAGAAAAAAGCGGATAATTCACACAGAACTGCAGCTGAAAATGGGCATACGTAACCGTGACTTCTCCAAGAGAATGGGATGCCAAAGAAGTGAAACTGGTGTGGTGAGGCATGGAAAATCACGCCAAAGTTAATACAATGCACTGGTGTTCAATCAAATATTTATAGACTCTTAAAGATTCACTTGGCGACAAAACAACACAATGCGTTTTCTTTATATTGTAACACAAACGGATCAAAATTGTTATGATGTGGCCTGCAAACAGTGGAGGCACATGACGTCAGTAGGGAGGTCGAACGCCCCTATAAAGGGAGCATAACTAATGATCAGGCCCTTATGTCTGCAGATAAAGAAGATATCTGTTCACAAACGCACAGGGCTTTGCGTGAGGCCCACTCACGTCCAGCATCTCCTCTAAAAGCTGCTGATCTCTGAGGACTAGGCTGACCTCCTCGATTTTCAGCTTTGACGAACCACCAACCCAGCAGTCCCGAGCAGGCTTTTGATGGCCGCCACTTGTTCTGCCTCTGAAAAAGGAAATGAGTCTGCTCAAAACACGCGAAAAATGGACCAAAAACACCCAAACGTTTGAGTTAATGTGGCAGATCCAAGACTTCATTTGAGGGGGGGGTGGGGGCTTGGAGCCTGCCCCGCCAGCACCTCGGACAGCATCCAGCTATGCATTTACTATTGGGGTTCGGACATTTCTAAGGGGCAGGCCTCTTGGATCCGCCACTGGTCTGTTCTATTTGAGCATTAAGATGCCGGTTCATAAGCTATATTTTACCAGCTTTATTTTAAAGATATATCAGAGGAATATGAGGGATGCATAGACCGATCTATGGGACAAAGATACTTTTTAATGACTTTTGCCACCACTTCGCCCAACCGATTATCGATGCACCCTGAGAGATCAATGACACTTTCTGAAAGGTCAATGGGGGCCCCCATAAATATCGCTTCCTTCCCGGGAAGCAAGAATAAGCGCTATCGCGATCGGATTTGGCGCCCAACGTATATATTTGTGCCGCCCTGGCATTAGCGTCCCCCAGGTCTGGATGACGCCCTGAACATGTGTCTCTCCCCTGATCGGCAATTCAAGATCTGCCTATGGACGGATGGACAAAACCAACCCTCCCCTCCTTCCCAAACCTCGCCTCTCGCAGGAAGACGGTAAAGTCAACCTAACTGCACATCGCCAGTGGATCCCGTGACCCTCCTTCAAAGCGCAAAGCGTTTTGTATTTTTATTGTTCAGAAACACTAAGTTTTCGAATTTTTTTCCAGGGCTGGCCCCATCGAAACGTTTTGCCAGGTCTGCCACAAAGTGTCGGTGGTACCACAGTTTTGTACAAAGATGCAAATTTTCCATAGGCCAGTAGCCACATTTACTTACCATACACGACAGTTGTTACCAATTAACAAAGTGCCGTCACACTTACCTTATCAAAACAGGCGCCAGACGCTCCACTTCTCAACTCCCGGAGCTTCCCACTGCAAATGAACCATCCGCTGTGGCGTCGTTGTGTTGCCATGGCGACGCAGCCCCGCAGCGTCACGCACGCGCACAATCAGCTGAGACCATTCCCGAGAAGTAGTTCGAGAACGCTATCCCTTCTTTGCGTTCTTTACGAAGAAACTAAAATTGATCTATTTGAGTGCCGGTGCTCGCCTGTTCTCTTGCATGAGAACGGTCCCAATGGGTTCTCATCCGAAAAATACGTGGGGCTTCTTAAACTTTCCCGCCAAAATGCAAATAACTCAATGAGGTATTGGGATAGAACAGGGAGACACCACTGGCTTCTAATGGGAGAAGTTTGTGGCAAAGTTCTCCTGAGCGGTTTTGAGTGTACAGATTCACACTGTCTGCGACTTTTTTCAATGCATTACCGATATTGTATTACAAATATTTGCCACATGAACTGGCAAAATGATTTTAATAATATTTGATACAAAATCCACTTCACAATCTTTCTTCATGATTCGGAAAAATTAGCAAATATAGTTTAAGTTAATGTTGGATTCTCCCAGCAGCCTAACCTGCCTACAATTGTTGGATCCATCCAACAATTGCTTTCTCTCTCTCCCAAGACCTGGTCGCAGTTGTCAGTTTTCCTAAGAGATGCCAAAGAAGGCGTGGACAGAATGTGTAGCGCTTCAATGTTTCAGATACCGCGCAAAATAAATACCTTTCTTTATTTTCCTTCCATCTCAACGCCAAATCACAATTGCAAATACCACTAGACCAAACACCGCCTCCTAAGACGTTTTTGGAACAAACCCAAAGAGAAATTAAGCCTAAACTTTGGAAGCTGTAACACTAGTTTCATCGTTTCAGAACCAACATTTGACGTCACAGCCGGTCATCATGGGGACGGCGAGGTACGGCGGGAAAGGCTGCATATTTGGTGATTCGGACAGATATCTTCCCAAGAGGATAGCGGAATGAGGAGTTGAAAACCAGCCCTCGTCAGTTAAGGGAAAACAACTGAAATACAATCGTTTAAATAATTGTGAACACTGCTTGATGAAACGCGCTGGCATGCTTCAAGAAAGATTTGGGCAACTGGCGGAAGGGTGCCTAGGCATATGTTATGGGTAGCTATCGTACGTGAGTTATTATGCCCCTGAAAACAAATATCCACAGTTGTAGGCTTATATCTCATTACTTTGAGATCAGCCTATTCACTTACTGATGTCAGATTTCAAGTAAATTCCGAAGAAAACATTTTCAGCTAACTTCCTGGTTGAACTCTTCTGTACGTCGATATTTTCAACACGCACCCCGCTGGGGTCCCTTGCACAACGCACCCCGCTGGGGGGCGTTTTTCACCCCCTCCGTATCTCGTTTCCCACGAAAGCTAAAGGAAAATTACGGGTTGTGTTTGAAAGCTCTTGACAAGACAAAGAGATTTTATACGAATAATTTTTATGTCAGGTCAATATTGAGGTCAGCATAGGTCAAAGAAGGCTCCATAGGCCTACAACAGAGCAGTGTACGTTTACCGCTCTAGATATGCCCTCAGGGGAGCTAGAGCAAATATTTATGCATCATTGGATTCTTCTCATCGCGGTAAATCGAATAACGTATAATATGACCTTGCTAGATCAAATAGTCAAAATGACCTGACCTCGAGCTAGGTCAGGGTCACAAAGTGACCTGATGTGGTCATGTTGCATATCAATCGACTCCCCGTGACAAGATAAGCACAATGAAAGCAGAATGGGAGCTTTATCTGAATTCAGTGAGAAGTTATTGGCAAAACAATCACTCTCTGCTCCTGTGACCTGATATGACCTTTGAGAGGTCAGATGCGCAAAAACTCAACTTTATGGTCAAGATCCTGGTAAGAATACACCGTTTGAGCATTTTGAGCTTTATCTATCCCGGATTTACCAAAAACGAGCCCTTCCTGTTTTTCTCCATAGACTTATAATGGGGTGACCAAAACATTGACCCCACCTTAGGTCAACAATATCAAAATTCCGAGATAGCAGATTTGTAGACCCTAATAGCCTTATTATAATGTGGAAGTTTCAAACTGATCGGTTTGCTGATATTCCCTGGCCGCTGCTTCAAACTCGTTATTTTTGGCTTTGAGGTCGGGTCACTTGCCCCTGAATAGCTCCTTGACCTGACGTGACCTTAACTCAAATATTGGGTCAGATGTGTAAAAGGGACCAGGGATAAGGTAATGTAAATTTCGATGTTCTGCGTCTCTTCTTTTTGGGCTATCTGGGGAAAACCAGGAGGGGGAGAATTTCGCCCCCTAGCGGGGCGCGTGCTAAGAAAGTAATTACAACCACTGAACCAGGGAGTAAAAATACGACAAAATGTATATAAAGCAAGTGTATTATATGAATTCCCACTCCTTGTCTCATCAACGATCGTCAGTAGGTCAAAATCACGGCGCCTGAGGTAAAGAGATAAGCGAACATGCCATCCACACCGCGCGGCGTGCGCCAACTGCGAGTATCTGTGATATATTCCGCCAGGATTTCTATGCTTAGAAGCAAATACCCACAATTCTTATTGCTGTTCTTTATTCTTTGGGACGTGCTTTTGTATTTGCTACTGCTACTTTCCCAATCCACGCTAAGGAGCATATGTTTAAAAGAGCCTACATGTTTTTAAATTCTACAACCTTTTTAGTAAATAGAAACTGTTTTAAAATACCAGCATTATGTTAACTAGCTCATTACAAACAATTTTTATGGATAGTTTTACCCACTTAACATTACTTTAATTGGATGAAAAGGCTGTAGAAGAAATGTCTGCGCGGGCAAAGTGTAAAATTTACGGGGCTATAACTCCCAAACCGTTTCACCTAGCAATTTAACAATGTCACTGGCGTGTTCTGACCTGCCAATGACCCCATACACAAAGTTTAAATGAAATCGGAGATATGAGGGTGTAGGGCCTGTGCTGAAATGTCGTGTGTGACGTGTTTCCACATGAGAAACAGTAGAGTTTGTTCCGCACGTGTCGAACATAACTAAATTGTCTGCCTAGTGCACGAGGTGTGAGAATACAGACTTTGGAATAGAATTAAAGAGTTTACACCTTCTATGAATTAGAGAATAATGAATGACATAGAATCCAACAATAGAGAACGAAACATCGTGGAATGCCCAAGGTCAAAGAATGTGACAGGTTAGAGAAGAGAAGGTCTAGCGTCTGACAGAGTTGAAATCAAATCAATTTTAGGCACCCTTGGATTCCTCACGTTATAGTAAACCAAATGATATATAACTGTTAGCTCAAAAATAAAAATGGCTCGACTTAAGTTCAGATCAAGGTCACTATCTGACCTATCGTAGCCAACATGCATGTGGATCGCTCACCATAATGATCTAAACGTAACGGTATCAAATTAAAAGCTTTGTCATTTCCTGCGAAGTTATTGATCCAAGTCTGAAAACCTCATTAAGTAGTCTCGGATGATCCCTCAGAGGTCGCGGGTCTAAACTTGTAATATGAACCCGGAAAGGGGCCTAGGATACTACGATTTGTTGAATAGAGAGCTATTCTAAGCTGTATCGAACGAAATATATAATTTTCGGCCAGTTTCCGTTTTCCCCATGCATATCCGATTGAGGGGTCATGATCCGTACTTGACCCTTGGTCATTGGTGTGAAAAATCCCGGATATGCTCTGTAGTACTCGGTGAACCCATTACGTAGTATGACTTTCAATAAGGTAGATTCATCCTGTTCTTACTAATGATCTCTTAAACTTTTGGAAGGTGAGGACATTTGACTTGCACTGCTGACCTGACCTAAGATGACCTAACGATAAAATTTTGGGCCAAGTTGGATAATTATTCAAGCATAAAACGTGGCAGGGACGGCAGCGCTTCGCACCGTCGTTTTTTTGTGCCGCCGGAAAAACCCTGGAGGTTGTTCGAGCACCCCCACCGGTGGGAGGGTTAAGCCCTCCTCCACAAACTACAACATCCTGCTGCCTTTTGGCATGGAGAACAGAGCATCTGCTATTCGGTCGGGGTCGGTGCCGGCCGTGCTATATTTATCCTTGGTTAAATGCCTTAACATTTACCTATTATTTTCTGTTCACTCTGTTCCGAGCTCGCTTCAGCTGACGACCCAAACCCGGCGAGTGTCTGTGAGCTACTGTATTGGGCGACTGACCCGGCACACGGCGGTGGCGGCTGCACCGCCTGAGGCAGTGACCGACCGGGCGGGTGGTAGTGGTGCCAAACAACATCACTGTACAAGTGGTTCCAAATATCACCGTACACACTCCACGCTTAAAACTTGTGAAAGGTTTGCTTCCACGTGTCTACGACTTTTCATTCCATAAAACACATCTATACCTTTTAAGTTCCTTGGTGGCACTAAATGAGATCTTTTAATAAACCATGGAACTGAAATAAGTAAACTTCGGGTGGTAAGGCTTTGTTTTATGTAAACCAACGCAGAGCAATGTAGTTGCATTTCGCAAGAGGTTTCATTCCTTACACATGGGTTGCTCAGCTTCTAGTTTATTTTTGCTGATCTAATCCGTTCGCGCGTTGCCTTAATTCGGGGACCTGTGAGCATTTCCCTAATAAGAGTGATTGTATAAACTCGTAATTGAAAAAGGGACGTTAGCTTTTCGTTTCTTGGTCGCATTGAGAAGGCTTAAAACGTTGAATTTGGCATTGAAGGCAAATTTTGCAAATTTGGCTTTTGAGATCTAAGTCAATAAAATCGTCAAAATATTTGTTCTAAGATTGTCGCCACGCCCCCTTCCCATCAGTCTCCAAATTCTAAGACTAATTCCCCGCAAACACGAGCTCTGCATTTGCCAGTCAGTATGTCATGAAAGCAAAATCCGTGCCTTACGGGTGCCTTCTGTCACTTCCCCGAATCCAAACCGATGCGTTTGAACGCTATGAAATAAGTTTAACACGCGCATTGACGGGGGCGGGTACCCGCCCCCCTCGGGTTTTTCGGAGATAGCAGAAAAACGGCGGCGCGTAGCGCCACCGTACTTGGTATACCTTTTCCCTCATCATTTTTACAACTTTTGTGAAAATTTTAAGGTTAGGTCATCTCAGGTCAGGTCACCATTACAGGTCAAGTGACCCGACCTCAAAAACAGTTTAAGATAGCATAAGTTGGAGCAGAGTGAACTTATCCGATTGAAGCTCATATCACATAATGGCCCCACCAAGTTCTCTAAACTATGTTCCGGTATTTTTGATATCAATGACCTAAGGTCAGGTACGAGGCATGACCTCTCCATTGAAAATACATGGGAAAATGGTTTTTACGGAATAACTCAGTAACGGATGGCGATAGAGCATTTATTTTAGCTGCATTAGACTCGCCTGGGCTTTGCGGTTCTAATGATATGCATTTTATATAATTTGACCCTGACCTGACCTCAGGTCAGGTCAAATCCTTGATTTGACGTAGCAAGGTCAAATTATATATCATTCGATTCGGCTTGCTAAGAGGATTCATATAGTTCAAGTCGTTTTGCTCTATCTTTACTTGTTCAGATTTAATGGCCGAAAAACTGAATTTACATGTTATCCCTATGACGGGCATGTTTTGACCTCTCGTGACCTTAAATGTGACCTGACAAAAAAATGATTCAAATATTTTCGATGGAGAAGTGGATGGGCAGCCCAACACCGTTTACCGTTTTTTGCTACCTACCGTGGTTCTCGAGATCTTAGGGGGCGGGTACCCGCCCCCTGTCAATGCGAAGGTGGCTCAGACCCCCGTCAATGCGCGTGTTAAATACGTTTGTCCATTAAAAATGCATTCATCTCGCCAAAAAATAATTAACACATTTGGATCAAAATTTACCCAAAGCTCTTGTTATTCATATCGAATCTGAATCGAATCGAATCCCATATCGAATTTGTCAAGATGCAGGGATTCGTTCAGGCATCTTTCCGGCCGACAGAACCATAGGTGTATTATATAAAACTTATCATGGGGTGCAGTAAAGGGATACTCGGGTAATTGGTCGCCATTTGCCCAAGAGGGCTGCTAATTCTGGGCGACACAACCTTTCAGAGGTGTGTTGAATCGAATTGGAAGGGCGCTGATGCTTGCATGGTAGTGGGGGGGGTGGTATGACTTAAGGCATTTTTGCACGGGGGCCAATGTTGAATCTGGGAGGAAGGGGCACCCGCCCGTTGTCCCCTGGATCAATTATAGGGAAAAATGGACATCGATTTGCATCCCTAGGTCAAACCTCCATCCACCATCCGAAAATTCATGAACGACTTACATGCCTCTAAACATGCCCAACGTTACAGAGCTGTAACGTTAACGTTTTTAACGTTATAGCTCTATAAACGGGGATGTAAAATATAAAGAAATTATATTTGAATGAATTTGAACTCATGGACCTGACTACATTGTGCATAAACATAAGCATTCATTTCCCCTAGAACATCGTAAGTTACGGGGTTTCTTTACCCTGTCCCAGTCAGCCCACTCGTATTCTTAGCATGGCTCAGCGGGCTCTGGCCGTGCAGCGGTGACCCTCACCCCAGTCACGTGACCAACTGCCTACGGCTAAGCTGTTATCCACTCTTCACCGTAGTTGTGTAGACTGGTGTCTACGGCTGGTTTGCTGGTTGTCACGAGAGCAACGCCTCTGAGTGATTCGTATGTAAAGGCGACAGCACTAGCGCGCTACCGCTTTGGGTTGATCGTTGCACCACCGGTTGCGGTAGATGTTGACCTACTTCCAGTCATACTGTAGAAATTATTATTAGGTTGTGTGTTTGAGGAGTTAGGTTAACTAATATTAGGTAAAGGCTTGAAATGGTGGAAAATAATTACTCTGGTACTGTTATTGGCTGACAAAAGTTTAATTTAGGCCTACTAGTGGTTTCCGCACAGCACTGCCGGGCGGCTGCTGGCCACGCGTGTGACCTAGGTCATTTCCGGTATGGCTGACATCGGTGCTGGTGGTGTGCTTAGTGCTGCAGTATCTACCCCGTGGACGTAAGTGTTTTTAGTTAGTGTCTTGGATTATTGTTGAAACTGATTTGCATAGATGTTTGTTTTGCTTACTGATACCATTTCGATGGCATTTGGGCTGGTATGCCAATTTGGCCGGCATCCTCAACTTATATTCTTAGGACGGTGTGCAATGTCTTGTCTTGAATATTTGTAATGTGTTTCAGGGCAGAAGTAATGAGAAATTAGCAGAAGTAAGCAGATGTAAGCTGAAGTTATGGCGAAAATGTAATATAAATTTGAAGCGGCAGCCATGCCTTTTCACGGAGACCTCCGTGGTATGTGTCGTCCAACAAGTGGAGGCGACTACATTTGGTGACAGCGGTGGGATGAGCAACGTGGCAGGTTCGTTTCCTCATGGCAGGTTCGTTTCCTCATTTGAAAGCAGCGTTAGGAAAGAGTATACAAATTCCAGCTATCATCTCTGCATTCTGGAAAGTGATCCTTGAAATTCTACAAACTCTAACGGCTTCGGCAAACATCCGCTACAGGAGGTCAAGTACTAATGGACAGAAATGTTCCTGATGTTTCTGCTTCTCAGATTAATAGAAATGATGACAATCCTCCAATTAGTGTAGAATCGTCTGGGGATTTCATTGCTCCAGTTAAGGACAGCGTTCCCGGAGCAATAATGAGTGCTGTTGTAAATAGTGGTTTGGTACCGCTTCCATTGGCTGTCGGTTCAGTATACACTTCTGGTACGGATGAGCCAAGGAGGTCATCACGGATTCGTAAGCCCCCTGACAGGCTTGAATATTGACATGATCGAGAAAAGTTGGCCAGACTGTAAGTTTTCTTCTGCCGTTTACGGGAGTAGTGGTGTAGTCGTGTTCATGGTGGTTATCTTTCTCACGGGATGAATCGTAGAAATGGTGGACAAGTCTGACAGGTAGAAAATATTTTACCGCTTCACGTTTTATGTTTTCGGGTAATCAAATTACCTTACTGTTCCCGGAGGATGATAGTTGTGGAATTTTTTCTAGATACTTAGATAATTCCTACGTCAATACTTATTAGAACACACAATATTCGCGTTTTTTTAATTTCTTCATCATAACGGGATAGGGTTAATGTTCAGCAGAAAAGGTCAATGTCAATGCAGAATGCGTCAATGTGGAGGCGACTACAGTTGTACCGTGTGCACCACGCCAGGTGTTTCATTGATCGGTTCCCGCCATTACGGCTTACGCACGGCGCAGTGTCACGTGGTACAGACTTGATTGACGGGTCTGGGTCAGAGGAATGCGCCTGCGATAGGCGGTGCCAGGTATTCTAGCGTTTGCCCCGTCTTCGTGGACTTAAAAGTGTTTTATAGAGTAACTTTGAAATTTGTGGTCAGATGAAAACGCAATGCATGCCAATTGAAAGACCCTGACGAATAGCTTCTATAGCGCTTGAAACCAGGACGCCGGGCATCATTGCTCTTGAGATATTTGGCAAAAATAGCCGGACTAATAGTACCTACCAGTCAGTATGGAACCGGCTACATCGACAGATGTCTCCATTTATCGGCATCCTTGCGGCATAGTTGCGCCCGCACGCTCCCTTTCACATACCACACCGTATGATACGGCGAAGCTATCCAGACTTCTCGGGCCCGGCAGAGCAGAGGACTGCTCCGTAAGTGCTCCGGCTACACGAGGCGAGCCATCAGAGCGCGCCACCGGACTGGTGGCTCTATTGATAGGCCAATCAGGCCGTGCCGCCAATAACAACGGCGCTGGTTGTTAACTCTTGCCCCGGTGGCGGGTACGAGCCACCTTCGCCCTGGTGGGGGGGCTAAAAAAGACCCCCACGATCTCAAAAACTAAGAGAGCTAGAAAAAAGCAAAAAACAGCAATCGAAAGCTCTTCGAAAATTATATCGAAAATACTTCGGTCATTTTTCTTGTCAGGTCAATATCAAGGTCACCAGAGGTCAAAATAGGTCAAAATCGCTTATATGAGGTGTACTAAGAAAACCTCATATATCTCAGAAACTATGATAGCTAGAAACATTTTTCTAACACCATTCGAAAGCTCTTGAGATGCGCTTTCATTGAGTGCCATTCATTTTTGTGTCAGGTCAAAGCCTAGGGAGCTACAGGTCACTAAATATTGGGAATATTATTGGGTATGTACCTAGCCACCCATGCATGAGGGCGCTTACTTTTTCACTAATAGCTCCCAAACCAAACAAGATACAGCCATAGTTTATGCACCATTGCAATCCTCTCGTCAATACGAATCGAATTATATATGATATTGCTATGGCAGGTCAAATTTAAGAATTTGACCTGACCCAGGTCAACGGTCTTACCCAACTTGACCTGGTATAGTCATGATGTATATCATTTGACTTCCAGTGACTATACAAACACTTTGGTGACAAAATAAAAACTCTATCTTATTTCATTCAAAATTTATAGAGAAAAACACCAAAAAATGCTTATTTGACCTAAGGTGACCTTTTAAAGGTCACAAGTCAAAAATTTTGGCATCAGCTCCAGAAATGGGCTAAGAGCAAGTCGCAACCGATGTTTGAAGTTAATTCCATCCACACTTACTGAGAAAAGCTCATTTGTGATTTTCCCCATGTGTTGACAATGGGGAGGTCATGCTCTGCACATGACGTTAGGTCACCAATATCAAAAATCCCGGAACAAATGTTGTAGCTCTTGGTGGGCCCAATATGTGGTATGAGTTTCAATTTGATCGATTGACCCTTCTTTTAGTTATGCGGTCCTAAGTATTTTTTGAGGTGAGGTCACTTCACCTGGCCTGGTGACCTGACCTGATATGACTTTGAGCCAAAATTTTCAGGAAAGATGTAAAAATGATGAAGGAACAGCTAAACCAAGTTTGGCGGCGCTGCGCGCCGCCGTTTTTTGGTCACTTTGGAAAAACCCGAGGGGGGTGTAAAAAGACCCCCACCCGGGCGAAGGTTAAGAAGGACTTCCGTGCCAGGCAAGCACTACCCGGTTTACTGCTCTCTCCTGGGTAGGAAACGGTCGAGGAAAAGGCCACAGGATGATGGCTTTGATCCAGAGACCTATCCAATACAATAGCGACGCCCTAACCAACTGCGCCAAGACGCCTTATCTAATCATTGGACCTTTCCCATACAATAGCGATGCCCTAACCAACTTCGCCACCGCAGTGGCCCAGTCATGACCTTTAAGTGACATATGCTCCCAGGAATTATTTGATTTTGTCCATCTGTCGCTCAGAATTGTGCACACTTCAGACACCTGCAGGACCTTCCAAAGTCAGTAACTAATACGAGATTTCGCAGCAGTGTTTGTCACCGCGCGAGCGAATTTCTATAATTATTTACATATGCCACAAGGCACATACAAAAAAGGCAGAGTACAAAATCTTAAAAACGATGGACTGGTCTTCGGAAGCGTCTGAAGCCTGTTTCCAGTTGTTTCTCGCTCACCTTTCCCAGGCTTGTCGCCAGCGCAGCCTGTATCATGGTGGCTAGCACTGCGTTCAGCAGCGACAACAGCAGAGCGCGCCCTGACGGCACCAGGAAGAAGAGCAGAGCCTCCGCCGCCAGGATGCCGTTGTAGCCCCAGACGCCGCGGTAGACCAGGTCGTAAGATTCCACGCTGAACACGACACCTGGCGAACAGCATTTGTGTTCAAGGTGACGATATACAAACCAACGTGATTTCGGGAGCGCGCCTACCCATAGCCATATGCATATACCACAGGTGCAGAAACTGGGCAACTCGGCTACCGGGGTATGCGACACATTTGTAATATCCAAGGTGAATGACTGTAACAAAAATAGAGCTCCCGGCTGCATGGTCTGACCTCAAACTGCATTTTTTCAAAATTCTGAATAAAGCATGTAATAATAATTTTAATTTAGTATATTGTTTTTCGATTGCACAGCGTACCCTTGATGATATAATGTACGCACTATGATCAGTTTCTACTAACACTGTGGATCCCGCTGCAGAAAACCCGCATACCGCTCTCACAGTTGCCAGATTTTTAACATGCGAACAATGATGGCGATTGTTAGTAGTTTACAGAAAGTATCCGACTAGAAACTCGAAATTTGACTGGCTAATTTCACAGACAAAAAATAATTGTAGGCATATCCAAGGTATTACCAGAAATACAAATAATTCCTTTAAGTATTTTTCTACCTGATTATTCATAATCCGATTATTATCCAGAATAATCAAATTTACAGTTTTGGTATCTTCAATTTACCGGCCCATTTTTAATGAACTTGGTATCTGGTACGTCTAAGGTAATAAGGCCGGTACGAAAATAAACACGAAAAATAGTTTGGCAGCAAACCTACATGAACTGCGCAACAGCGACGAAGCAATGTACGTGGAAATCGAGTGTTGTATAGATATCATAACGTAGAGCCTTGAGACCTAAAGTCATATAATTAAAGTTTAGTTGTATTATATACTTCAGTCTAATTTCTTCTGAGCTATGCATCCACAGTCAGGGGAAAACACCCATACACCCCAGATTCAAAAAGCTTCTCGCAATATCTCATTCATTCAGAACTCACCTAACAGGGTTCCGATGAGGGCACCGAGAAAAGCGACTACGCTGAGGATGGGCGAACACAATAGACAGCCCGCGTACATCAGTGTGCTTCCGAGAAGTGTGTAGGACGCATATACTTGGCCCATGCTGTACACTGAACCCAGCATTACCTGAAGAGCCGAACAATAATTGCTGCAATAAAGCCTTTGATGTTGCGAATTATTTGCGTGTGCAGATTTATGTTGTAAACATGCCGTTGAGGAGGAGGCGACAAGATTTAGATAATAAAGTAGTGACATTCATAAGAGAATTACAAAATTAAAGCTTAAGAAGACATACGTTCATTTTAATATGGCAGACATGCACATTCTACAGTATAATTCTGACTGACCTTATCCCAGTGTATATCGCTGATAGTGACATTAGCAGCATGCCCAGTGTCCGTTACTGAGGGTGCTGAGCTGGTGGCCAGACAGAGAAAAAGCACCGATGTGACCGTGTTGAAAGGTAGAGTAAAGGCCGGCAGCTGGAACGTGGCCAGGATGTTCCCCAGGCCACCCCCG
Organism: Lepas anatifera; assembly: GCA_034440635.1. Lineage (NCBI taxonomy): Eukaryota > Metazoa > Arthropoda > Thecostraca > Lepadidae > Lepas > Lepas anatifera. The sequence continues at coordinate 2,050,805 of JAOTON010001152.1, forward strand.
ACAGGAACACTGCCAAAAATGCACACATGACCTGGGCAGGTGCGTCACTGGTTGATAAATACTTGTCACTTGTCTTACCTCGAGATCAATGTGCTCGGGTTTTCCTTTGTCGAAGCTTACGAAGTTTCTGTATTTCCCGATGCAGTATTCGTCATAACCATCCCCCAATCCACTCAACGAGGAACATGTTTACAGAAACCTAAGGACGATTTTGAATCAAATAGGTTAAAGTGCATCAGGCTTGACGGTTTCATACAGTACCACAGGGATTCTCCTTATGATCTGTATTCAAATTTTTTAGGCTTAACGTCGCCTGGGGTCCGATCGGACTTATCACTAAGTATTTTAAAAATCATTCCAAGCCGATTTAAGTGATAAGCGCTTCGCTTTGTATACCTGCGTGTGAGCCGTTTGCCAGCTTTCAGCCGGAAATTTATATCAGTTCAGGTCGGGCCAACGAGTTGCGATGTCATTTCTAAACCCACTTAAAACGGTTTTTTCTCGCTGGAAACAAGTCGGACCAAAGCAGGATCATTGCATAATTCCCAGCCAACCGGGGGCATTTCGTTTCAGAGCTGTTAACTCACCCTAAACGATCAAAATATGATACCTTTAATGATAAAGAAAGCCCCAAGTGACCAACAAAACGGGGCCCCCACAAGCCATGCAAACGCCTTAGGGCCAGGAACAGGAGGCTCCTATAATCCTGGCCCCCATGGGAAGAAATCCATGGTGCCACCCCTGCTCTAGGGATAAGGCACCGGCCGCGGCCCGGCCGGCGCACGACATTTCCAGCAGCCTGTGGCCGGGGAAATGACTCGGCTGGATTACCTGAGGGCCGACATGAGGACCACCCAGAGGAAGAGCGTGACGTTGGCCGGCTGGTGGTACAGCAGTGGCATCAGTTCTATAGTCACCGTGCCCACCAGGCAGGCGCTGAATGAGGTCAGTCCTGCACGCACCGCGCCCCGCGGCTGGTCCAGTATCTGCACACGACGTCACAGCTGGTCGCACCCTGAATAATATCAGTTACAGCGCAGCAAAAATATCGTCAATACATTTTGCAACAACAAAAAATCGTAAAAAATATCTATCGAAAGCAAAATACCACAATAGCCCAACCTTGAAAGTCGTAAACATCGTGTAAACATGGTATTCCTACAGTAAAGATGCATGTCTGTAAGTCATACGCAGTCTATGATATATACCTTAGAGACGAAGAGGGCAGTGATGACGGCAACGAGGGCAGCCGCTCCGGTCAGTACGCTGCTGCACATCAGCCCGGCCAGGATCAATGCACCGCTCAGTGGGTTGTTGATGAATACCACCTGACCCAGGGGTTTGAAGTCAGTTATCACCTGGCACTGGCGAATCCAGGACAGAGACAGGAGGCGCAAGTTTCCATATATTTGGGGGCTCGAGCCCCCCCCATGCTCGGAGAAGCCCCCCAATGACCCGACGAGCCCCCCCCAATCCCAAGTTGCGGGCCCTTGCGGACAGAACCGGGCCCCTGCCACGATTCCGGGCCCCAGTGGTCTACTTGGGCTAGCTTTGGCTAAGGCCAGGCTCCCTGGCATGCTTGCGGGTGCCCTGTGGGCCACCCTTTACCTCGGTGTCCGCAACCGGGCCCCTAACGATATTTTTCAGGCCCACTTTGACTGCAGCCGGGTCCCTAATTCCGGCAGTCTCGGGCCTCCTATCATCTAACCGGGCCCTCTGTGATCCACCCGGGCTCCCTGTGATTACAACCGAGCCCCCTACCATCCACCCGGGCCCCCTGTGACTGGGACCGGGCCATCTTTGATCCACCCGGGCCCCCCGTAATTACAACTGAGCCCCCTATGATTCACCGGGCCCCTGTGACTCCATCGGCCCCCTGTGACTGAACCGGCTCTATGATCCACCCGGGCCCCCTGTGACTGAAACCTGGCCCCCTGTCATCCACCCGGCCCCCCTGTGACTGCAACTGGGCTATCTGTGATCCACCCGGGGTCCCTGTGACTGCAACCGGGCCCCCTATGATCCACACAGGCCCCCTGTGACTGCAAACGGGCCCCATGTGATGCACCCGGGCCCCCTGTAATTACAACCAGGCCCCCTATTATCCAACCGGCCCCCTGTGACTGCAACCAGGCCCCTGTGATACACCCGGGCCCCTGTGACTGCAACTGGGCCATCTGTGATCCACCCGGGGCCCCTGTGACTGCAACCAGGCACTAGGTGACTGCAACCGGGCCCCTTTTGATCCACCCGGGCCCCCTGTGACTGCAATCGGGCCCCCTGTAATCCACCTGGGGCCCCCTGTGATCCACCCAGGGCCCCATGTGATCCATCCTGGGCCCCTTGTGATCCACACGGGCCCTCTTTGACTGCAACCGGGCCCCCTGGGATCCACCCAGGCCCCCCTGTGACTGCAAACAGATTCCCTGTGGTCCAACCGGGCCACCTGTGACTGAAACCGGACCCCCCTGTGACTACAACTAGGCCATTCATGATCCATCCGGGCCATCAGTGATCCACCCGGATCCCCTGTGACTGCAACCGTGCCCTCTGTGATACACCCGGGCCCCCTTGGACTGCAACCATTCACTCTGTGACTGCAACTAAGCCCCCTTTGACTGAAACTGGCCCCCTTTGATCCATCCGAGCCCCCTGTGACTGCAATCGGGCCCCCTGTAATCCACCTGGGGCTCCCTGTGATCCACCCGGGGCCCCATGTGATCCATCCTGGGCCCCCTGTGATCCACACAGGCCCTCTTTGACTGCAACCGAGCCCCCTGAGATCCACCCGGGCCCCCTGTGACTGCAAACGGATTCCTTGTGGTCCAACCGGGCCACCTGTGACTGCAACCGGGCCCCTGGAATCCACCCGGACCCCTGTTATCCACCCGGGCCCCTGTGACTGCAACCGGGCCCTCTGTGATCCGCCCGAGCCCCTGTCACCGCAACCGGGCGCCTGTGATCCACCCGGGCCCCCTGTGACTGCAACCGGGACCTGTGACTGCAACCGGGCTCCCTGTGGTCCAGGAGGCGCGGGTCCTCTAATTGCCACGGACGGGCTCTTGCCATGAGTGCGGGGCCCCGTAGTCTATCTGGGCTTGCTGTGGCTGCGGCCGGGCTCCCTGGCATGCTTGCTTGGGTGCGGTCCCCTTTAGGGCCACCCATAATCGCTGTGTCCGCAAACGGCCCCTATCGATATTCTCAGGCCCATTTTGGCTGCATCCGGGGCCCTATTTCTGGCAGTCTCGGGACCTTTTTGGTTCCTCTGTGACTGCAACCGGGCTCCTTGTATTCTGCCTTGGCCCCTTTTAGTCTGCCCGGGCCCTTTGTAGGTGGTCTGGGCTTTTTTAGTGTGGCTGGGTCCCGTGTGATCCGCCCGGGCCCCTGTGGTCTGCCCGCGCCCCTTGTGGGCGGTCTGGACTCCTTTAGTGTGCCCGGGCCCTCTGTGGTCTGCTCGGGCCCCTGTGGTCTACCCGGCCCCCTGCGGTCTGCCCGGTCCCTTGCAATTTGCCCGGGCTCCTATGGTCTGTCCGTGTCCCTGTAGTCTGCAAGAAACCCACAGCACTAGCGGATCCAGGAGGGGACAAAGGGGACAATGCCCTCCCCAAATCCCCCGATTTTACCGATTTTTACGGATTTTCTTCAAACAAAAACCATATGTTTTTCACGATTTGGGGCCCCGTTGCCCCCTCCCCCCACCATCGGCCTGAATCCGCCCCTGATTCCACTCCTCCCACTTCGCTGTACCCGGGAACCCGTGCTATAATTTCAGGCTCCCTCTGGGCTACCCAGGCCTCCTCTGGCTCTAGCCGGGCTCCTTGCCTCGCTTACAACCCCCGGTAGTTAACCACCCCCCACCGTGCGCAGCCGGGCCCCTTCCGATAAGTACTGGTTTAATAAATTGGCATGTTTGTTATTTTGGCATCTCTCCGTCGGCACTACTTTTCTTCATTGATATATTTCTAGGCATTTTTGTCAGAAATGTGCATGAAGTTTTCCATTTTTGTTTGTTTTAGTGGAATTTTAAATTCAGACAAATTTAACTATGAAATTTGTTTGTCAAAAAGTGTATCATATCTTGTAGTCAAATCTGGGTCAAATAATGTGCGTCCGCCGGCGAATGGTAGCCTCTTAATTTCCCAGGCTTGTCAGCGCAGCACGAAGGAAGCTAAGGCATGCTCCTGGCTCTCTTGTCGCATCCGCCGAGGTGAATGATTTGCACAAAGTTTGCTTTGAACAGTAAAATTGGCATGCTTATGATTCAATCGGCTTATGTCTACTCTGGAAAAGTTTCGTTAGGCTCTGATTTGTATTTTGCGTTTGGGCTTTTCGTGTCAATCCAAATCGTGCTCTGATGCGCGGTGTTGAATGGCAAGTGAAGTGATTGTTTGCTATTAGCTGCTGTCGGGCTAAATCCCTAATGAGTGATGATCCCCTGTCCGGCTCCCCTGATGGCTAAATACCAAGACTTGGAGAATCTTGTGCCCCTATGGCCGCCAGTGACGTATCTAGAATTTGGGTAAGGGAAGGGGGGAAGGGCAAAGCCTCAGGGGCAAAGCGACACTTAGCCACCCGAAGGGCGCACTTTTCACCCAAAGGGCAACCAATCGTCGCATCCTGGGGGAGGGGAGGGTTTGGGTTGCGGCATTTCGTCCTTAGAGGCTCTTGGGCTTAAGGGGTGGCTGCCCCATTCGCCCCTGGGGCGTTCCATGACAAATCGACAAATCGATGGGTTAAAATAACACCCTCATATCTCAGATTTTCATGAAAATTTGGGACTAGGTTCTCACCGGCGCTGAAAACGACTGTGTTATTTTTAGTCTCGTCCGGATAATGGGTTCAGAGTTATAGCCTCGGGAAATCCAGCATCGGACGCGTGCATCGCACTTTTCGCTTGAGTTTTTAGCCATTCAAATTAAACGTACTCCTTCAAGAGGTTACATGAAAATAATAACAAAAGTCTGAACAATACAAATATGTAAGTTTAATTATATTAATTGGCACGAATATGTATAAAATATAATTCCAAACTTTTGCAAAGATAAGCATACATATTTCCTATGTTTTTATTGACTTCAAAACAACTTCATGTGAAAGAGCATTGTTTAAACTACATATAATACCAATAAAAAGAATGGAGACTACAGAGCAAAATCAGTAACGAGCACCGCAGACCAAGCCCAACACCGTCGCCGGCCACCAGCCGCGTCGGCACGCCGCCTAGACGCGTCCGGTTGGAAGTGGGGTAACGGGGGGAGAACTAGCAGGCTGCGCTCGGTGACATTGCGAATGAACTAGATGTGGTGTGGAGGCTACTATTGCGAACATAAAAATTTGAGCCGTTCCGAAAAATGAACGTATTACCAGACATTCGGACAATTCCGACACTCTGGTGCATTTGGTGGAAATGTGTGGGGATTATGGTCGAAGCCGATTATTACTGTTGTCTTAGGTTTGTTTTGATAGTTTTTTCTACCCATGCCCAAAAAGTTGCTGTATCCCAGTTCAATTTATATTAGAGAGCACACATCATAAACAAAAGTCCATAGCGTCCACGCCGACAACTGCTTTTCGAACATATGAGATTAAGACATGATGCTTTATTTAAGATCTGCCCACGGATCGATGAACGACTCATTGTGCCATCACATTGTGCCATTGACTTCAGATTCATTTAAGACTAGAACCTTCTGTCCTCATCATTCGGAGCTTATGGACATAACGGTCTTCGAATTAGCCGTACGAACTTGTGAATCTTTAATGTTCCTTTTCGCGACTGCTTTATTGAAACCTTTTCTGCACTCAGTAGCTAATTCAGTACTTTTGTTGAAGCATTTTGGGTGAGATCGAGGCAGGCAATGGAACACTGATTTCCGTGCCCCTCCAAGCATGTTTGCTGAGATCGTGGGGATGGGTACCCCTGCCAGTAAAGGTGGTCCGGGCCTCATCAGCGCGTGTTAAAAGCACACCGGAGAGGGCCTCGAGGCCCCCACCTACTTTTTCTAGGTGGCTGGAGAACCCTTCGTGGCCAAAACGTTATTTCACTACGTTTGAGAATATTCAATGGCACGTGATTGGTCAAATAACCTTGAAACCGGCCCATTTTGTTATTATAGGCTTTCAAGTTAAACCCTTTATTTTGAGATCGCTGCATTGCGCGGTTGCAACAGTTCGCGTGCATCAAAGACCAACTGGCAACGTTATAGCGCCAATAAAACGAGTATATGTCAATTTCACCCGTTTTTTTTAAAGGTCCGCCACCCCATTTTAATAGGCAGCCAGGCGTGCCCCACCGTGATCCCAGCGACAACAGCACCCTTACGTTAACCCAGAAACATAAAATTAAACGAGTCGCAGCAGCCCTGCTAGAAATGAAGCAAAACATAAGATAGCAAAACAACTGTGTTACTATTTAAGGAATTGTTATAAAAGGTTGTTAAGAAAGCTTCTGTAAATGTTACAGAAGCCTCGACCATTAACTAACTGTTAATAAAAGAGAGACTGGTCACACATAATCGTATAGTGTTAGTGCTCATTTCCTGCAGACTACCCCATGCGGATCTAGTTAGTAATTCCCTGAATCTAGAGACAAGTAGACGAACTACTAACATCTACCAGAAAACAAGGGCTGACTGGGGTGATTTTTTTAGATGATGATGAGGTGATAGTGCTTAAGATGTGAGCATGATTTTTGGAGTCTCGTGGGAAGACCACAGTGCGGACTACCACCGCTGCTGAAACCTTTTATGATGATGAGGTGAGGGTGACTTAAGATGAGAGTAAGTATATTATGTGTGTCAGCGTGGAAATACACAAAGTCATCTGACCTAGGGTGCCGAACCACAGACATGTTTAATATACGTTACAAGTAACGTCTTTGAACCTGTTCTAGATGCTGAGAGAGGGTTACATATGAAGCATGATTACGCATGTAGAGCCCCACTCTTAACCCCTCAGGCCAGTAAGCGAGGAAACCCTGTTGCTCACCGGCCGTTAAAGGCAAATAAAGGAAGCTCATGCTTTACCAAAGATACATATTTCTCATTAACATAATCGGCCAGATGTCTGTCGACAAGAAAAGAGAGAATACAAGAGAATATTCGCGTCCACACTTACTTACGATGATCTCAGGAGAAATGAAATCCTTTCAGATGATGATGAGGTGAGAGTAACTTTTAATATGGACATGATTTTGGGAAATGCCACAGTGCAAGCTAAATAGATAATATATAATATAATATAGATAATATAAAAAAACCATAATATAGATTTCATGAAGGTCAAGGTCCACTTCAAGGCCATCCAGCATTCTCAAAGCCATTGGTGCGGTGCTTCCGGTCGCATGGCGTTACCCAGTATGACGTATATTATGCTACGACGTCATAGTTAAGATAAATCAATGTAAAGTTCAAGGTCACAGGTCAAATCAAATGTCATGGGTAAAGGTCAATGTTAATTTCCCGTCCAACGGTTGCTATGGTGCAAGTCATGGTGTAAATAAGGGGAATATGTCATATTGTGACGTCTTAGGTCAATGACCTTGAATGACCTTAACCCCAAAATTAAGTTTACAATTCTTGGGACGTTCTCACTATGACTTGCTCTGTTTTTAGTGCATTCTGGACTACTTTGAGCTTAACCATGGCATTTCGGATGAATACCCAGCACGGCTAATAAATATTTGACCTTTATGACCTGTCTGAACTTACTGACCTAGGGTAAATTAAGATCGGTCATAATATAGATTTCAATGGTTCCAACCCAGTCCCCAACCGGAGTTTTTCTAAGCCTCCTAGTTTCGAGGCTCAGGGGGGCTACCAGTCCACCCTCCAGTGCCCGTAAGTGTCGGGCACCTCCTGTGCGGGTGTTAAGGAATGTGACATTGATTACAATTTATTGTTTTAAATACATCCTTATCCTCATTGCCGACCAATTCCACCACTGACACCTTTTTCGTTACCAGAGACGTTTGATAGGTGCAGCGACGCCGGCCGCGCCGGCGCACGAACCTCACAAAGTGGGGATTGGGACGTTTGGTAGCTCAGATCTCGCTTTCTCTTAAAGTCTCCATTCTTTTATTACTGAATCTTATATAGAAAAGTATAAAGAGTAATTTGAGCCCAAAAAGTGTAAAATATTTCATAGGAAAATAGTTTTTATATATTTTGAAAAATTGAACAATGTATAATATATTTAAGATTAAATTTTTTGAATTATATTTTTAATGAGCTAGAATCCGTAATTCGTCCTTAAGATACCCAGATTAAGTTTTATGACATTTGTTGAAGCATACAGGTAAAATTCCGTCTTTAAAAAAGGCATGCAAGTGGGTATGGTCAAAATGCCTGAGGCTATAATTTTCAAACCGTAAGTCAGGGAGGAAAATGAATACCAAAATCGTGATCAGCTCCATCAATAGCCCCTCTGACAAAATACACCGAAATCTGCGACATGGGGTGTTATCGACTTGTCGATTTGTCATGGAATGCCCCCCTCCCCCTGGTGGCCACCCCATTCACCCCGCACCCTGGTGGCCGCAGCCGGGTCCCTACTCCCAGTAGTTAATACCTTGTGGATGCAGACGGGCCTGCCATGGATGCGATTCGTGTAACTGCAACCAGCCTCTGCTATGCTTGCCATTCGGGTCCCTGTGGTATCCCGGGCCCCTATTGGTCTGACCGGGCCCCCTGTAGCCTGTCCGGGCCCCTGTGGTCTGCCCAGGCCCCTGTGACCTGCCCGGGCCCCTTGTGCTCCGCTCGGTCCCCTTTGTGGTCTGCCCAGGGTCCGTGTGGCCTTCCCGGGCCCTTGTGGTCTGCCCGGGCCTTTATGGTCTGCCCGGGCCCCTATGGTCTGCCCGGGCCTCTGTGGTCTGCCCAGGCCCCTGTGGTCTGCCCGGTCCCCTGTGGTCTGCCCAGGCCCCTGTGGTCTGCCCGGGCTCCTGTGGTCTGCCCAGCGGGTCCCATTTGTTCTGCACGACCCCTTGTCTGCTAGTGCCTATTTTGGTCTGATCGAGCCCTTTGTGATCTGCCCGGGCCTCCTGTGGTTTTCCCGGAACCCTTTTGGTCTGTCCGGGCCTCTGTGTGGCCTCTGCGGACCCCATTTTGTCCGTTTGGGGCCCGTTTTGTCTACGCGGGCCCTCTGTGGTTTGCCCGGGCCCCTCCCAGTCTGCAAAGTTGGCACTTTTGACAAGATCTCGTGGTGCGGACACCCTTCAGGTGGTGCGAACATTGGAGCAAACAAATGCCCACTTGTGATTACCTCCTGGACCTAATTACCTCCTGGAAACCCCGAAAATAGGCCTCAATTAAGAAAAGAGCCTTCAAAAAGCTTCGATGTGCTAAGTGGGCAGGGCAGATACGGGGAAACTGAGGTTGTTAATTTCTTGAGGTCTTATTTTCATGAGAAATAGCGGGAAAATTTGTAAGAAAAAGAATAAAAAGTTATCATTCTCTGGGGCCTTTTTGCAACTTGGAGGCACATCAATTCGAAATATAGCGTGGTCCGCGAACGTGAAGCTACTATCAGGTGCGCTTTGCCTTGTGCTGTGCTATAACCTGTGGGTTGTGGACTAACTAATGGAGGCAGGAGAGGCCACCGCGCAGCCCTGTGATGACTCATGTTACGATATTTCTCCAATAATTTCCTGCTTCCTGACCTCCCACACATCCCTTCTGAGGCTCCCAGTCCTCCTGGCTTCCCAGCTAGCTCCGAACACATCCAGTCAGTCAGTAACCGCTCCACCGCCTGCGCTGACACCAGCGTTGTTCCGCACACGAACTGGCCAACGGGAGGGAGAAGTATTAACACGCGCATTGCCGGGGGTCTGAGCCACCTTCGCATTGACGGGGGGGCGGGTACCCGCCCCTAAGATCTCGAGAACTACGGTAGGTAGCGAAAAACGGTAAATGGTTTTGGGTTGCCCATCCACTTCTCCATCGAAAACATCTAAACCATTTTTTTGTCAGGCCACATTTAAGGTCACGAGAGGTCAAAACATGCCGTCGTAGGGATAACATGTAAATTCAGTTTTTCGGCCATTACATCTGAACAAGTAAAGATAGAGCAAAACGCCTTAAACTCTATGAATCCTCTCAGCGAGCCTAATCGAATGATATATAGTTTGACCTTGCTAGGTCAAATCAAGGATTTGAACTGACCTGAGGTCAGGTCAGGGTCAAATTGTATAAAATGCATATCATTAGAACCGCAAAGCCCAGACGAGTCTAATGCAGACAAAATAAATGCTTTATCACCATCTGTTACTGAGTTATTCTGTAAAAAACATTTTTCCCATGTATTTCCAATGGAGAGGTCATGCCTCGTACCTGACCTTACGTCATCGATATCAAAAATACCGGAACATATTTTAGAGACCTCGGTGGGGCTATTATGTGATATGAGTTTCAATCGGATAAGTTCACCCTGCTCCGATTTATGCTATCTTAAACTTTTTTTTAGGTCGGGTCACTTGACCTGTACTGGTGACCTGACCTTGGATGACCTAACCTTAAAATTTTCACAGAAGTTGTAAAAATGATGAGGAAAATGGGATGTCAAGTACGGCGGCGCTACGCGCCGCCGTTTTTCTGCTGTCTTCGAAAAACCCGAGGGGGCGGGTACCCGCCCCACCGTCAATGCGCGTGTTAAGGTATTGCTGATGAGCTGTACACTGCCCTCGCCGAGCTGTCGGTATACTACAGCGGCTGGTGCATCCTCGAGCCGGCCGGTGGCAGGGTGTGCCTTCTGTGCCTTTCACTCTTGCAGTCTTCTTTCCCAGGGGTCTAAAAACTTGCCGATCTACCTACGCCGTCGGCGACCCTGTCATCTTTTGGTTGGCGACCCAGCAACCGTCTCAAACTCTGATTCCATCTGTTTTCCTATGATTTTAGCTTCCACCATCCGCTCCTGCTACTAAATATGCTTACCCTCTCCACTGTATCCACCCGTCATCGTAATACATACAGTGCCCATCAAAATCTATTGGATGAAGTCTGCCAGTTCCTATGGCCAAGAATGGGCAAAATCTACTTCGACAAAGAGCCAAGTTAGCCTTCGTTTCCCGGCTTGTTTGGCGTTTCTGAAAGACAGCTTGGCTACAACGGGGCATCTTTGGCCGATTACATCTGGTATCATCACCGCCCTTAGTTGCTGCTAGTCTATGCTAGTTATGTTTCTTCTTATTACAATTTTTGGTTCCAATTTTATGAAAAACGACTGAAATCACCTGAAACTTTAGATGATGCCATCTCCTGTACCGTATTTATGTACTATTTTTAAGTTCAAGCTAGAATGTACTAGACTCTGTCACGAGTCGGTACCAAGTCGGTGATTTTCATTTTTTCAATAGGCGACCAATGGGCGACCTAGTCGGCCGAAACCGCCGACTTGCGTGGTCGCCTGGTCGCAGGTGGTCGCCCTGGTACATTTTCGGTGTCTGCGGCCTTCAGAACGAGCGGCGCGGGCTGCCGCTAATATTTTGTATTTTTGTTGGAAGCAGTGCGCGCCGTTTTTGACGACTGGTGTTCAATTTGTTAAATCCAAGGGGCTAAATCAAAATGTGCGTTTATCATAGACGGTCCGTGCAATCTAGGTGGGTTTTGGAGTCTACTTGCAATGATGTTTCCTTGTTTTGCTTTATCGCGAAAAGTCTCAGAAGGAAAAAACTTCCTACAAGTGGTGCATGTTTAAACCCTTTTCAACCACAATCACGCTAAAATATCATCGTAAACATTGTTATATAGTCACACATTCCCAAGGGCGTGGATTTCCTAAGTGATTTTTGGGGTGCCTAATTATGAGACTATCCATAACAAGTATCCTGTTTTTCATACCACCATGTTCTTGCCTTATACCAGTGTGCAAAGTACGGCATTTTCGTCGAGATCTTGTCTGTGCGAGTGCCCTTTGAGACAGGACAGACTGGTGCAAATTTTATCAACCTGGTGCGAACTTGCCAGGTTAGTGACACTTAAACTAAACAAATAATGGCTGAATGGCTATGAAGACATAGGAGGGGGCCTTATAAAAATTCCTTAACTGACTAATGATTGAGATAGCATTGCATTGTAGGGGTAGGAATGGGTGCATTTTTTCCTGGTATGTGCCAGATTGGTGTGTATTTTTGGAGGCTGGTGGTGCAAGAATTTTAGATGGCTGGTGCGACTCGTCTGGCATGCTGCCGTACTTTGCAGACTGGGCCTTATAGCTGGACATATAACTGGGTGAACAAGTAGGCCTGTTATTTATAAATTTTAAAGTCCCTGAAATGAGAAATAGGAAAATTTTAAGGATGCTCTTAGTAGGCACAGAAAATAACTTGAGCTTTCATTTGGGGTGCCACAGCAGTGACAGGTCCAAGGTATCCCTGAACTCGAGTTCAGGACCCCTTAAGTTTGAAAGGATTAAGGGCGGTCTGAGGAAAAGGGTACCCCAAAACTAATTAAACCAGGTCTGTGAGGCAGAAAATACCTTGCTACTGCCCCCACCACTAGAATACAAATGATGGGGCTACAGATGGAGCTTTGAAGTTTAGAAGTTGTGAAAATGGCATTAAAGGTGCTGAAAACAGGTTTTGTTGGGCTAGGTTGGCTCACATCATGTTCTGTATGGCCATATATCTTGGTCTGTATATATTATTATCTCAAGTGGCAATAGAAATTAAATATTAAAAAACTTTTTATTGTTTCACTAGGTATCTATTAATTGATTTTGTATATGACTAGTGTTTTATTTACACAGATGCACCAAGACATGTGAATGATCATAATAAACATGTTGAGCTTCAATATTTGAAGCAGGGTATAAAGTATGATTTCCTGTTTCTGCTTCAAAGATAAATGCCCTCTAAAATTTTAAGAACAGAAATAAGCCAGGTAGAAAAAACAAAAGTTTGTTTCATGGCCTAAAATATTGTTATGGAAAATGGTCTCAAGCATTCCCATAATTGAGAATGGGTGTTCCCATCTATGGGTCAAGCAGTCCCATTTATGGCACTGTTACCATTTTTAAGTCACACCAACCACAGTTTTCTCCCACTGATTGATGATGATAGCCACCCTTTTGGGTGAAGTGTGCTCTTTTGGTTGACAGCATGCAATCTCAGAGGGCTGCCCCTTACTAAAATCCTAGATCCATCTCTGTGCATTGGTACCCCATAAGGGATATAAATGTGCATTCCTGCACAGCACAAAGATGTGATAAACCATTTCCAATTGCCAGAAGACTCCACTGCAAGGACAATGGTCCAATCCAAGTCTGCCAAACATAGAATTAGCTGTGCCTTTTGCACAGATGGATGCACACTGGGTCATCAGGGTGTGTGTGTATGTTTTTTAACTGACTGATTATTGCATCCAAGTTTCTGATAATATCTTGTATTTTTTGTCATAAGAAAGTTGAATCGTTTTGTTTTCTCTAGTATGGATGAAATATGGAAGCACTGCTACAGAGATACAGCAGAAATATCACAGAGAGATTGTGTCCACCACAAAAGAACAGGTTGCTGAAATGCAAACTGTTCTTCTCAGTACCCAGTCCTGGTCCAAATGGGTCATCAGCAACTATTCTGGAAACTTTTTCAGTCCTGATTATTAATGCTAAAATGCATCAATTAAGAGCTTTGGAAATAGTTATCATGGGAATGATGTCATGCAAAGAAAATAAGGTTATTCCCAAGAGACAGCATTGCTATTGCTTTGAGTAGAACCATGTTCAACAATGGAGCAAAATTGGGCCTCATCTTAGCAATGGTTGATATTTTCCACTGCACTTCTGAGGAAATGTTGCCAATGAATAATGTTTGAATTCTTTATTTGAAATGTTACAGGAATTTATCTGATTTGTGGCGCCTCAAGGTGAAGAATCCCAAGTATTTCACGACGCATGTATGTACATGAAAAATTCTTCTCTAGTTAAATGAAACATCGGAACTGTTTCTGAGGCTCTTTTTAAGGTGCTGCAAACCCTTTTATTTGTCTCTAAAATAAGGTCTAACAATTTTTCACATGGATGGACACAAAATAAAACCATTATTGATGAGAGAACAACAATGGTGCATCAATCATGGTTGTATCTTGCTTGGTATAGAAGTGATGGGCGAAAATGTTAATGCCCAGGGGCGCTGCCACGGAATTTTTACAGGGGAACGGACCCGGGCTGGTGCTGACCGGGGCAGGGGAATTGTGAGCATATTCGGTACCTGACAGCATTAATGATGATGAACCGAAAATTTTGGGGAGACGTCCCCCTGGTTGGCCAACAGGAGGATGCGTAGGTACCCCGTCCCACCGCTTTCGGCGCCCATTTAATTGCCCTTGTGTACGGGCAGTGTATCATAATTGACCTCGATTGACCTCCAAACAGACTTAGCCTAACATTAGTGGGCACTATCGATACGTATTCATTACTGCGTAGTGCGTATAAATGACTGATCACTATCCAACATTGGCTTTTAGGTCCGACATATCACGCCCAATGCGAGCGTTCTTCCTATTATAACTTGAAGCTACGTGATAACATCCTCAATATTCAGTGTCCTGTTGCGCCCCAGCCTTTGAACCGATATGAAAATGGATGTTGCCTTAGTGAAAGAGCTGGTCCGGCTCTGTCGAATAGCGTTGAGAAAGTGGTTCCGGCTATTTTGCGTACGGAGATAAGCAAGGTTTTATAGAGCACTGCATTTGATACATTTTGACGTATATGAATTATCCCCTCTGGTGACCACAGTATTGACCTTCCGCAAAAATTCCGGGAGTAACGCCGATTGCATTTCCGACGACCTTTCGATCGCCTTTTCCGCTTCTATCTTTCTTTGTTTCCGAGATCGAGGGTGTCATTTTTAACCCCTCCCACCAGGGGGGTTCATAGGTGATTCATGCTGGTCACCGAGGCAAGGGTTAAGGGCCAGCATGTATAATTTTGTTGCTTTCAGATCATAACTTTGATTTTAATACTGAATTATAATATCATGAAATCACTTAAGTAATGACTTGATTCTGGCTTAGGTCATCGATATCGAGAAACCCGATCTATATTTTATAGGTTTTTTATATCTATATTTTATCGGAACCTTCCCTTGCACTCGCCAGTGCTTCCCTATAGCCATATTTATACCACTTTTAAGACCGATTTTGTAATACATGTAGTATTAGGTTCGGCGACCATCGAAGAAGCTTGGATTTTAGTCGGCGACCACAAGCTCACTTTTTAGACCCCTGTTCTTTCCAATTCACGCGAACCCTTTTCTACTGTCAAGATAAATTTAAAGGAAATATGGCACCCTTGTCGAATCCAGGAATTTAATGTAATTAAGGGTGTTTTCAGCCGAAAATCATGAAAATTTCCATAATTTGTCTGCAAAATATACAATGAGGTCAATATTTTGATTTTTAAAATGCTTCTCTAGGGTGAAAAATAAGCCTCTGCCTGTGGATGGCGTCATCATTTGGCGACTACTACCATATTCAATAGGATTCAAGGGCTTCAATTGGCTGATTACAAACCGTGACATCAGTGCTGTCGTCACACCAGCAGCTGACAATTGT
Organism: Lepas anatifera; assembly: GCA_034440635.1. NCBI lineage: Eukaryota > Metazoa > Arthropoda > Thecostraca > Lepadidae > Lepas > Lepas anatifera. The sequence goes on from JAOTON010001152.1 coordinate 2,066,347, forward strand.
GGCCGCCTGGCCGGGGTACATTTGGGGTACATTTTAGGTAGGTTTTTGGCTTTTCTCCACGGAAATTTTGAGTTTCAATACGAACGATAAATTGAGTACCGGGTTTTCTGACCTTCTTGTTTTCGTACAATTAGGCTATCTCAATTAAAATCACGTTTTAAAGGTGCCACATTCCCTTCAAACACAGTTAATATAACAACGGGGAAGCCAAAGCTTCGGGGTCAAGGCCAGGTTTACTCTTATCTATGATTTATGCAGTAAATTTGGATAAATTATGCAAAGAGTGAGCCGAATTTGCAGAAAACATTGAAAATCGGGCAGGTTGGGACTCTCAACATGTGTCAGAGTTTTCAGGTTTTCCCTCCATGCAAAATTGCCTTCCACTGCCGTTGCCTAGGGAACCAAGCAGGTTCTGATTCCGGGTACGCACGGACAAGAGAATGAAGAGTGAAGTTCACCGAGCCGGTACTTGTCAGTGATCAGTGACGGGGGCAACACCTCGGGCTCTTCAGTGTACTTCACGTACCCCTCTTGCACCAAGTAACAAGTGTTCCTCGTTCCTGGGATTGCCCCAGGGACCACCTCCAGCGACAGCACAGCTATCGTTACACGGGCAGTTGCTAACTACACGTGCAGCTTGCAATATCTACCAAGCTGATGAGTCAGGCTGATATTTCATTTTTGTCGTGTTTGTGATGTTTAGTCTTTTTAAATTTCCCTTGCTCTCCACCAATGTTGGTGTTTTTAACACGTGAATTGACGGGGGCGGGTACCCTCCCCAACTCGTTTTTTTTAAAGATAGCATAAAAACGGCGGCGCGAAGCGCCGCCGTACTTGACGTACCTTTTCTCTGATCCTTTTTACAACCTTTGTCAACATTTTAAGGTTAGGGAGATGGTGCCACCGTCGGCTCAAATGAATGTGTTATTTTTTGGATTGTGGGAGTATGTGGCACGTGAGTAGTCTTTTGATGTGTCTATCATAGAGATTAACTATTACTACGTAGCTGTAGCGTAGCTGGCTTTAGCTGTAGTGTAGCTAACTATTTAGCGTAGCTGGCTCCTACGCAACCGACCCGGGTTCAAGTCCCGGCGGCTTCCCTGAGCAAGGAACAAGCTGGCTCCCGAGAAACCCTCCCAACAGGGAAAGAGTTCGCTACGCCATATGACCCTGACAGTTGGTGCGTCAATAAACCCCACAAATTATTAATTATTATTATATTCAAAGGAAAAATATGGCCCTTGGAATCCGTGAAAGGGTGTCTAAGAACGCTTTTCTGAGCAAGCCGAGCATTTGCAATTGTTTTTGTGACTTGTAGACCATAAGACCAAGAGTGTGACCAAGATGGGTTCTTGGACTGGCCTATGAATCGTAGTTATCGTAGTAGAGGACCTCGTTGTATGCGATGGACAGAAATTTTTCAAGTCCAACATTTCTATAATTAAGCACCTGGCGCTGTGAACAGGTGCGTAATTTAGCAGCTCTAACACTTGTATAGTCAGCACATTTCACTATGAGTCACATAGCACCGATCCGTCCGGCGGGAGTCTTCCCATCGCTATGGCGATGTTGATACACGAATGCATACGCCCATTCCGGGCAGAGCCTTCTCGTCGCTATGGCGATTATGATACAAGACTTCATACCTAGGCCTAACGTCGGCTGTTTATATGCGATTTGAAACCGGATCTGAGTCAGCATTGTGAGAGAATCTGATGTCATCAAAGACCAATGAGGTTAAACTGTTCTTATCTCCGACCAATAGAAAAACGGTGGGCCTCTCGTGATTCCTGGAAGGTGTACCACATATCCGCTCAGTCAGCTGTTATTCTGCTCAGTCAGAGGGTACCTGGTAGTTCTGGGTATGGCTAAAAATAGACCGTTATCAGGCACAGCATCCTGCCGTCCTGCATGAACTGCTGAGGAAGCATCCATTTGGACCCATTGGAATGTGCTATTCCTAGAAGTCTGTGATGCCTTCTCACGGGGTGGTTGGTTGCTGGGTGGTAACAGGGAGGTTACTAGGCAGAGTGGCCTTGGGAGTCACCGTGGCGATGACCGACAGCACGTGGGCTGATACAAGACTGAACGTGAAGCTGGTGCCAATGACTGACTTATTGGGCAGCGAAGCTATGTTTTAAGTTGAGTTGAATTTGGAACATATACGTTTAGAAATTTGGTGGTTTTAGAGGAGTGAACAAAATCTTTGCCACAGAGCGGTCATCTCGTGACCTGACCTCAGGCCACGAAATCGAAAAATCCCAGATATGCACCTTGTAGACCCTGGAGGGGTCATGAAGTGTAGGAAGTTTCAAATCAATCGACTTCTAAATGTCCCCGGGTTCAAGTCCCGGCGGAGCCTCTGAATAAGTCGATTTGATCCCCAAAATCCCTTCTAACAGGGTGAGAGTTGGCGACGCCGTATGACCCTAGCATTTGGTGCGTCGTTAAACCCCAACAATTATAGACTTCGAAATGTAGCTCTTATAGAGCTCAAAAGTTGAAGTGAGGTGACTGGTTGAATTTGCCTGGTGACCTGACCTTAGGTGACTGCGATAAAATATTTCAGGGATGGTGGGAATATGATGGGTGAGAGGTAGAGCGATCAACCGCAGTGCTGCACCTCGTCGTTTTTCTGCTATCCCGAAAAAACCCTTATGGTGGCCATCGTTGGCATCCGGTGGGGCGAGGGATATAGCATCAGCAGCTCACGTGCCCTAAAATCCCAATCATCATCATCACCTTACTGCGAAAGCTTTTTCGAATACAACATCCAGGTCACGGACCGATGGTACAGGGCTTATAGCTAAGTCCCGAAATAGGATCTGCAATGGCGGTAAGTCGGTGAGGCTTTTACAGCTGCCAGTCACCATATGTTGAGTGGCAGCCGTAGAAATGGGCTCCATATCTTCTGGTTACCGAGTTATCATGTATTTTCTAAATCGGTCCATATTTGACTCCTTTTTCTCCTCGTGATCTTAAAGCTTAACGGATATGGTTCAAACCTGGTACGAGAGTAGAGGACGGGAGGACTGTTTCAGTGCCTGTCCAATTTTCTGTATCTCTATGGGTTTCCGAGATAGTAGGGGGGAGGGGTCATAAATGACTCTCACGTGGTCGTGGGTGGAAGGGTGCGGAAGAGCCCAGGCGTTGGCGAGTCAAGGTATGTACTCTCGAGCTAACCTGAGCTATCGCGCGGCAGGTGGAGACAAGTCCATCCAGAACGGTCCACGCAGGGTGACAACTGCGACTTCGAGCTTCAAGGGCGGCGTCCAGGGGCTGCATATCTCCAAGCAGCTGGCAGCATTCCCGCAGCAGCTGAAACACATTCATCCGTCTCACTGCAAGCTGGTCCTTTTCGACGACCAGACGAATACCTGGATCTCCTTCTCCCGAAGCATAGGACGTTTGGATTAATTTTGAATTGCGTGCATCTTGTGCATTATTTCTGTAAACGTATATATTTTTATTCACTTTTTGTGCCTATTAATATGCGGGCTGTGTTTTTACCGTGCCCGCAATTTAGTATTCACATAATTTTTTCGAGGCATTCTTTCTCAATTCGCATATATTTGAGGAAAGGTAAAAGACAGAGCATTTTCCTCATCGTGAATTTCATTATTTCATTTCTTGTGTTCAGGTTGGCTTGGCTATGACAGTGCTGACCTTATTACGAAATCTATAGCACAAAAAGGAAAACGTGCTCTCAGATGTAGGGGAAGTGGGGGTATGCCCACCACCAGGATTTGCTGGATTTGCTGTTCCCAAAAGCATATTTTGTGTTGAATGACAATTTCTTCACTTTCGATCCTTTTTGAGATCAATTTGGCACCAAGGAATGCCTGCCTAATTTGACTTATATCTTTAAACTAAAAAATAAATTGCTTCAAAGTGAGTAGTGCATTTCTTAGTGTCTTTAATCAGTGAGGGTAACACCGCCATGGGTGGCAGTGTTACCCCCCTGCCCTATTATGTCGGCGTTAACCCCTGACATATCACTTCTATGGCGTTCTAAATTCGTTCGTGTTGCAGTTTGTGAATGCAAGTATCTATACATTTGTGTTGATCTTGAAGTGTCTAGTCTCTACGGTAGTGCTAACGGTTTCATGGACGATTATCAATCGTATTTGAAAACGCGAATTTCTCTATTCGTGCGACGGAAATTTCTATCGCAAATAAATGTGAAAAAGCTCGTATTTCGAAGCTTGCATAGCGTATGTTACTGGCTTGACATTTAAGATCATATCCAGTGAGCTTCCAGGTATATCACAAATCAAGTCACAAATCACACATGTCCCTAAAACATGAGGAAAACAGTATGATAGCATTATTGAGCATTATTGAGCACATTGAGACATTGACATTGAGCATATTGAGCATTATTATACAGGTTATTGAGCACAATTCTCTGCGGCGAGATGGTTTCGATTTTTTTATTTGTGTGATCGGGAGTACGTCGTCGATAGGAGATTTTGGTGCAATGGGGCTCTGAGCGTAGGCAACAGACATTTGGGCTATTTCCCAAAATCCTAGGTATAGATATCTGAGATCCTGCTGTAGGCGCATCCGCATCTTTATATCGGGTATTCTGCGAGTTTCACGATTGAATGGATGGCTGATCCGCTGCCTTTTCACAAAGTCGTACGCAACAGACGCGAGCTTTTCGGTAGTAACACCATAGAAAAGTTTTGAAAGCAGACCAGCCTTTCTGCTAGGTCCTGCTCGAATTCTTCTGGGATGACTGTCCCAGGATCTAATCTAGGAGGAGCAATGTTTTCCATTTGCCCTCATCCGATGTTTTTCCAGTCGATCTAGCAGTGTGGTTCTTGGTATCTGATACCGCATGCTGACTTTTTTACTGAAATCCCCATAGAGATCTATTATAGCTATAGTAGATATATACTATAACTATAGTGTATATATATATATATATATATATATATATATATATATATATATATATATATACTTAACAATTAATAAAGACACACATGTCAACATCCAGACCGGTTTCGATATATTACAATATCATCATCAGTGTAATAAATGAACAACCTACATAAGGAGCAGAGCAGTAGACAAGAAGGCCAAAGGCGCAGTTTCACGGATAATTGCTAAAAATATCAGACACTAACAAACACACACATATATGTTGAAGGTACTTGCTATACAAAGATTTGAAGAGGGAAAGCCGAAGACATTGTGTTCAACCTAGGTTTGTTTTTAGATATATAAAGAGACTCGAGAATTCTTAAATCTACACCTGTACCACACCTATCCAGAATTTTGAAATCATCAATGGTAACCGGGGTATCACATTGATGTGAATGTTCGCGAATCGCAGACGGATCTGGATTCGCCACCATTCGGTTAGTCCGGTCGGACATACCTAAGTGTTGTTTTATCCTGCAGTGTAATGAACGATGGGTGGAACCAACGTACGACGCACCACACGATGCGCAACAGAATTGATACACCACTGAGGATTGGCAACTCTTAGGTAACCTGTCCTTGAACCGGAAGATAGAACCCAAGGATGAGGTGTTCTGAAGGACGATCTTTGGATTGAGATAAGGGTAATATTTGGAAAGAAGGGACAATAACTCTTTCTTAAGTTTTAGAGACTGCTGACCAAAATACGGAATAACAAAATATTTCTCAAGTTTCTTAGCTGTACATGCCTTGGGAGATAAATCGTACTTCTTATTCAAAAAATCCTTGACCGAACAATCAAAAAGATGAATGGGGAAGCCATTGTTTTTAAAGAAGCGCTTTAAAAGTCGAGTTCCCTGTGGAAAAGTTGGAATGATGAGCTGACACTAAATGCCCTATAGATAGCCGTTAAGGTGATGGCACGTTTTACAGCAAGGGGTATAAAGCTAAAAAAGCTAGTTCCTAGGCCAGTGAATGTTGGCTTTCGATAGACTGATGTTTCAAGCTTAGAGCCGACCCTCCTAACGCATACGTCAAGGAATGGCAGTTTACCACTCTGTTCGACTTCTTTTGTAAACTTAATATTTGGATGTTGAGCATTAAGAAAACTAAGAAATTTATCAGAATGTGATCTATGACGAAATATTAAAAAAGTATCATCAATGAACCTCTTATACATTACTGGGCGGAAGTCGGCTGGACAGTTTTTTAACCATTTCCTCTCATGAAAACATAGAAAAATATTAGCAAAGGTGGGGCCTAAAGGAAGACCCATGCCTACCCCATCGACCTGCTTATAGAGAAGATTGTTAAAAATGAAGTAGGAGTTCAAAACGGCCACTTCAAGAAGTGAGCGAAAGTACTTCGCAGTAATCCCTGCTATTTCTACGCAATTATTTCTGAAAAGTTCGCTGATAGTTATTTCAATAGTTTCTTTCACCGGGATGTTAGTAAACAAATTTTGAACATCAAAGCTAGCCATAACCATTTCGGAAGTGAGTTGAAGCCCACTTAAACTATGCACGAACTCGGAACTGTTTTTTATTGTATACTCATTTACGGTAAGTGTCGAAAGTAGGGGGACCAAAAATTTAGCAAGTTTGTACGTTGGAGTCCCACAGGCAGCAAAAATTGGGCGTAGAGGAACCAGCACCTTATGGACTTTTGGAAGTCCGTACAAAATACCAGGAGTGGAGCCAGACACATAAAGTTCTTTGTACACCGAGTCCGATATCATAGATAGTTTCTTGAGTTTTGAAATAATGCGGTTTACCTTATCCTCAACTTGTCGAATGGTTTTAAGCAAAGGTTCATTAATAAGATGAAATTTCGTAGCATCAGACAATATTAACTTAACCTTATCAATGTATGATGTTTTGTGTAATATATCGAAACCGGTCTGGATGTTGACATGTGTGTCTTTATTAATTGTTAAGTTTATACTTCTACTACAACTTAAAAAAGAGTCCTTATTCCAACATATCGGACGCAACCATGGCCGCCAAAGTGTTCGGAAGATATATATATATATATATGGACATCGCTTTTCTCGAACTGCTTTTATAGCGTTTGTCACACATTCCAAGCTCCAAGCGCACTTGGTGCAGTTTTTATATGATTGCTTCAGAGCCATTGTGATCCCACATGTTGATTCGATGGTCTGAAAGAGAATGCGCTTTCTCGGTAAAAATAAACGACAGAAGTTAAATTAACTTTTAATTACAGCATACACCCAAACGCAGATGGCAATGTCAAGAACAGTTCAGCCAATCCAGGCCCCTAATTGAAACTGCGCTTCATTTTTGCGTACGTTAAACACTACCCCCGCTTTAGGTTTAGGCTATTTCGGTATTTCTGAGTGAATATCCCTAAAACGAATTTGACCAGATTCCCTGCACGATTTTAAATAATTTGCTTTTTTCCAGGGGCTGAGCCATGACTTCGTATTTCGGGAGGATCTATTCGGGCACCTAGTATCATTCGTTTACGCTGCATTCCTCGTTCAGCCAAGCCGTCCGTAGCAATATTGAGAACAGTTCGAATGTTATAAAAACAGATTTCTGGTGATAGTTCATTCACATTATCATTTACAATTTAACAGAGGAGGATCCAGCAACACAAAATGGAGGCTGCAAGTATAATTGAATTGTTCTCTTGCAGAGCGAATAGATTGCTTACAAAACAGCCAGAAGGAGCAAAAGTAGCCATACCAGGCTGCCAACCCTATATTATGTGACAGTGAGATGTCATAGGCGTGTTCAGGTATTGTAGTAACGGGATGATCACGCATATACAAGCTTACTTTAGCATACTGAGTTACTAAGGTAGAAACGATTATACTTCGTCACCATCTTCTGAAAGCCAAGTTCGTTTCCATGCCTTGCTGAATTTGCATGATAATTTGGAATACACAACCAGATAAGTCTTAACGCCAGAGAATATCAGATCATATGTCCAGTGCAGCCGAACTGTGCGGACGTAATTTCTTTGCTCTTGAAAAAAGGTTTAGATGTCGCTAAATATTAGTCATTAGCTAATAATAAAGTAAGCGCCTTGTACATGAAGAAGTGCTGGATTCAAATAAGTTATTTTTTCAGTTCGGTCATGTGAATTTCGTGTCGTTTAAAAGCTTTAAAGTTTGGGTAATTTTGTGAATTTTCATATCCTGTCATATTTTCTGCGACAAAATATCTGCTTGAATTTTCTCTCAAGAACACGTGTTTTTTTACTGGACCCCTCAGTGAACAGAACCAATGTGCCGTGCATAAATAACATAAGCCGTGGAAGAACTGAAAGAACAGGAACCAGCAGCAAGAGCAAAACATGTACAAGTGATAACTAACAATCGACCAGTGTGTGCGTACCGAGAACGATTAAGAGCCGAAAAACGACCCAGGTCATTAACGATTCCCAAACGACATGTCACGACATCAGCTCAAACCCAGTCACCAGCCGACGAAACAAGAAATGCGACACTCCCAGATGTGACAGCCAACAGCACAAGAACGAAAAGAGAGACCAGCCGAAAAAGAACGAGAATTATTCATCATCACCGTCATCGTCACGCCTTGTTTGCTGTTTTCCATGTTTTTTTCACCGGATCCCTTCATCAAGTCCCACTACCTCACCCCATGGGTTGAGCGCGGCGCCTGTGGCGACCCTCCCCGTGGGTAATCCTTGTCCTTCCCCATCAACCATCCTATCCTTATCCTTATCCTTATCCTACAGTGTGTTTTTGCTTAAGTTGCCATTTATGTCCCTCATCTTCATTACGACTGGCTTCAGAATAGCCACATGAATAGTGGAGATGCCGTGTAAGTCAAATAATAATAATAAGAATATCATGCATGAGTATTCCATGGAAATTTCAGCACACTTATAGTTCTTACGAAACCGCTTATATTTTTCCGGTTTAAACCCGTAAAACCGGTTAACACGCGCCCCGCTGGGCTCCCTGGCATGACGCGCCCCGCTGGGGGCATTTTTCGTCCCCTCCGTATCTCATTCCCCACGAAAGCTAAAGGAAAATTACGGGCGGGGTTCGAAAGCTTTTGAAAAGACGAAGAGATTTTGTGAAAAAATTTATGTCCGGTCAATATTGAGGTCAGCATAGGTCAAAGAAGGTCCAATAGAATTACAACAGAGGAGTGTACGTTTCTCTCTCTAGATCTGCCCTCACGGAAGCTAGAGCAAATATTTATGAATCAATAGATTCCTCTCATCGCGAGAAATCTAATGATGTATAATATGACCTTGATAGGTCAAATAGTGATAATTGCCTGACCTCAAGCAGGGTCAGGGTCACAGAATGACCTGATATGGTCATGCTGCATATCAATCGACTCCCCGTGACAATATAAGCACAATGCAAGCAGAATGGGAGCTTTATCTCAATTCAGTGCGAAGTTATTGGCAAAACAATCACTCTATGCTCCCGTGACTTGACTTGACCTTTGAGAGGTCAGATGCTCAAAAAATCAACTTTATGGTCAAGATCGTGGTAAGAATAGAAGGTTCGAGGATTTTCAGCTTTATATATCCAGTATTTACTGAGAACAAGCCCGTTCTATTTTTCACCATAGACTTATAATAGGGTGACCAAAAAATTGACCCCACCTTAGATCAACAATATCTAAATTCCGAGACGGCCAATTTGTAGACCTTAATGCTCTTATCATATTGTGGAAGTTTCAAACTGATTGGTTTGCTGATGTTTCCTGGGCGCCGCTTCAAACTCATGATTTTAGGTTTTGAGGTCGGGTCACTTGACCTTGAATAGCTTCTTGACATGACATGACCTTACCTAAAAAATTTGGGCCGATGTGTAAAATTGATCAGGAATAAGGTACTGTAAGTTCCGTTGTTCTACGTTGCTTCAATTTTTAGATATCTGGGGAAAACCAGGAGGGGGCCGAATTTCGCCTCCCAGCGGGGCGCGTGTTAAAATAGTTTCAACAGGTTGCAACCTACCGTGAGGAGGCTTAGCAGGTGGTGTGCCAGGTCACTTTCTAAGTTCATTGGAACTTATCACTTAAGACCTGATTTATATTCCTGATACCAACTCCCCTATAATTACCAACACGCACGTGCAACTCCTGCCTGTACGGGTGAACTGAAACCCTCTTACGACGTGATGGCTTTAACCCGCGCCCCGGTGGGCCTCCGAGCCTCCTTCGCCCTGGCAGGGGGTGTTTGAACACCCCTCTTGAACTCCGCTCCTATGCGTGATAGCGAAAAACGCGAACGCTGGTGGATAGCTCGTAAAGATTCATGAAGAAACTAAATTAGCTACTTTTTGGCTCAGGTCAATATTGAGGTCATGACAGGTCAAAGAAAGTGGGATTTTGAGTAGAGTTTTTTAGCTCTACCGTCTGACAGAAATGAGTTAGAATCATTTTTAGACACCATTCGCTTCCTGTGTTCTTTTTTGTCCCCACGCCGTCAGTGTTTATACCCCTCTCATCGCGGAGGTGAACGCGCGGTTGCCTCGTAATAGCGAATTGTCTCGCGCTCTCGGCTGCGGCGTTTAGGGCGGATGAGAAACAGTGAAAGAACTGGCACGATTGACCAAGTGGTCGATCAATGCCATCGTATATTCACATTACCATTAGGGGAGAGTGGGGAGAACTGGGACGCAGGAGAAGTGGGACAAGTCAATTTACGGATGCACGAGAGAGCCAAAAGGTATTTTACCGCTGATCCCAGCACTATACGTGTCGCTGCCCATCACTAGGGTACCAACTTCCTTTTCCGGTGTATGGTGAAGGCGGGAGGTGAGTTCGCCCTAAAAAGTTAATATTTTTACGTTTTCTTGAGTGGATTTTCTGCTAAATTTGTAACCAAACAGTAGGCTCTGTGTGTTTAATTACATCAGTGTTGTCTTCTCTATCGATCTATGCGTTCGTTTAGTAATAAAACAGCTTTCAATTCTACTGACATTAAAATTTTCACAAAATGGCGAGGTGGGGGAGAACTGGGACAAGTTGTCCCACTTCTCCCCATACTGTCCCACTTCTCCCTGTTACTGTTCCGATCCTCTCTCATTAGCTCAATGCTATGTTATCCGATCAATTAGGCTAGTCTGATTAATAGTCTCATTACTATTGATAATTAACTTATTATTTTTTAGACTTATTAGTCTAATAAGTCTAATAATTAACGACCACCTGTAACTGTTCTGTATCGGTAGGCTGCAATTTTTATGTATTTTGGCGGTGTATTGTTGTTGTGCATTTGTCAGTGTGTTGCAGTGTAATTTGATGCCTGAAACACCCAATTATATTTGGTAGGAACCTAATATATGAATGAATGAATGGAAAATATCACAAATTGGTGTCGTAACTACATCCGAGAATCACTTAACCCTCGCCCCACCGGGGCCATCGATGGCCCCTAAGGTCTTTTCAGGATAGCCGAAAAATTAAGCGGTGCAGCGACGCGCTTGGGGTGTCTATCTCTCACCGCATCATTTTACACCTTTCCTGAAATTTTTCCCGGGTCACACTAGGTCAGGTCACCGGGCGAGGTCAAACGAGGTCATTGGCGGATCCAGGAAAAAGTTTTGGAGGGGGCCAAAACATCGTTTTGGGGGTGGCCAAATCGAGAAAAAATCGCAAAAGCATAGGATTTAAAAAAACGGCCAAAAGTCGGTCGTTTTGGGGGGTCAAAAGATACTATTTCGGGCTTTGGGGGGGCCATGGCCCCTGGGCCCCCCTGGATCCGCCAGTGAACGAGGTCGCCTTGTTTCATCTTTGGAGCTCTATAAAAGCTACATTTCTTAACGGATTGTTTTGAAGCACTCTCGGGTCTACAACGTATATTTCCGGCTTTTTTCGATTTCGTGACCTGAGGTCAAGTCACGAGGTGACCTCCCCCATTAAAAAAACATGGGAAAATCTGTCTACCGCGCTATAAGTCACAAAAATAATTGCAAATACCCAGTTTTCTCACTAAAACTTTCTCGGCTACCTTTTCACGAATTCCAGAGGCGATATTAGCACTTTGGCTTTTCTAAGTTCATTAGAGGTCACCAGGGATCAGAAATATATTTTTGACAATACATTTTGACCTAATCAACCTACAACGCTGAAACAAGCTCCTTGTGTTTGTTAAATCCTAACACAAATGAAATTATTTAGTCCATCATTGATCCATGGTTCCTTTTGTTTCAAGAAACCGATTCCTGAGGCATAATGTGTTTCCAGACAATTTTTATCTAAGTCGAAATACTTCTTTATCTGATTTCTGTCCCATTTGGTCTTTCCAGATCCTTTCCACAAATCCAACACGATGCCTCGAAAATATGTGAGAAAATCTAACATCGGAACCACGCCGCCTGCGGTAATGAAAGCTGCTGTTGAAGAAGCCATGCGCGAACCCAGCTCCGTGCGCAAAGTTGCGGAAAAATGGGACATTCCAAAATCCACGCTGGACAGGTACATCAGAAAATTCGCCAAAGACTCTTCTTCAAGCATGGAACCCGCTTACAAGCACGCTCAAATATTTACGGTAGCCCAAGAAGTGGAGCTAAAGGGCTACTTATTAAAGTGCTCTAGCATGTTCTATGGCCTTACCTTGAGGCAGACGAGAGAGCTGGCGTTTGAACTGGCGGCTGCTAATGGGGTTGCCCCACAGCAATGGGTGCAGAATAAGATAGCCGGTCAAGAATGGATGAGAGGATTCATGGAGAGACATCCAGACCTGGTGCTCAGGTCCCCGGAAGCGACCAGCCTCGCAAGATCGTCTGCATTTAACCAGCAAAACGTCAGCCAATTCTATGATGTGCTGGAGGAGGTTCTGGAAGAAACCAAGGTTACAGGTCTGCACATCTACAATCTGGATGAAACCGGATGCACTACGGTGCAAAAACCACCTAAGGTGCTTGCAAAAAAAGGAGCAAGGCAAGTGGGACAAGTAATTTCCCAGGAACGAGGTGAACTTGTAACCATGGTGGGGATTGTCTCTGCAGGTGGCCAATCTCTGCCACCTGTATTTGTCTTCCCCCGAAAGCAAATGAGGGAAGGAATGATGCATGGTGCACCGGAGGGAAGCGTTGGCATTGCCAACGGTTCTGGTTGGATGAATAGTGACAGCTTCCCACGCGTGCTGGATCACTTTGTGAAGTGCACACACTCCAGCAAACAGAATCCAACAGTGCTGATTCTGGACAACCACTGCAGCCATATCAATCTGTCTGCACTCGAGTTCGCCAAGAAAAACGGCATCAGCATCGTGACGCTACCCCCGCACACGTCACAACGCATGCAACCACTAGACCGGTCAGTCTACGGTCCCCTGAAGACGGTCTTCAACTGCGAGGCAAACAGCTGGATGCTGAAAAACCCAGGAAAAAATATCACGATCCACCACATGGCAAGCCTCATCGGAAAGGCCTGGATGAAGGCAGCCACCCCGGTGAACGTCACAGCCGGCTTCAAAGCATGTGGAATTTGGCCTCTGGACAGGAACCTCTTCTCAGAGGCCGACTTCCTACCGTCGGATGTCACTGACCGTCCTGAACCAAACCCAGCCAGCACACAAGCAGTGGAGGATGTGGCTGGCCCCTCCGGTGATGACGCCGTTCAGGCTGTGGCTGGCCCCTCCAGTGATGACGCCGTTCAGGCTGTGGCTGGCCCCTCCGGTGATGACGCCGTTCAGGCTGTGGCTGGCCCCTCCGGTGATGACGCCGTTCAGGCTGTGGCTGGCCCCTCCAGTGATGACGCCGTTCAGGCTGTGGCTGGCCCCTCCGGTGACGACGCCGTTCAGGCTGTGGCTGGCCCCTCCGGTGACGACGCCGTTCAGGCTGTGGCTGGCCCCTCCGGTGACGACGCCGTTCAGGCTGTGGCTGGCCCCTCCGGTGACAACGCCGTTCAGGCTGTGGCTGGCCCCTCCGGTGATGACGCCGTTCAGGCTGTGGCGGGCAGTAGCTGGTGCGTGTCACCGGAGCAGCTTAGGAAATACCCGAAGGCACCTCTGTGCATAGACAAAAGAAAACGCAAAGGGCTAAAAGCACGTTATGCAAACTCATCTCCTGAGGTGAAACGTCTGAAAGCCGCTTTGGAAGAAAAAAGGACCGTCAAGAAAACAGGAGGTAGAAAAGTTGCTAAGAAGATTGAGTTGGGTGCAAGTGAAATCGTGTTGTCCCAGGGTGTATCCAGCTCTGTCGTAAAGTGCATTATGTGTACGATGCGATATGACATGTCGGCCGAAGACTGGATCCAATGTGTGGCATGCAGAGGATGGGCATGTGTCCCGTGCACAGATGTGAACCCCGGACAAATCACGTACCAATGTGACCTGTGCCGTTAAGTCACAGTGGTCCGGAATACTGTCAGTCTCTATCCGGGTGTTTGCACACTTTGCACAGCCTAGATAAATACTTTTTGCAAGATAATCTTGAATCGTCTTGAAAACACATTTGTTTGTGGGATATTTTGCAATATACGAGTCATGTAATCGACATATTTTTGTTTTCTTTTGGTGCAGAAAATCCAGGTCCCTTCAAAGAAAAGGTAAAAAAAACTTAACAAGTTCAAATACGACATACGACTCGTGAAATTATATATGTGCTATGTCCGTTCTGTATCCTATATGGAAGCATATTTTACACAACTAATTTTCAACCTGTTTAATATTTAATTCATCCATGTTGTAGGCTACTATCCCGTGGCTCGCATTTAAAATTAAAAAGGTTTGAACCAATATAGCCTCCCAATACCCTGCATGATACAGTAAGACATTTGAAAAATATACCTATTACAAGTTTTGAATACAAAACTTTCGATACATCTGAAAGGAATCACGCAAATACTTATCATAATAACACTTGAATTTTATTTTTTGGAAGCTGTCCCAACTCTCCCCCATGCGTCCCACTTCTCAACACCCCTTGTCCCAGTTCTCCCGAATGCTGTCCCAATTATCACCAACCATAGGCTTCTACAAAATCACAATTTGACAGAATTATATTCATTTTACACATTAAAGACTCCCCAATATTGATAAAGAAATGCTTCGTCTATCATCTAATGGATAGTTAGTATACCAGGAGCGAATGGCTGATTTTATGCAAATTTTCAAACTTTTCATTCGTTTTATGTCCCAGTTCTCCCCACTCTCCCCTACAGTAAATTATACATCGGCATCAAACAGGTGCCAAATTGTTTTAACAGGGTTTTGAAATTTTACTTTCCCATGTCCACCAATTATCCAAATATGTATCTAAAATCGCACAATACAACAGTTTGTGGGTCAGATACGTACCTTCATGATTGATGTGAGCTGAGGCAGGCTGCTATGATCCTCGCTCTTCCCTTTGAGCCGAAGGAAATGTATCAGGTGATGACTGCCGCGCCAGCAGCACAGTGGTTTTCTTGAAGACCAGGCCGGTCCTTGCTGGGCCTAGGCTCTGACCACCTCCTGCTGTATGTACGCGATTCATCTCCATTGGTGTTCTGGCATGTTTAAATGGCGAAAGCCTAACCTTTTTGAAATTGTTTATTCAATAATGGTTCACCAATGCTTATTCCATGCGTTGCGACGAGCTTTAGTCCCCACCCCAGTGGGGTGGGGACGCGGTTTTCCCTACCATGCAGGATAGCGAAAAACGCGAACGGTGGCAGATAGACCGAGGAAAATTCTTACAGAATTGTATCAGCCACTTTCTGGGTTATGTTAACATTTCGAGAACGTCAAATCAAATTGGGTGGTATAGGTTAGGGACAGGTTTAGGCTCTAACTTCTGAACGGGTTGAGGTAGCGGTAACTCCTAGTCATCATTATAGGGGAAAGTAGGGGGGCACGGACACCGCGGATGAGACGGACACACCCTGTTTGGGACGAACTGACAGCGCCACGACGGGGAAAAACGTGTAATACGCTTCCTTTTAGCGCGCGCCGGTCGCAGAGCAACGTTGGGTCCGGTAAGCTCTCTAGGTTTTATACAATTTTCATAAAAGTAAAAAATGCAACTCATGTTTTTTTCCACTATCGAATTCTTAACGTCATTGCATGGATGTTTCTATAGATACTTTATTGATATTACGTAATATGGCTCTTCAGGATGTTACATTTTGTTCACTGCAGTCGCTGACTGCGTAATCGCAATGGCGTCTGATTCATGTCAAAGTTTGTTTAGGAAGAGCAAAGTGGGGCAAGACGGACACCTCGCGTGGGGGCAAGATGGACATGGTGTCTATGTTACCCCGGACAAGAGTATATTTAATTTTATATAATACAAGCTTAAATAAATAAATTTATCAAGGATTTGTTGGGTCCAGTGATACACCTGAGCGGAGGCAGATTTGGCAGATGGTTTGGTGGGGACACAGGGCCCGAAATGCTGGAGAACATATAATTACATTTGGGAGTCATCCAGGTGCAGGTGTAACCCTCGACCTTCAGCGCCCCCTGAAATGGCCACGGTGCCCCCTGAGAGATTGATGGGCCCCCTAAAGTGTTGCTTCCAACCCCTCCCCTCAGGAGCGGGGAGGGGCACTCTTAGGCCTAAGTAGAGAATTTGGCACCCACCTGATAAGTTTTGCGTTCCAAAAGTGGCACCCTCTGGTAGGGGCGCACCCAGTATTTTTATTGGGGGGGCGGATGACGAGAGGGGGCAGCGACTCGGTGGAGGGGGCAGAATTTTTCCTCAGCGGACGCACTTGTGCACCCAAAGGGCGGCCAATTTTGCATCCTGGTGAGAGCGGTGAATTGTTTGCTCCACGGACCTAGTGTATTTTTTTAGGGGTGGTGTGTTGGGTGCAGGGACAGTAAAGTCAGTGTAGGGGGGCGGCATGTTGGGTGCAGGGGCGGCAGTCAGCGTAGCACTGCCTCTAAAAAGTCAGGTGAAGGTTTATCGTTCCCCCGATGAGCGCCTTCGGCGCCCCACATGGATGGGGGCGGCACTTTGGAGCCAAAGCGTTTGGGGGGCGGGCCCGCTGCCCCCCCTGGGTGCGCATCCGCCCCCTGGCCCGGATGGCGCCCCCGGTAAGGTGCTCCGCCCCCCCCTGATCGGCGATCCTAGATCAACCTTTGTACAGTGTTACGACAGCCCTTGATACTTTGATCCTCCGTCATTAAAAATGCAAAAAAGGCATGACCCCCTTTGACCCTTTGACGGAAAAAGTAAGAAAATGCCCTCTTCCCGCGGCGGACGACAGTCGCCTAGTGGGTGGATGCAGATGGAAATCTTCAAGGCCTGGTTCGTTCACCTTGCTAATCTTGTCCATCTTTCCCCATGGGGTGACCATGTCACCCCATTAGGTGGGGCGAAATGGACTTTTGCTACTTTTTTCTAAACTTAACGTGAATTTTAATATGATAATAGCAGACACATAGCTGTTTGCAAAGTGATAGATAAATGTCTGAAGTAGGGGAGAGGGTAGTAAGACGGGCATAGTTGTGTTTGAGACTGTGTGTCTCACTCGCTTTTCATTTCGCAGTGGTGAAATTTTGTTTTAAGCTTCAGTAAACATTTATTGGTCCCTGCGTTTAACAAACTAGGATCCATGCATATTCCTAGGAGCAGTAACGTTTACCGTAGAATGCTGCAAAAGTCCGTCTTACCCCAATAGGCGGGGTAAGACGGGTTTTATGAAAGAAGTTCATCATATGCAAGAACTTTTACAAAAACCTTACGACGGTGAGCAAAAATGAGTTCTGAAACGCTTTGCAATGCTTTATTTCGATTAAATAGTCGAGAGAAAATTATTTTGCTGAATTTCCATAAAATCATAATTTTTCATTGGAATCTAACAATCAATCATTAAAAGCTCCTCAGCCGGTTTGCAGGAAACTCTCAGACTGATTCCTTTCAACCATGCAAAAGACGCAGCGATAAAGATTATAATTTGTATGGTGATGTAGTATTTCACTCCGTGCCCGTCATGCCCCATGTTAATATGTTAGAAAATCTCATACTTGGGGGTCACCGTGCTGGGATAATATAAAACTTAAATCACGTCATGTATGTTAACGCTCTCCCGAGACAGGTTTTGCATATTTGGCCTTCCAAATAGGATCAGACACTGCCAGAGTGTTACACTCAAAACTACTAACAATGGTAGGGTGAACCACTAATTTTGTTTTTCTAAAATTTTGACTAAACAATAAAGGTTAGAACTTTGTGTTCTTGTCTTATGATAGGACATTCCAAGATGCATTAATGCAAGTAATGGGACATTTATACCATAACTGGTCTGGTCCACAGAGCCTGTGCCCGTCTTACATACCATGCCCGTCTTACCACCCTCTCCCCTATCTCTACAGCCAAAATAGGAACGACAAAAGCTCATTAAGTCATCCAAAACTCACACCATTGTTACGGTGTCCGTGACCCCCCACTTTCCCCTATTCCTAGCGGCCAGACTCATAATTACACGTGACGCTTAAGGAAATCTCAAGTGAGCCATATTCTGCTTCAATAACACTTCAGATTTTTAGAAAAGAACTACTTTGGTTCTGAGTGCTCGAAAGAAGGAACACTAATGTGGCTTGCGTATTTTCATACTTGTGATGTCAAAAAATAGTCCTTTTTAGATTTCTAACAAAGCTATTCATTTCCCTTTAGCGCCCGTTAAATCAGGAAGCTCTAGTACCTAGTAGGGGAGAGGGTGGTAAGACGGGCATGGTAGGTAAGACGGGCACAGGCTCTGTGGACCAGACCAGTTATGGTATAAATGTCCCATTACCTGCATCAATGCGTCTTAGAATGTCCTATCATGAGCCAAAAACACAAAGTTCTAACCTTTATTGTTTTCTCAAAATTTGAGAAAAACGAAATTAATGGTTCACCCTACCATTGTTAGTAGTTTTGAGTGTAACCTTCTGGCAGCGTCTGGTCCTATTTGGGAGGCCAAATATGCAAAACCTGTCACGGGAGAGCGTTAATATACATTACGTGATTACAATTTTATATTATTCCAGCACGGTGACCCCCCAAGAATGAGATTTTCTAACATATTTACATGGGGCAAGATGGGCACGGAGTGAAATAATTTATCACCATACAAATTATAATCTTTATCACTGCGTTTTTGCATGGTTGAAATGAATTAGTCTAAGGGTCTGCTGCAAACCGGCTGAGGAACTTTTAATGATTGATTGTTAGATTCGAATGAAAAATTATGATTTTATGGAAATTCAGCAAAATAATTTTCTCTCGACTATTTAATCGAAACAATGTAATGCAAAGTGTTTCAGAAGTAATTTTTGCTCAACGTGGTAATATTTTTGTCAAAAAGTTATTGCATATGATAAACTACTTTCATAATACCCGTCTTACCCCACTTGTTGGGGTAAGTGGGCTTTTTGCAGCATTCTACGGTAAACGTTACTGCTCCTAGGAATATGCACAGATCCTAGTATGTTTAAGTGCAGGGAAAATAAATGTTTACTGAAGCTTAACCCTGGCCCCGGTGGCGGGTACGAGCCACCTTTGCCCTGGTGGGGGGGGGGCTAAAAAGACCCCCCCACGATCTCAAAAACTAAGAGAGCTAGAAAAAAGCGCAAAACAGCAATCGAATGCTCTTCGAAAATAATATCGAAAATACTTCGGTCATTGTTCTTGTCAGGTCAATATCAAGGTCACCAGAGGTCAAAATAGGTCAAAATCGCTACTATGAGGTGTACTAAGAAAACCTCATATATCTCAGAAACTATGATAGCTAGAAACATTTTTTAACACCATTCGAAAGCTCTTGAGATGCGCTTTCATTACAGTGGCATTCATTTTCGTGTCAGGTCAAAGCCTAGGGAGCTACAGGTCACTAAATATTGGGCATATTCTTGGGAATGTCCATAGCCACCCATGCATAAGGGCGTTTACTTTTTCGCTAATAGCTCCCAAACCAAACAAGATACAGCCATAGTTTATGCACCATTGCAATTATCTCGTCAATACAAATCGAATGATAAATGATATTGCTATGCCAGGTCAAATTTAAGAATTTGACCTGCCCCAGGTCAACGGTCTGACCCAACTTGACCTGGTATAGTCATGATGTATATCATTTGTCTTCCAGTGACCATACATACACTTTGTTGACAAAATAAAAGCTCTATCTTATCTTATTCAAAATTTATAGAGAAAAACACCGAAAAATGCTTATTTGACCTAAGGTGACCTTTTAAAGGTCACAAGTAAAAAATTTTGGCATCAGCTTCAGAAATGGGCTAAGAGCAAGTCGCAACCGATGTTTGAAGTTGATTCCATCCGTACTTACTGAGAAAAGCTCATTTCGTGATTTTCCCCATGTATTGACAATGGGGAGGTCATGCTCTGCACATGACCTTAGGTCACCAATATCAAAAATCCCGGAACAAATGTTGTAGCTCCTGGTGGGCCCAATATGTGGTATGAGTTGCAACTTGATCGATTAACCCTTCTTTTAGTTATGCGGTCCTAAGTATTTTTTGAGGTGAGGTCACTTCACCTGGCCTGGTGACCTGACCTGATATGACCTTGAGCCAAAATTTTCAGGAAAGATGTAAAAATGATGAAGAAACAGCTAGACCAGGTTTGGCGGCGCTGCGCGCCGCCGTTTTTTGGTCACTTCGGAAAAACCCGAGGGGGGTCTAAAAAGACCCCCCACCCGGGCGAAGGTTAAAACAAAATTTCATCACTGTCAAACGAAAAGCGAGTGAGATACACAGCCTCAAACACAACTATGCCCGTCTTACCACCCTCTCCCCTAATACAAATTCCCGAGATGGTAAAAGGAGGCGTTCAAGGTGGGACAGGAGGTCCTCGGGCTGGAACCAGAGATCAATATATTTGCATGGCGACCACCGGAATTGTAAGAGGTCACAATAACGACACCACGAGCCACCAAACCAGTGGAATGATGATTCGGGGTTATGGGTACCAGTGCCTCCCACAGGCCAGAGGTGTAGACCCAGACGTTATATGATTAAAATAGTTCTGCACCACCGTAGTTAGTTCAATAATCTATATCGGTATTGTTGGTTTTAAAGCTACTGCTGGGCTGTAAACTATGGTAACATTTATTTCTCTCAAACGCAACAAACATGTGGGATGTCCACGGCAGTTTTTTGCCTGGAACCGTACTCAGAGGAACCATAGGAAAAACCAACACAGAGTTTCAGATAATACATGGTGGACTGTGAGGTGGCTGCCACAGTACAAAATGTGTTGCGGGCAGTATTGTTCAGGTAGCGAGTGTGAGTGGCGTGACAGTAGCAGACAAGGAGTCTGGTGATGCTTACCACTTCTCTTCTACTCCGCTTACAACTAGGCCCCAAGTGACCCGCATTTTTACGCCTGCCATCTAATAACACTTGCAATCATGCTTTGGCTCTGGAGGTGACATTCTGAGCTGTCACAAAAAGGTTAGTTGACATGCCTCTTGCAACTTTCCTTGCTCTTTCGTGTCCTGAAATGCCAACGTGACGCGGCACCCAAAGAAACACCTACGTACGTGGGGTATAACCTCCAATGATCCCTACAACTTATACTGTTGTAGGTGATAAGACTGAAGTTGACGTCAGAAAGCTGACAGAGTCCGTAATTCATAGGCGGATCCAGGGGGAAAGTGGACTGGGGCTCCCCTGGTTGGAAACCCGGCATCCCCTAAAACGGCCACAACATCCCTCTGATAGATCGGTGGCGACCCCTCGAAACATCGCTTCCCATCCCCCAAGGGTACAAGTATTCCCGCCCCCGCGATAGAATCTAGTGCCCATCTGATCGGTTTGGCAACGTCCCCCTTCCAACCATGCTCCCTCCGATCAGAAATGCTGCACCCGCTTATGCAATGATCGTAAGACATCGTTTCTTAGAAAGCGCCAGATGTTTCTTAATACCCAGAAACCGCTTACAGGTGCAGGTACAAATGGAATCACTCCCTGGTACCCTAAACCGTCGGCTCGGTCCTTTTACAAACGCACTGCTAGCTCCACTGGCATTCTGTATTGTATGAAAACCTGCATACCCTACCTAAGTTCCAATTTTTAGCAGCGCTAGTCCAGATATTCTGAATGCCATTCAGAATATCTGGACTGGCGCTTCAGTGAATTTAGGGTTAAGGTCTTTCTTAAAATTCATGAAACCGAGTTTACACATTGCAGGAATGAAGCGTCAGCGTTCTACACCCTGGCGTCGCTACCGCTTGCAGAGTGCCAGTGAAGACGTCAGCCGCTCTGTTCTGGAGGGGACTGAAGGGGGGGGCAGTGCTGTCAGCGCATTTGTTAAAGATCCACTTGTTCACTTACTGACCCCGAACCCAACACGATCTCCACCCTTGCATGAATTGCGCGCCAAAGCACGATGAGGCGCAGCACCACGTTTGAGGGCTCTACCTCTCACTACATTATTTTTCCACCATTCTTTAAATTTTTTACCCCGGGTCACCCAAGGTCAGGTCACCAGACGAGGTCAACCAAGGTCACCTCACTTCAACTTTAGAGCTCTGTAAGAGCTACATTTCGAAGTCGATTGATTTGAAAATTCCTACACTTTATGGCCCTTCCAGGATCTACAAGGTGTATATCCGGGATTTTTCGATTTCTTCCCCTGAGGTCAGGTCACGAGGTGACCTCTCCCATTGAAAAAGCATGGGGAAAAGCTGTCTTATGATCTAAAAGTCTCAAAAGCGATTGAAAATGCTCAGCTTTATCAGAAAACCGTTTTTGGACACCTTTTCACGGATTCCAGGGCCATATTTTCCCTTTGACCTCTACAAGGTCATCCAAGGTCACCAGGGCTCAAAAACAGTATTTTGACAATAACTTTTGACTTAATTAAGCTAGAGCGCTGAAACAAACACCATCGTGTTTGTCTCGTCATTGGCTTTTAGTGGATATACGGCAAGGTCACTTTCTGACCTTTCGTAACCTCAGGTCATCTTAGGTCACGAGGTAACCTCTGGAGATCAAACCGCTGGCGGGAGGTCTTTACGTTTCACATTGTCGAAAAAGGGCTGATAATTTCCTATCAAATGTACTTTACCAGACCTCAATAGCTATAATGGTATTAGAGTTATGTCAAGTTTGCTTAAGCATTGCATATTTGAGTGAAAATAGCCGATCTTGACCTAATTTGACCTCTGGAGGTCAAACCATTGACCTGAGCACTAAAACATGTGAAGTAATTTCTTACTGAATTTACGCGAGCTTTCTAGTGCACTTTGCAAATTTGCGCTAACGCCAATATTTTCGGAGTTAGGGGGCCATCGATGGCCCCCGGTGGGGCGAAGGTGGCGCTGGACCCCCGGTGGGGCGCGGGTTAAAACTAATTGTTGGCAGTTTGATATTGACTTGACGCAATTTTTTAGCACACTACCCATCTAATAGGAAGCCAGGGGTGCCCTTCCAACCCTGCGTGGCCATCGAATGATTTTATCCACATAACCAGAACATTTTTTGGGATCATCAATTACCCCTCCCCGCACTTTTTGACCAACAATTTCCTGATGTCAGTAACGATGGGAGTAAAACGGAAATTTGTATAACCAGCCGCTGCGAAAGGCAAAAAGCAGCCCAAATTCGAAATTGTTTTGTTACTAACGTGGAAAGCCATCATATAGGAATAACATGTAAATAAGCCTATTCACTTTGCCCCGTGCTTGGGGCAAAGTGTTTAAAATAACTTGGGTTTACTCTTTTGGTTTCCTGTGGAGATGTCTTGTATTTTGCCTTTTTGTCCCCTCTATTGTCTTCGGAATTGAACATGGAACAAAATCAGGGTACCTAACACAAGAAATCAGAATTAAAAGTTCTTCAGAGTTGAGCAAATATCACTAGGGTGACCGCTTAGCCCTGGTCTCCCCTAAATCTCTATGTACAAATATCTTGATTGGCTTTTGAGATATAGCTGTTGGAAAATGGGGTGTTGTGCTATATCGAAAAATCCCGGAGACATAACTCAGAAACCGCTGGAAGGATGATGCTAAAAATGTCACAGCATGAATCAGCGCCCCAGTGAATCCCTCTTAAAATTTCAATCAAATCTGAGATGTAGGGTCTATTTTGAGATTTTTTAGTCGTTCTGTCGTGTATTTTTTGAAGATACTGTGTCATAGACTCAAGCTAGTCGAAGAGACTACATAGTGTCGACGACGGGAATACAATGAGCATGATTCTGCCTGTCTCTAACCGAGTTTGACACCAAAATACGGTATCGCTTTTCAGCACTGTCTCAGTTTATCCAAATGGAATCAATTTTTATCTCAGTGTATAGTTTGGGGTCACAAGAAAATTACGCTAGCAAAAAACTTTCTAGTGGTGCAAGCAAAACAATATCAGTTATAAAACTCCAATATATTTGTGGATCAGTAACTGACTACGTCACTATGCGTGAACAATCGCTAGTTTTGAGGGTAGAGGATTCCTTGGGCGGGGAGCCGGTAGACAACCTTCAGCGTGGATATCGGGTACGTAAGTTTGTCGTTACTGGTTAGCGACACTGGTGTGCAGTCGAGGCTCCTCAGATCGACCAGAAGGTAGCGCTAGTGTTGCGTTAAACGGTTGAACGGGAACATGTCCCGGCACCACTGTAACCACCACCACCCACACCGACGACGACCTGCTGGACGGAAAACGCACCACAGTTTGCACCAAGCGTCCCCACTCGACTGACCAGGGCTCGCGCTCCAACGCAGCGCCCCGCGGGCCAGCCACCGTGCCAGGTTGTTTATGTCTTCCGCTGTGGTCTGCGTCAGCTAGGTCACGTTTCATCTCAGACTACCGGACTACCGACTTTTGTCATTAGCTCCTCTCTCTCCTCTCTCTCTCTCTCTCTCTCTTTTACATATCAAAAGTAAAAAGTGAATACTTTACGCCTCAAAACCTAAAAATAGATGCTGCTATAACAAAGAGAATGAGAGGGAGGGCACACATTGATCGACATTAGGGCCACATACAGGACTTTTTGCAAGCATGCATATCTACCGGAAAGTTGGGGAGTGGGCACACAGGATTTGGGACAAACAGCGAACATCTGGGCACACACAAAAATATACTGGGAACACACACAGCAGATTCGGATTAGGTTAACAACCACAAAGGGCCTCCCGTAGGGCAGAGCACTCCTTGTAATGATTCCCCCCCCCCCCCAATTAGGTGGGCCTGCGAGCCACCTTCGCCATTGTGGGAGTGTTTGAACACCCCTCCTCGAACTAGGCCCCTATGCGGGATAGCAAAAACAAATGAAGGTTGGTGGGTAACTCATACAAATTCGTGAAGAAACTGTATATCTCACTTTATGCCAGGTCAATATTGAGGTCATGATAGGTCAAATAGGTAATGTGGCATTGTGAAGAGTTTTTGGGTTCTATCGTCTAAAAGAATTGAGTAAGAATCATTTTTATGCACCATTCGCTTCCTCTCGTCACGGCCAATCGAATGATGTATGATAGAACCCAACTTGGTCAAAACACAAAAATGGCTTGACCTCAGGTCAGGTCAAGTTTACTTTCCTAGCAGCTTTATCAGTCTAGCATAGTCAATATACATGTCAATCGACTCTTAGCATAAATCCAAACCTAATGGTATCAAAATCAAAGCTGTATCGTCATTTCCTGCAAAGTTATTAACCTAAGTCTGAAAACTGCTTAAGTGGCCCCAGCTCACCCCTCAGAGTTCACAGGCCAAAAATTCCAATTTGAACCTATAAAGGGGCCCAGGATACTATGATTTAGAGAATATGAAGGTATTCTCAGCTGTATCTGCACAAATACAACCCAATTTCTGTTTTCCCATCAAAGCCAATGGAGAGGTCATGATCCGTACCTGACGCTAGGTCATCGATATGAAAAATCTCGGAATTTTTTTGTAGCACTCGGTGGTCGAATTATATGGTATAAACTTCAATCCAATATATTTCCTATTTCTTACTTGTGCAAGTTTAAACACTTTTGTAGGTGAGGTCACTTGATCTGCACTGGGTGACCTGACCTGAGATGACCCAGCCTTAAAATGTTGAGGACAGTTGCGGATTGGATCAATAAGGTGTGTCAAGTATGGCGGCGCTTTACGCAGCCGTTTTTTGTGCCGCCGGAAAAACCCGTGGATGGTATTCAAACACCCCCTCCACCCTTCGGGGCAAGGGTTAACTGGAATTTGGGAAGGGGTTGGCACAGGATTTAGAGGGCACGTTTTAGAGTCCCCCAGGGTTCTTTTGACAGGCCCTACCAAGAGTAAGTCTCGGGGGCCTCCAGATTCGGTCTGGTTGGTCTCGGTGCCCCCCAGAGTTGGTCTCGTAGGGGCCCTCAAGAGTTAGCAGGGGGACCCCAGAGTCCGTATCGGAGGCCCCAGAGTCTCGGAGGCCCCAAGTATTAATCTCTGGGGTGTGTGGGGAGGGGCGCCGAGAGTTAGTCACGGGGCACCCCAAGAGCTAGTCTGAAGCCCCCAGAGTCGGTGCAGAGTCGGTCTCGGAGGCCCCCGAGCATTGGCGTAGTCATGCTTTCTGAACTTGTGGGGACACATCCAGCCTCTTGATTAGGTACCCGACGGAACATTTTAAGAGGGGCCAAATGTTATGGGCGAGCTAGCCAGCAATCCCCTTTTTACATTTTTACACGAATTTAGGGCAGTATAATTTCAATACTTAAAGGGAGTGTGGCACCTTGGTCGAATCCTGGAATTTATTGTAATTAGGGGTACTTTTAGCCGAAAATCAAGGAGGCGTCCATGATTTCTATGAAAAAATGTACAATAAGCTCAATACTTCTATTTTTAAATGCTTTTCTAGGGAAAGAATTAGATATATGCCTGTGGATGATGTCATGGTCTGGCAACCACTACCATATTCAATACGCTTCTAGGGCTCCGATTGGCTGATAGTCACCCTGACGTCAGCATATGTCGTCACACCAACAGCCATGAGGACTGTGGCCTGCTGCTAAGGGTACATGAGGGGTACGTTGCAGGTAGGTTTTAGCTTTTTCTACGAAATTCTCGATTTCCAAGACAAATGATATATTGAGTACCGGATCTTCTGATTTGCTTTAAAACTTGGCGATATCGGTTAAAGGGTGTGGACCACTTCGTGAAAATCATAAAAAATTATGTTAAGAACAAGAGAGGTCTGAAAAACAGCAAACATAATTTTTCCCCACTTTTATGCGCTAAAAAAAGAAATATATCCTCTTTTCTAACAATATGTGACGTCATCCAAATAACACCGTTGATAATCAGTGAAATCCCAAACTTTGATCCTAGACTCGTTATAAACTCCATTCAGAGCATCTCCGCACGGCGAAAATAGCACGCAGTACAAGAAGCACTGGTGCAAGAACTGCACGTCAGGTGTCACTACGGTATCCGAGTAATTTCAGTGGTGGAAATATTATGCATTTGTCTGATGTAAGGAAACAACTTCAGAGCTGGATTTTGACAAAAACATTTAATCCTTATTTGCAGAAATACGGGGGAGGGAGAATATGATGTGTATTGCAGTTATTGGCCTAATTTTGACCCAATAACGCCCTGAACTGGACAACTTTTTGCCTTACATGCCGGTGGACAAGAAGTTGCATGCTGGTTCACTTGCTGGCATGGTATTTTCAGCGTGTGGGCGAGACGTAGGGCTTACCACCAATCACATTACTGCAACCATATTCAAGGTATTCATTCAGGGTTTGAAATTAGGCAATAGGCCCCTTTACTCCAAATTTTAAATCCGGCAGAAATTTTATACCGAAAGCTTTAGGTGAAATTAAATATGCCGATAGTGGTTTCTCAACATGCTCTACAAAACTGCTATCTCAGTTCAAAACCCATTATAAAAGTGGGACACTCCCTTTAAAATAACGTTATGAATGTGCCACATTTCCTTTAACACGTGCTTTGACGGCGGTCTGAGCCACCTTCGCTTTGACGGAGGGGGAAGCAGGTACCAGCCCCCATAAGATCTCGAGAACCATGCTAGATAGCGAAAAACGGTAAACGACGTTTAGTAGCACATCCAGATCACAGGTTTCCAGGTCACATAGAAGGTCACTAGAGGTCAAAACATGTCGTCATAGGGATAACATGTAAATGAAGGTTTCCGGTTATTACATCTGAACAAGTAAAGATAGATCAAGCAATTTGAACCATTAAAATCCTCGCAGCAAGCCGAATCCAATGATATATAACATCGCCTTGCGACAAATCAGGGCGAATATGTCATTGGACCTGACCTGAGGTCACGTCAAGGTCAAATTAGGTCAACATGCATATCTTTAGAAACGCAAAGATAATCCCAATCTACTGTAGCTAAAATAAACATTCTATCACTATATATGACCAAGTTATTTAATAAAAACCACTTCCCATGCATTTCCAAGGAAGAGATCAAGCCTCGTACCTGACCTTAGGTCATCATTAGATATTTGGTTCAGGGGTAACGGGCTTAAAGTAAACGCTGACAAGACCCAACTTATTTTGCTAGGAAGTGCTTCCAACATTCGACACATTGGCGATTTCTCTGTAAAATTTCGCGGTCTAGATTTAGTTCCTTCTATGAATGTAAAAATCTCGGGCTCACCTTCGACCGCACCCTCAGCTGGAACTCTCACATTTCTCTTCTCACTCGTCAGTGCTACGGAATTTTGAGTGGTCTATCACATCTGAGACACTGCTTGCCTCCCGGAATCATCTCGCCGATAGTCAGCTCGCTGGTGATCTCTCGGGTCCGTTACTGTATCACCGTGTTTGGCAATGGTACTCAAATCAACAACATTCGGCTCCAAAAAATCATTAACTATGCTGCTAAAGTGATTTTCGGCCGCAAAAAGTTTGATCATGTTTCAGGCCTGTTACGTGACCTCCGCTGGCTGTCGGCGGGTGAGCTGGAGAGGTACCACACACTTGCAGTTGTACACAAGGCAGTGTGTCTCGGGGAGCCAGAGGAGCTGGCCCGGGGATTCGTACAGGTCGGCTCTGTTCGGGAGCGCAATACCAGGCAGAACCATAATATTTGCGTTCCCCGCTCACGAACCAGCATGGGGCAGCGCAGGTTCTGCTCACGGGGTGCCTCCTACTACAACGAGCTACCTGTGGAGATGAGGAGGTTACCAGTACCTGTTTTCTGTTCTGCACTCCAGGACCATATAATCACAGAGCGGGATTGAGGCGCGCTGAGTGACTTGTGTTGTTGAGAATGTTGAGTATTTTATGCATAACTGTATTTTAGCTGGATTTTTATTGTTTTAATAGCGTGTGTATGTGCTTCCATTTTACCACCCCTTTACTGACGTGGAGTCGTAATAGCCATGCGGATTTGTGGATGACTCCGAATAAAGTCTTTGTCTTTGTCTTTGTCTTTTTATCGATATAAAAAATACCGGAATATATTTTAGACAGCTCGGTGGGCTAAGCATGTGGTATGAGTTTCAATAGGATAAGTTCACCCTGTTCCGAATGATGTTATCCTAAACTTTTTTAGGTCAGGTCACTTGACCTGTACTGGTGACCTAACCAGAGTGACCTAACCTTACATTTTTGACAAAAGTTGTAGGAATGATCAGAGAAAAGGTATACCAAGTACGGCGGCGCGTGCCGTTTTTATGTTATCTCCAAAAAACCCGAAAGGGGCGGGTACTCAGCCCCCTTTCCCCCGTCAATGCACGTGTTTAAGCGAGCACGGACTGTAAAGCGGATATACGGACGAGCACGGATTTGGAAAGCGTCCGAATACGGCCATCTGCGTGCCTAAGAAGTATGGAGATAAACCTAGCTGCCTGTCTCAGCCTCGACTGCTATCAGATCCCAGTACTGAGACGTCAAGCATAAAAGTAAATTTTCAACTAACATTCTCGTCCACTCAGGAGGCCTATCTCACTGGCTCACACGAGCAGCGGTGCTTAATGTACTCCATAACCTTCTTAGCAAAACAAGACGATTATCTTGAAATCTGCTGAGCGGTAACAGGACGCCGGCTGGTACGGTCGCGTATGCCGGCCTGTTGGTGGGCGCGTCCGGCAGGCTTCTGCCCATGGCTGTCGCCATCGGAGGAGCGCCATGAAATCGGTTGGTCCTAAACTCTTTTATATTGAACGCATGCTTTAGATGTTTGGTTAGTTGATTAGCTTCTTTTGAACTTGTATGAATGAATACATGGGTTTATTGAAATTATCGGGAGAGCGCCGCCAAGACTTATGCCCACCGCCCACTCAATTCACAAGCTCAGAATTGGAATGGCTGAATAGGAAAATTAATTGCAGTGATTTCATTCATTTGCACTACCCACTTATCTCCAACGGCTTTCGAGTAATTCGTCCGAAAGGGTATTTCAAGGAGCTAAAT
Organism: Lepas anatifera; assembly: GCA_034440635.1. Lineage (NCBI taxonomy): Eukaryota > Metazoa > Arthropoda > Thecostraca > Lepadidae > Lepas > Lepas anatifera. The sequence goes on from JAOTON010001152.1 coordinate 2,096,524, forward strand.
TTCTCGGAACTTGCTTGCTTCTCACCATGATTTCAAGTCCTTAAAGGGAATGTGGCACCTTGGTCGAATCCTGGAATTTAGTGAAATTAGGCGTACTTTTGGCCAAAAATAATGAAATCACTCATGATTTCTCTGAAAAATGTTCAAGAAGCTCAATATTTTGTTTTTAAAAATACTCGGCTAGGAAAATAAATAAATATCTGCCTTTGGATGATGTAATGATCTGACAACCACTACCATACTTGAAACGCTTCAAGGGCTTCGATTGGCTGATGCTCATCGTGACGTCAGCATATGTCGTCCCACCAGCAGCTCACAATGGCCGCCCGGCGAGGGGCTGATGAGGGGCTGGTGTCAGGTAGGTCAAGTAGAAGTGCGGCTGTTTCGACCAGCAACACCAAACACACTTGACTCACAGCTGACCAAGCGATAACCCACGCCCCGGTGAGCTTCCGAGCCACCTTCGCCCTGGTAGGGGATGTCCAAACAATCCCCCTCGAACCCGACTTTTATACGGGATAGCGAAAAATCGCGAAAACAGGTGAATAGCCCGTTGAAATTCATGAAGAAATTACGTCACCCTTGGCTCTTTTGGCTCACTTGGCTTGGCTCTTACATTACTCTCGTCACATTTTGGCTGAGGCCAAATTGAGGTCATGCCAGGTCAAAGAATGTAGCATGATGTTGAAGAGTTAATGGACTTTAGCGTCTGACAGAAGTGAGTTAGCATCATTTTAGGCATAGTTCACTTTCTCCCGTTACAACCAATTTGATGATGTATAATATCATTGTACTAGGTCAAAACATGAAAAGGCCTGAACTAAGGCATTGCCAAGGTCACCATCTAGCCTAGCGTAATCAAAATGCGTATGAATCGACTCGCAATAACATTCTAAATTAATGATATGAAAATAAAATATTTTTCATCATTTTCTGCAAAGTTATTGATTCAAGTCTGAAAAACTTGCAGTTGATAGCCCCAGGTGACCTCTATGGTCACAGGTTCAAACTTGTAGCATGAACCTATGAAGGGGCCTAGGATACTTATTACACGCGGTATCTACAAAATTAATTCAATTTTTCTACCAATTTACGTTTTCCTCATACATTTTCAATGGAGAGGTCATTATCCGTACCTGCCCCTAGGTCTACGGTCTGAAAAAAATTCCGAAATTAGTTGTAGTACTCGACGGGCCTTTTATGTGGTATGCGCTTCAATTCGATAGATTCGCCCTTTTCTTACTTAGGCCACCTTAAACATTTTTGGAGGTGAAGTAGCTTGCCATGTACTGGTGACCTGACCTGAGATGTCCCAACCTTAAAATTTTGGGGAATGTTGCGGAATCGATCATAGATAAGGTGTGCTAAGTACGGCAGCGCTTCGCGTCACCGTTTTTCGTGCCTCTGGAGCAACCCAAGGGTTTTCAAACACAGCCCCCACCCCACCCTGGCGGGAACCAACAATCCGACGTTGTCATGGTGACCAATCCTATTCACGGAGATCAGCTTGCAACTGGAGTATTTTTTCGCCTTTGCTGGAATCGGCGCTGGTGAAAGAACGTGGCTTCTTAACCATCGCCACACGGGGGAGGGGGGGTGCATCGATGGCCCCTTAAGGTTTTTTTCATCTGATCTTTTCCCCACTATCCTTGAAATTTTTTACCCCGGGCCACACTAGGTCAGATCACCAGGCGAGGTCAAATAAGTTCGCCTCGACTTCAATTTTCGAGCTCTAGCATAGCTACATTTCTTGGCCAATTGATTTCAAATCTTCTTTACTTGATGCCCCCTCCAGGAGCTAAAATAATTATATCCGATATTTTTTAACTTTTGTGACCTGAGGTCAGGCCACGAGGTGACCTCTTCCATAAAAAGGCATGGGAAAAGCTGTTTTTTTTTCTAAAAGTCACAAAAATTCTTGCAAATTATCAAGCTTCTCAAAAAGGTATTCTTAGCAACGTTTTCACGGATTCCAGGGTTAATATTTTCTCTTTGACATATCTGGGGTCATCTGAGGTCACCAGACATCAAAAACAGTATTTTGACCATAACTGTTGACCTAATTAAGCTAGAGTACTGAATTAGACGTCATCATGTATGTTTCGTCACTGGCTTTCATTTGATATTCGACAAGGTCACATTCTGACCTTTCTTGACCTCAGGTCATGTCAGGTCAATAGGTGCCCTCTGGAGGTCAAACCACTGTCGGCAGGGCATTATGTTCCTTACAGCGGAGAAAGCCCAGGCATTTCCTATGAAATATAGTTACCAGACCTCAATAGCTCTAATGGCATAAAAACTGTGTCCAGTTTTCTTAAGCATTGCATATGTTAGTAGAAATACATGGCCTATCGTGACCCAACTTGATCTCTGGAGGTCAAAATATTGACCTGAGGCTTAAACGCATGCAAGTTAAAACCTTGCTGAATTCACAAGAGCTTTCCAAAGTACTTTGCAAATTTGCGCCAGCCCACATATTTTCGGAGTTAGAGGGGCCATAGATGCCCCCGTGGGGCGAAGGTGGCGCCGGACCCCCAGTGGAGCGCGGGTTAACATCACACCTATTTTTATAGGGTACAGAAATGGGGACAGATTTGGTAAATTAGGAAAAATAATATCAAAGGTTATAGAATCATTATTTTTAATATCTTTGGTACAAATGACGATGTCCGGATTTGCATACGTGAGAAGTAGGTAGGTGCAATTCGACAATGTATTGGGAAGTTAACATATTGCGGTTGTCATATCTTTCCCTTTCTTCAAAACTTGTAGGGACATTCCCTACAAGTTTTCGGGGGTCTCCAAACTTGTAGGGACACTGTCCCTTGTGTCCCTAGTGGTGGCTACGTCCATGCCCCCCGAGTTGTTCTGGGAGCCCAAGAGTTGGTCTCGGCCCCAGCCAAAGTTGGTCTTGAAGAGCCCTCATTGGTTTGTCTCAGGGCCCAGGACTAAATCAAGACAGACTCTGAGAGCCCCAGATTGGCCTTGGGAGGTCCACAAGTGTCGGTCTCAGGGCCCAAAGTTTTGGTCTTGGTCCTCCAAAAGCTGGCCTCAGAGGGTTCTCCAAGGCGATGTTGGGTCCCCAGCTGTTCCCTCGGGAGCCTCACGATTCGTTCTTGGGGGTCCAAGAACCAGCCCAGGGGGTCTTGGGACCCCAGGGTTGGTCTTGGGGCCCTCAAAACTGATCTTGAAGGACCTCAGTGATGGTCTTGGGGGCCCTCAGGAGTTTGCCTTGAGTCCGTCTTAATTGGTCTCGGGAGACCAATGACCAATTTGATCTCTGGGAGGGCCCAAGAACAAATCTCGGAGCACCCCAGAGTGTTTCTCTGGGTCTGAAATAAACAATAAAAGGATACCAGACGTATTTAGCCAAAAATATGTCGAAACAAGCCAGCTGGGTTAAGACAGCCAAGAAAAGTACAGTGATTATGTTAGAATGATATCACTAGTTAGCACGTCTATCTAAGACGAAGTAATACCAGCAGTCCCATTCTCGTTTTCTTTCCTGGCCTGTCCTTTCTGTCCTGGAAGCTTTTCCTGTGGTCTGTCAGGCAATCGTTTTGATTTAATCACTCTAGTCACTCGGTCCTTATTGTCTTAATATACTCTACTTCCTAATATCGTATCCTTGCAGTTGAAGTATGATCTCAAGTAGGTCATATTTTTTTCCGTAAAAGGCAAAGGGAAAAACATGTGCCCTGCGAATATAATTCCCTGAGTGGACAGCTCATTTTTGACCATCATTTATACGTTCATGAAATGTCACATCGTTTAAAATTTGAACATATTCGTTGGGTGTGTTTAAATGAGAGCTTTATGGATATTTCTTCATCCCCAAAAACATATTTCTCAGAGTGGTCCTAATCTGGTTGCTCTACGAGTCTTTGTCCGTCCTGTCCGTCCTGAGAATTGATGCAAGATCTTTGAACCTTTGGGGAGTGTTAGCCTATCAAACGTATTCGTCTAAGCTGAAGTCCACGAATCGAAAATTCTGATGATTTTGAAGAAATTTGTGAATGCACTTTTTCGTGTTTTGATTTTTCTTATGTTTACCTTTCAACCTGCAGGCTTCAAATGTCCTGGGTTTTGAACAGGCAGCACGGACCACCTCAGAAAAAGTTTCTGAGCTCCTATCACAATTTCTAATCTGCCAAAAACCGGTTTTTCTGACAGAGCAAACAAACTTCCGGGAAATATCCGCCAACTTATATGCTCAAAATATCAGAAGACAGGTTTCAGTTACTTCAAAGACAGCCACCTAGGGTTGGCTAAGCTAGGTCATTTTTTGTGCTTATGCATAGTTTCGAAAGCAAAACGTAAAATTGCTATCTAGATTTTGCCGTTTTGCTGGAGGACTGAATTTGGCCTACTTGCATTCAAATCTTAACCCTCGCCCTGGTGGGGGGTGTTTTGAACACCCCCTCTCGGGCTTTCTCGGTGGCATGAAAAGCGGCGGCGCGAAGCGCCACTGTACTTGACACACCTTATCCTTGATCAATTCCGCAACCTTCCTCAAATGTTAAGGTTGCGTCGTCTCAGGTCAGTTCACCATGGGGAGGTGAGGTCAAGTGACCTCACCTCCAAAAATGTGTGAGGTGGCATAAGTAAGAAAAATGTGAATCTATCAAATGCAAACGTATACCACATAATGCAGTCACCGAGTACTACAAAATATATTCCGGGATTTTTCATATCGATGACCTACGGTCCAGTGTGGACCATGCCTTCTCCTATGGAAAGGCATAGGGAAAACGGAAATTGGCAAAACATTGCTCTTTTTCTCTAGATACCGCTTGAAATATCTTCGTATTCCGCAAATGACAGCATCCCAGGCAACTTTATAGGTTCATATTGCAAGTTTGGACCTGTGACCTCGGAGAGGTCATCGGGGGCTACTTAAGCAGGTTTTCAGACTTGGATCAATAACTTGGCAGGAAATGATGATAAAGCTTTTATTTTGATGTATAACGTTTAGATTGCTATTGCAAGTCTATTGATATGCATATTAACTATGCTAGGTTAGATGGTAACCTTTAAATGCCCTTAGGTCAGGTCATTTTATGTTTTGACCAGGTAAGGTCATATGATACACCATTCGATTCGCCGTAACGAGAGGAAGCGAATGGTGACTAAAAAATTATTCCAACTCAACTCTGTCAGGTGCTACAGCCCAGCAACTCTTCTCTGACACGCCACCTTCTTAGACCTGGCATGACCTCAATACTGACCAGAGCCAAAAAGTGACCGATGTAGTGTCTTCTTGAAATTTTCATGACCCATCAGCCTTCGCCTTTGTTCGCTTTCCCACATAGTACGAGGGGGTGTTTTAACACCCCTTTCCCCATGACCGAATTGACTTTTCCCTTCAGATAATGAAAGGAAGTTGTTTCCGCCCCATAGTATTTGGAGATGAAACGGCTGTCGGGCAATTCGTTCCAAAAGGTATTGCAAAGTGCTGAATTTTGCGAAACATGTTTGCTTCAAACCACGGTTTTAAGGACTGAAAAGAAATGGAAGTGGATGAAATTAGGCATCAAACAAGCTTAGGGTCCAGGTTTGCCGAAACAAGTAATTCCAGGTCGATACAATGTTTGCTTTGTCTTCTAGAAACAATTTTACACCGTGCCTTTTCTGTGCGAACTCAACTCCCGGCGCCGCCGGGGTTACGGCATCGTCAGTTGACTTTGACTTTACGTGATCTAGTGGTTGGCCGGTCTCATGATAAGAGTTGCCAGGTTCGAACCCGGTGCTGACCGCGGCTACTTTATAAGTTATTTTCAAGAGCAATGATACAATTTAACTCCAGGCTTATGAACAGATATTTTGAGAAGGAAATATTGTATCCTTTCGAAATTTATTGTCATGTGGTTCTCCTGCGCTGGTGGGGCGTTAGCCCGGGGGCGCAGACCGAGGTCTGTCCATGCCTCTAATGTCTCACGCACACCATGGCAAAACATTTGTGTAGGTACGGCATTACTTATCGTGTTCCTATCGTGTTCGAAAGGCGGAAAAGGTATTCAGACTTTCTACTCCAGGGGACTTTTTCACCTGCAAGGGTGTATGTACACTTACATACATACATACCTTCCAAACGGACAAAAACATTTGTTTTTACTGCCGAATCGATCCCCTAATTGATAAATTACGAACCACCGGGTATATGAGGAGCGGACGGGGGTAAGAGGCTTGGCCCCCTTTTTTCGTTTTAGTGGGGAGATGCCCTGATAAACCCCCTTGAATCTGCCCCTGGGGACATATCCATCACCACTGTGAAAAGTGAGGGGGCCAGTCAAACTGCAACCTGATGCTGACAATATACTTCTAACGTTACGTCCAAAAACTCTTCGAACTTGGGCTCCTCGTGCCTTTCGAGCAGCTGGTTATAGAAATGTCCGAATTTTTCCAAGTTTGGCTGAGAAAGTAATTTGTCGGCCAAAAGTAAAGGGGCCAGGACGCCCTGCCCCCCTTTCCGACGCCCATGTCTGAGGGAATGTGGCATGCCAATATAAAGGGAATGGAACTGAAACAGCCAGGAGACAAAGCACACCGTAATAAAAGCATACCGTAACACAGCTTATTCCAACTTTCCTTTGTCCCAGAACCCATTGTTTGAAGACAAATATAAACTTTTAAAGATAATAATTTTCCTCGTCGGCCCACGCCGGCTCCGGTTCATCAGCGAAAAACTGGCGGCTACCGTTGGGCTCGTTGGGAAGGGAGAGGAGGTGGACAGGACAGTGCTTCATGGGTAAGTATACTCTAAAGCACAGGTGCTCAGTAAATCTAGCGTTCTGAGAGCATCGCAATGTGAGTCGGGAGTTGTCGGTATGCTTTCCACGGCTGATAGCTCCATTCATGGAAATAAACTGGCATGTCCTTGCTATGGAAGTAACCGGCACTTAAACGGAATGCGGCACCGTTACAACGTGATTTTAACTGAGATAGCCAAGTTGTAAAGCATGCCGGAGAACCCGGTACTGAATATAGAATTTCTCTTGAAACTCAAAATTTCCACAGAGAAAAGTTAAAAGCCTACCTGAAATGTACCCAAATGTACCCAGCAGCTGGCCACAGTTGTAGCTGTTGGCGTGACGACATGCTGACGTCACGGTGAGTAATCAGCCAATTGAAGCCCTTGAAGCCTATTGAATGTGGTAGTAGTTGCCAGCCCATGACGTCATCCACAGACAGAGGTTTATTTCTTACCCTACAGGAGAATTTCAAAATCAAGATATGGAACTTGTAAATTTTTCATAGATATTGTGGACGTTTCATTATTTTCGGCTGAAAATGCCCTAATTACACTAAATAATTCGATTCACCTGCCCATCCCTTTAACACGCGCATTGACGGGGTCTGCCACCTTCCTTGACGGCGGTACCCCTAGATCTCACCACTAGTGCACGTAACGGCGTTCTCCCATCTTTCCTCAAAACATTTGGACCATTTTTTGTGGTACATTTAAGGTCACGGAGGTCAAAACATGCCCGTCATAGGGATAACATGTAATTAGTTTTTCGGGCATTACATCTACGTAAGATAGAGCAAACGACTTGAACTATATGAATCCTCTTAGAGCCGAATGGAATGATATATAATTTGACCTTGCTAGGTCAATCGATTTGACCTGACCTGAGGTCGTAGGGTCAATTATATAAAATGCATATCATTGAACCGAAGCCCGGAGTCTAATGAGCTAAAATAAATGCTCTATCACCATCCGTTACTGGTTATTTCGTAAAAACATTTTTCCCATGTATTTCCAATGAGAGGTCATGCCTCGTACCTGACCTTGGTCATCATATAAAATACCGGAACATATGTTAGAGAACTGTATTTGTGATATAGTTTCATATAAGTTCACCCTGTCCGACTTATGCTATCTTAAACTTTTTTGAGGTTGGTCCTTACCTTACTTACCTGACCTGGATGACTAACCTTAAAATTTTCAGAAGTTGTAAATATAGGAAAATATAGTACGCGCGCTACGCGCCGGTTTTTATATCTCGAAACCCGAAGGGTGGGTACCCCCCGTTGCGCGTGTTAGGAAAACACTAATCCTGAGACGCCCTCTGCGACATTCAGCATGAAGAACCAATACAAATTAAAAATCGGTGTCGTTTCATTTCACCATTGATATGGAACCTTCTCTGTTAAATCACGGATTGAGGGCAACGTTTTTTAGTTCAAACGGCATTTTATTTACACACATTGGGGACGGTACATGTTATGCATTTTTAATTCAACTCACTGTTTACCAAACGGGTGCCTGAAGCGTTCAGGCCACAGCCATCCTGAGAGGCTCAACGCCTGCACATTTGAAACACGAATACTATGTTGAATGGTATTATAAGCTAATACGTTTCATACATCCCCATAGTTTAATGCGTACTGGCATTACGCGCCATTTCAAAGTTGTGAAATGCGGCATTTTCACATCCCTGAAGTTACACGTACTCGATCACTTTAGGGTACATTCCGCGCGTATTCAATGCGCGTATTCCCATCATATTCCCTTTAATATGGATATAACTGTTTATTAACATTAAAAGGGCATTAATGTTTTCAATAATAAGTTGAATGAAAATTATCGTAATTATTTGTCTTATTCGTTTTTAAGTTTATAATGCACTTTACAATACTGGGAGATGCACTAACGCTACGTAATAAAAATACACGTATTGTTGGACCCCATTTGTTTAGGTGGACTGGTATTTAATTCACATTCTGTCTGAAATATTACTTGTTAACACTTATAATTATATTTTCATACTTTGAGATTTTTTCAATGTGACGACGTAAGATTTCAAATAAAAAGAATGGTCACATTTCCTTCTAAAATTTACTGCTTTACAATTACCCACGGGCTTTAACATCATCGGGGTCATTTTACCATGCTATAATTTCGACATTTATTATACCATATCTTTGGCCTAACTTGTTTCTGGACCATCTCCGTGTCCGCATTCTGTGCGCGGTCAGGATTCTAGTGCGGACATTTGTTTTAAAACAGCCGATGCAATTTTTAGAAAGATGAACATAAAAACGAACACTGGTGATTTGAATAATCCGTATAAATGACTTATGATTAGTCCGGTCATAAATCTTAGTTGTTGCCGAAAGGAATGACCCTTTCTAAACAAAACGTTTATTTTTGCACATTTGCCTTTGACTGACTACCTACAAATATATTTGATAATTCACTGAAATCTCGTTAATTTTCAACTGGGCACATTGCCTTGCACTGACGTGCCCTTAACATTATGGGCAGCCCATTGCCATTTTCCCAGCACATACCAACCTACGCACAAACATTCATTGAGCAAATCATAAACAGTGCACAACCGGGGCGTGCCGCATCCATCCTCCCCCTCTCCCCACTGGAGGATCCGGGCAAACAGGGCAATCCCCGCAATTGCCCGATTTTGTCATTTCCTTCCCATTTTAGGCCCCTTTACCTCCCCAAACGGTCGGCCTGGATCCGGCCTCCCCCCAACGTGTTAAGTGCCTCCTCCCAAAACGGTTAACACTAGATATGCAGCAAGTTCATCGCTCCCCGGTATGAGATTGGCCCCTTTGGCTGAACAAGTGCGCCCCCTTCATCGGCCTGACGTCCCTCGTCCCCCCACCAAACGAGCATCCTGGGTGGGCGCCTGATCATAAAATCACTAACCTAGCTACTGCATTTGTGCGTGAAGCAGTTTAATACGCCATAAGGCCATAGGGTCATTGTAACATTGTTACATTTGACCCCAGAAAATGTTCAATTGTCCCCATCGCAAGCGCAATTTTTAAACCAATTGCCGCTCACATCTGGCCTGGCGATAGATGTTGTGCTCATTTCGTACCTAATTAAACGCTCTTTATGCACTGAAACTGTTTCCGCTGTACCTTATCATTCCCATCAATAAGCTAACAATCTTTAAATATTTTAAAGTTACCAACACCCTCAAAACACATAATTGTGAACAGCGTCTGACTTACCCGCCGCACCAGTTGAAACTTCGTTAACAAGGCGCAGCTGATTGCGCATTTCCGTTGTGCTATTAGCGCCGCCATTGATTGTTTCACAATATGGCTAGTGTTACAATTGCCCCGTGTTACATTTGACCCGTCTCCCTAGTTGCTGTGAGGCCTAAAGTTTTTGTATTGTTTTGCGAGTGTAGTTCGTGGATTCGTGAATTGTGTTTACTAATCTGGTTAACTGTAAAGGTCTGTGAACCTTATAATTTCGTGAAACTGGGAAAGGAATAGTGAGTAAACATCTTTGAAGAATAACTAGATCAAGATGCCGGTACTTAGGTACCTAGGTATATCATCATTTTCGCCAAAGGACTCAGTAGAGATACTTGGATTTTGTTCGTGACAGGCAGTCGCGGTTCCAGCCGGTCGGTTTGGGAGAGGCAAACCAAAGTAAAAAAACAAAAAAAGAGTCGCACAACGCAAAATTGCGCTAAAATATGACTTCCCGGTACGGGTTTTGAGGCAAGAAGCAAAAAAAAAACGTCACGGGCTGACAGATATGAGCCCAAGATCATTTTTTCCTATCCAAGGCCCGATATTTTCACTGAACTTAACTGGTTCTGTTTGAAGTTAAGAGTTAAAGCACCAAAATGTTGCCTATAAATTTAAAAGGAGCCGGGGAAAAAAGGAGGTCGATCACTGTGGGGGGGCAAAAGCATAGTTTTGCCCCGAGCTTTTCCGTTTTGGGGGGCAATTGCCTTTTTTGCCCCCCTGGATCCGCCACTGGTGACAGGCACCTTAAATTGAATTTTTACCCTCTATAGACTCCATACAACACTTTGTCAGTGTAAGCCTATCTAGGGTTCTGTCCTCACTAGACTGTAAAATAGCAGTAACGGCAGAAGGTCAAAGTAAAAATCAATGTCAGCTTTCCTGTGTATTTGCATCAATAGCTATCATCATTTTTGGCATACCAAATGACCATAGAACACTACATATCAGCTAAATTTGGCATGTGCAACTTGCACTTCATACCTGTGCAAGGAAGAACTTGCACACCTTTTTTATTTAAGTTTATTTTATATTCATGACTCTTTTTGTCCTTCACTACACTACATAATTTTGCCTGAGATTCAGAATTTCATAAGAAATTATATGTTTTTCATGTTTTGCTTCATTGTATTATAAATGTCACACTGCCATATCTTGCATAGCTTTTCAGGAGTGTTTTACATATTCAATGTACATGTTGTCTGCGATATGAAACAATATTGGCAATATTCTACGCTGCATTCCAGTACAGCGTAGTTTAGAGCAGCGTAACTTTGCAAGTAGTTGTATTTTACGCTGCATTTTTGTGAAACAAGATTGTGGTGTATTATTCACTTTGTACGCTGCATTATGCTACTTCTACGCTATAAGCATAAGTTACGCATTTTATGAAATTGGGCCTTGGATACGTTTCGATATCTGCATAATTATCGGATAATTTCTAGTCATACCTGGCCCCGCCCTAAGAACAGCTAATGTCATTCCTAACGACATATCTGTGTAAATATATTTTTGACGATGATGGCGATACCTAATCAAAAGCAATCCTGGGAAGACATGAACTCAAATCATAAGGATCTACTATAGGTTAGACACAAAAGTTTACGTTGCGCATTACTGGCAGCATAGCCCAGAATTGAAGATCGTTCAAAGAAATATAATCGAAACATGTCCGGCCTCTAATATATTTTTTGTTCCCACTACGAACAATAATGTTCCAGAGGGTGCGTACACTGTTTAGCGAAGAAGCTGGCAATCAATTAGCTCTATTTTTCTTTGAATCGGTTTTGATTTTTTGGGTAGTCATCAGTCTTTTAATGTACAAAACGGCCATCATGTCACGACAGCTGGGAACCACTAGTTTCCCAACTTCCGTTCCGTAATTAACAGTGGTCGGAATGACAAATAACGTGAAACCCATATTTATCAGCATGTCTCCAGAAGGCCTTTTCTACACTGAAATGTTGTATTTTCCCCATGCTCAAGCTCACCAACTTGTATCACCTTGATCGATAACACTGCTCAAGCTTCTGAATCCATCCATCTATAGGGGCGAGGCAGGGCGGGGGCAGGGCAGTTGAATAACGGGTACTTCGAAGTTTTGTACCCAAAGTGATCAAAATCATAGTTTAGTACCAGTTTTAGTATAGTATACTAGGAATATGCCAAAAATAATACTAGTTTAGTACATTGATATAAGGTAAACACAAACGGCTGCAGCTGGTGACTGTGGTATTTGTTTGTACCCAAAACAGGACGGAGAAGCAGTGCATCACATATGCTATTCGAATTATTTTTCGTGTTGTTTTGTCAAGTCGGTATTGAGCAGAGGTGTGATGTCGGCCAGTAGCGTACGCGACCAGTAATTAATACGACTACGTAGCGGGCATAAGCGGATCCCGGGTCGCAGATCGGAGGGGCATGTTACGGAGGGGCGCCATCCAGATCAAGGGGCGGCACTTTGGCCGACAAAACCTATCATGTGGATGTCAAATTCTATACCGGCGCGCCGATTCTTGCATCTGGGGGGTGAGGGGTGCGGTGACATTTCAGGGGCACCATCGACCCCACAGAGCACCGCCATGAACATTTGAGAGGACGCCGAGGGTTGATTCATTGTCCCTTTTATTAGGACAGGGGCGGATCTAGGTCATACGTTTGGGGAAGGCAATCTCAGGAAACATTGCGAACATGGTGTCGTTTCGATGACAATCGGCTGAAAGTGGGTTCAATTCAGCCACTTTGGGGACCATGGCAGGGGCGGATGCAGAATTTTCCCAAAAAGAGGCTCGGTTTTCAATTGTAGGGGCCCCCGCTCGTGGTTTTCATTTTTCATAAATTGGGCGTTAAAAGTGAATAAATCATCAGGGTGGTGTGTATTTAAACGTACTTATTAAATAAAGTTTGATACTTTTGGGGACTCCAGGCCAGCTATTGGGGCCCCCGAGACCAGTATCCGTGGCGTTTGGGCTCCTTGAATTTACCTAAGAAACGCCCACTGAACATAAAGGGAGCCCCCTGCTTCATAGGCGGATCCAGAATTGCCAATCAGGGGAGGGGGCGCCATCCGTTCCGGGGGCACCATTTTTGAACGGTAAAATCTATCAGGTGGGCGGAAAATTCTATCAGTAGGCGCCGATTTTCGCATCCTGGTGGGGATAGGAAGCGACATTTTGGGGCACCATCGACCCCTCAGGGGCGCCGTGACCATTTCGGGCGCCCCGAGGGTCGATCTGGGGCACGTTTCCCTTGTCCCCCTGGATCCGCCTATGCCCTGCGGAGGGCTTTTGTCATGCTCAAGGCCAGGCTAACGGTACGCGGTCGCCCTCATCACCTACCATCCCCTTAGATCCGCCCCTGGAACATGACATATTTACTGCTGGATCCGCCTCTGCACTAGGCAAAAGCATCCCTTAGAGCTAAAAGCATGAAGGGCGCAAAGTTGCATGAATTTCAAGCGAATACATTGTGTTTTGCACATTCTGACTTTATGAAAAGTTTGGCCGCTTCTAGGATTCGAACCCACGCCTGAAAATGAAACCAAAACATGGGACTGGTTTTCACCGTCTAGCTCTCTGGTTAATGCCACGGCTGGCGGTTTTGACCCCGGAAATGAAAAGAAAATGTCCTGGCGTCCATTTGAACTGCTTTTCGTGAACCTGCGCGTGCTTTAAGATACCCTCCCGAGGCTCTAGATTGCAGTTTTAACATGTGTTCCCTATGGACTAGTCGAAAATGCCAGCCGTTTAGTAGGAAAAACTTTGACCCCGGGCGGGGAATCTAAGCGAGAACACCACTTTGCGAAAAATCGTTCTAAGAAGCAGTGGCGCAGATGAGAATAGGACACATGTATTCACAAACGCATTGTATTTCAGTGTCATAAGCATAGATGCAGATGGGGGGGGGGTGCCTGTTACAGCACACCAGCTGTTTTCAGCCCACTAGGACTGAATGGGCCTGGCAACTGGTCAGTACACAGTGACAGACTTCTGGTTGGTGGGTATGAGCCACGTATCCCGCCAGCCGCCACGGCGGCAGTCCCGTGCGCCGCCAACGGCGTCCTCCACAACCATCCCCATGGCCACACGGAATGCTCTTATACCAACAGTAGAATCGTCTCCCTACCAAATTCCCACTACTAAAACAATATTGATAACATATACCATTGCTAAAACAGACGGCCCATGGCATCTCAATTACGAGTGCATAACACGATGCCAGTGGATACAGATGCATGTTAGTTAGCATTCTGCATATTTTTACACGTGATCCACAGAAAGTCTCACGGCAGCAGGAGAGGCATGTGCATAAACACCCTTGTGTCGCTTCGTCGGCTCAATCTTGAGCAAGTTATACGAAACAGGATTTCACTTTGCATTCGAATGTTCATCCTATATAGTACAAAAATAAACAATACATGAACTTAGGTTGAAAGAGCACACGCAACGAATGAGGGGAGGGGGATAGCCTTCCAATATTAACTTCACGCACGCACGCACGCACGCACGCACAATCTTCATTAAATCTACAACATTCTATAAAACGTGCCCCAGGGGCACACGGTGCATACGTTTGCATAGAGAGGGTGATGGGCCGAGGCGCGGCGGTGGGCCGGCCGACGGCAGTGATATGATGCATGATGATGGCTGACATGACACAACTGAGCCCCACAGGTCGAACCAGCTACAGCCGCTGCGGGACGTATCACAGCGCCGAGCGCCCACGGCGAGCGAGCGCGCTCCCCAGGAGCTAAACAACACCGCTCCACTGGTGAACATAGCACATATCTACACGTACAGCTCCCCGCAATTGAATATGGACACACTGCATCCAGCAGTTTTCAGCTTATTGCCTCCCAGCTATTTTTCACTTGGCCGCGGTACAGCCTACATGTGCGTTATATCCGTAGCCTCCCACAGGGGCGGACGCAGACCCGAGTTTTAGGGTGGAGGGGGCACATCCATGTTTGCCTCTCCTCCTGGGGGGGATGGGGGAGCGATTTTTTTGCCCTACAGACATAGTGTAAACACTTTTTCCCCCAAATTTATTCCGTCTTTGGGGAGCCAAAAGATAGTTTGGTCCCCTCCAGCGCTTTCGGGGGGGCATGGCCGGAATGCCTCCCCCCCTGCGTCCGCCAATGGCCTCCCATAGCACACCGAACAGCACCTGGCAGTATCATATTTTGTAAATATTTAGCTAGAGATGGCATGGTCAAGGGAGTGCAGCAGATAGTTGTTTGTTAAATGTGTGTCTCAAAGAGGGGGACAGCAATACGTTTTTGGTATAATAGCAAGGGACTGACAAAACGCATATAGACATGATTTCCGGTTGCATCATGACTTATTAGGCAATAGTTCACAAACAATAAATCGAAAACGGCTGACCCCAGTGGGTATAAACTCAATCACAAGGAGCTGTACCCTTGCATAAAGAAATGAAACACTGTCTCTCTCACCGGGCCGACGTTCACAAGAATTCTCAACTCGTTCAGAAGGTCAATGGTTATGCATATTGTACAACGTGTATCACTCAATTTCATGCAAGATGCAGTGAAGGCCAATTGTAGTGCGGAAGCATTCAGTTAAGTGTGCCAATTCAGATTAAATCTCACTACGAAATATACTTGATTATTTAGACTTAAGAGCGCCTCAAAGTCTGTGGTCATATAACACCTGCTTCGTCCCTCATCATTCAAGAACAGTAAAATCTTCCCGGTGAGAGAAACTTGCTCCACCAAAAACACTCACCTGTTAAAAAAAGCAGTAGAAGAGTACCGCTCAGTGTTCAACCTGGATCACATAAATAGCAATTTGAATGACTCAGGATAGTTCTACGCCTATTCAACCATCTCTGAGAAACGAGTAATTGACGCTGAGGGTGGGTTCCGGCTCGGTCTACCCGAAGACGAGAGTTTTGAGCCTAGTATATGCCGGACACGAGACACAGACACATTGAAGAGCGAAATGAGACCCCCAAACCTGGTTCAACGGACACAATACACTAGAAAAATGTAAGCTTTTTTGTGGAGGTAATCGCGCGTGTTTGTGACTTGCATTTCTTGTGGAGCTTGCGGGTCGCTGCGCTTCCCCATTCATGGGATGTACAGATCACTTGGGCCAAATACCTGAACTTACACCACCAATTACAACTTGGTAAAACGCTAGCCCGGGCACCCAATATGACTGATGAAAATGTTAGCACCTTGTTCTTACAAAAGCAAGCTAAGGAATCGTTCTTTAGAAACGGGCAATACCCACACTAACAATAGTTATGGTTGCCGTGGAGACGGTTCGGTCACTGCAAGAAACTGAGCACGAGCATGCAATCATGGCTAGAAAAATGAAACCACTCACGATCGACATGAAAATTAGCTACGCTTAAATTATTTACAGACGCATGTAAGGAAGTGGAGCAAAAGGATGTACAGATGTATATAAAGCATTAATACATATTCCGCAAAATGCAGTGCAAGGCAAAGCGAGCCGTGACACAGACACACCTATGTCAGGCTAGAATACCTTTTATATATCATGTATGATAATTGCAACTGCAGATTTTGCATTCTTGGGACAGCCCCTTAACCTCTGCACCCACCATTTCAGCTCATCACACGTTACACATCATTTAATCAGCAATGCAGTCCACGAAAGACTGCTATCAATCAAAGTGGTAACACTTTCTTTCTCCGTGGAGTCGAAGACGCACGAAGGGTTTCGACAATTGATCATAACTGTGACCACTGAGCGTAAAAAATCACATTCGAAACCCAAAACCGGTCCCAGGTGGAAGCAAAAATCCCCAACGGCAGCTTGAAGCAGCCCAGCACAGTCCGCGGCCTTATCCCAAACAGCAGCCCTCCTAGCAAGAGTCTGTGTTCACCACAGAGCGACCACAAAACACGATATCTGGACGAGGTCACGGTTGTGACTATGAATCAGTGGACTCGTTGTCCTCGTCACTCTCCATGATCTTGGTCTTGGACTTCCGCAGTGTGCCGTCCATCTTGGTGTAGTGCTGTTTCGGCGTATTGGTGGCTCGGGCATGGTCCAGTCTGTCGTATTCGGTCTCTGCCGAAGGTGGTTAAAGTCAAACAACGAATCGGACATGAGAGGAATACATAGGAGGGGTCCTGGCATAAGAGTAGTCCTGGCTTTCTTCGAGTTATTAATACTGCAGCCAAACTAGTGTGTTGGCAGATGAGATGACGTCAGAAAGGAAAATGCCTACACAAGGGACGTTAATTCAGCGAAGATTAATGAAAATACACAAATGTATGCAGCAAGGTGTTCTCTTAACAAGATCCGGTTGTGCAGGCTTGGCCTTTGGTGCTGCGTTTATTCATTATCGAATAAACGTTAATTTTTAGAAATGCTTCAAGCTCTTGGTTTCGGATTTATGACGCTTTTATGAGAAAATTTTCCTTTTAGACATCCGAAGATTGTTCAAGGGTCATCAAGCTAAACACATTCCGGCCGGAGAATGCATGTGCAGCTCTGAAGATTGCTCTACACGACATAGAAAGGTTTCGAGCAATGAGTAAGTTCAGGGGGAAGGGCCAAAGCGCAACGAATGGAGCAGAACACAGCACACTTGTTTGTTGAAAACAAAAAGGAAGTGGTGTTAAGTGGAAAGTAATCACGCCGATAATTTTTTGGGACACCTTATGTAACGGTTCACCGGCGCACTTCCCAAAAACCTTCACAGTGGAATTCATATTGGTGCAATCCCTACATAATAACAGGAATGTGTGTCTACTTGCCTTCTTATTACGTGATGGCGTTTGGTAATATAGGCATACATGCAATTTGACAGCTAGTTGCAGTGTTTTAAAAGCTGGTATTGTAAGTCTAAAATAGAACATTTTAGAGGGGGAAGCTTGCTAGCGTTTTGTTTCTGGCAAACCTGCAAGGCGAAATTAGAAATGTAACTTGAGCAGACAGGATTCCAGTTGGTTGCTACAAAAAACGCATTTTGGTACCAGCAGAGTACCTAAGCATACGAAATAAGGGATGAGGTCACCATTCGCCCCCGTTCGCCACACCTGAGTTACGACAAGAACAAGCAACAAGCGACCCGATATGTTCCTTCCCACAAGCTCAAGACAAAAACTACTTCGGTGCATGACCGAGTCAAGACCTGTGAGACGTTGATGGGTAATTCAGGGGCACACGACGGCTAGTGCCGGGTGTTCAGAGCAAACATAGCACTTGAGCAATGGGGAGAAGGTGACGGACTAGTTTTCGGCTCCGATTTGTAATCGTTTCAGAGTGGTATTTATTTTCGTTTTCCCTCACGGGCAAAGTCCGTTCCTGTGCTTGAACAAAACTGAGTTGCACCCAGCGAGTTCATCGAAGACAGCGCATGCATCAGCCACCATATACAAACAAGATGCACGGCCGCAGGGCCTGCCGGGCCGCAGTGGCGCTGCGCAATGTCAAACGAGAAACTTACCTCCGCAGACATTTTAACGTTAGGACATGCATTTTGAATGCATTGCCAACATAGGACATTGCAATTGCACGGGCAAGCATCACTGTTCCATCTATTTTCAGTGGGTTTTCTGGTGTCAGCCCAGTGTAGTCATATGGTGTTTACCTAGTATAGTCATATTATACATCATTAGATTTGCCGTAGAGAAAGGAAGCAAATGACGCCTAAAAATGATTAACCCTTTCAGACGCTAGAGTCCGCAAACTCTTCTCTAACATGCCACCATCTTTGACCTGGAATGACCTCAATATTGACCTGAGCCAAAAAGTGACAGACGTAATTTCTTCATGAAATTGTATGAGCCTTCCAACAGTTTTCACCTTTTTTCGCTATCTCGCATTGGACCCGAGTTGGAGGAGGAGAGAGTGTTTGAACACCCCCCACACCAGGGCGAAAGTGGCTCGGAGACCCACCGGGGCGGGCCCTAATGTATGCCTATTTCACGCTGAGTTTCACGACCCCTTCCCAAAAATGAATCTATGAAACCAAGCTTCAGTTACCTTATCTGACGAGCAGACAGGAGCGTCGCCACCAAATTCTTTCCATGGGGGCCAGAATCGAATGGAGTCTCCTATCCCTTATCTTGAGAGAGACCTCCTAGCTTTTGGGGCCTCCATTTTGTAGGTTACTTGAGGAATTTCTTTATAAGCAACGGACCTCCTTTTTTGGCCGTTTAGGGGCCTCCTTCATTAGCAAAGTCGCCTCCACGTATGTATTTAGTGTGCCTCCATTACAGCATAGGGCCTTTTAGATAAACCATTTAGGAGAATTGCTTTATAAGTAAAGGGGCCATATATGTTGGCCATTGAGAGACCTCCTTTTTCATTAAACAATTTGTCTATGCAGGCCGTTATGGAGCCCCCTGCATAGGCCAATTAAGAGGCCTCCTTTATAAGCAGGGGCTAGGCTCCTTGATAATGAAGGAGCTATCCAGACACTAAATATCAAAGGAGGCCTTCTGAGTGAGGTGGGGCCTCCAAAAATCCATGGGTGCCATGGCCCCCATGGTGCCGACGCCCCTGCGAGCAAC
Source organism: Lepas anatifera (assembly GCA_034440635.1). Lineage (NCBI taxonomy): Eukaryota > Metazoa > Arthropoda > Thecostraca > Lepadidae > Lepas > Lepas anatifera. The sequence goes on from JAOTON010001152.1 coordinate 2,116,058, forward strand.
CAATGTCCAAGAGAGCAAGCATGGAGAAGATCTAGCCGTAGTTGCTGATGACCTAAATTTCCGTTTACCCTGTAAATTCCAGCGAACACTGGAAACAGGAATTGGACCGCTTCCTGCCCCCACTTACCGTTACCATTCTCGCCCATCTAATGCGTTAATTCACGACCTTCCCCACTGCCTCAGGAAATGGGACAGTTTAATCGATATCCCTGTGTTGATAGCGCCGAGCACGCTACCTGCGACCGAGGAGTCTCCGTCTGAGGCGAAACTCCACTCGACGTCCAGCCCGGCAGCAGCACTGCCCCTGCCCTCCGGCGATGGCTCACATCCGGCGCCGGCCTTACCCGACAACAGCGGATTCTTGGCATCTGCATGCGATATACACACCAGCTCTCAGCCGGGCCTGCACACAAGCCGCCACACACGAGCAAGATGCCAAAGACCACCGGTAGCGTGAGGATTGGCGGGGAGCGGTGCAGTGCTCTTTCCGAGTGATGAGCCAATACACAGCACTATGAGTTTGAGGCAGTTACGGAAATGCCCACTATGTGAATTTGCACAAGGAAGTTTGCAAACCATGGTTGAAAAACTGAGGTGAATTGCACAAGCTGTTGTCAGTTGTGATTTAGGCCATTTAAATACTTTCACTGACTTTTTTAATACTATTTTTTTAAATAATAAATGGTGCGCACCTTATGTATGGTGCCCACACCGAATGTTTTGTTCAAGCATCTAAGTGCTAATCACGTGCTAGGTTCAAGCACCTAAAGGCGATTCAGGTGCTAAGTTCAAGCACCTAAGGTGCTAGTTAGGTGCTAACAAAGTCGTATTATTGGGTGCTAGCTTTAAGCACCCTGCTTAAAATAAGCAGCTTTACCTAAGGGGTACTTAAAATAAGCACCCCTGTGGTGCTGAAATTTGACACCTGGATAGAAGGAGCTTTAGGGTGTTTAATCTTAAGCACGCTATGGGTGCTTCCTTCAAGCACCTAGGGTGTTGATTAGGTGCTAAGAAAGTCTTAAATTTGGGTGCTGGCTTTAAGCACCCTGCTTAAAATAAGCACACTTTTCCAAAGGGTGGTTAAAGTCAGCATCCCTGTGGTGCTGAAATTTGACACCTGATTAGAACCATTGGGGTGCTAATATTTTTTTACAGTGCATGGCCTCTCACAAGATATGCTCCGAATCAGCCCCGCGACGCTCTTTCACCATGAGCAGGCGAACTCTCTGCAGACTGTTGGTGGCGTCGTTGATCATTACGACCGAAACCTGGTGCACTTCCCGGACTCATGTCCTAGTAATGATGCAACGTCCGAATGTAAAGGGGGATACCATGGACTTTCGAACCCATTCTTTCTAGTCAATGCCATAGGGTTAGTACTAACATTTCTGATTCAAGAGGGGCACCGTGCTCCGGTGCCCCCCACCCCCCCAGTTCCACCGCCAGTGCTACGACTGCCTTCAATTGGAAACCCAGCTTACAATAAGCAATACTCCAATTTATCCACAATGCTTGAAAAAGCATTACATACATATGTAATGGATCATCTCCTAAAGATATCCTTCAATATTTCAAGAGAAAATATTATTATCAAACAAAAGCAAAACTATTATCGATTCAATTGTAAAACATAACAAAAGGCTATCGAAAGCAGTGTCAGTTCAGTTCAACAGGCCTTGCATTGATGAAAACATATATATATATATATATATATATATATATATATATATATGCGACGTAGCTGCATATGCGTTGCTGTTTAGTTGTTGCGACGTCACTTGACCTAGCGAGGTGAGGCGAGGCTAGAAATGACAATATTAGGACCAGCGTAAGTGCAAAGGGCAAAAAAGACTGGCAGTGATCCGAAACTGTTTAAAGTAACTGATGCAAAACAGCTTACTGGTTAAAAAGCGGCTGCAAAACGATTAATCACTCGTCATCGTCGGTCTCGTGTCCGTGGATACCTCCAGAATGTGGCTGCTTCTGTCAGCATCGCACTCAAATATATTGCCAGGCTGCTCTCCAGCCCGTGGTCGGCCGCTGACATGCCATCTCATGTGGGTTCGGATAATTGTTTACCAGTCTTCACTGTAGAAAATGTAACGAGGTTTCTTAGAGCTCTGTACTGTCATGCGAAATGAAATTGTCAATATCAGGCAAATCATTGCCATATTCTGTAATTTTTGGTCTCGGTAAAATAAGTCTGAAACGTTATCGTCAGCGTACCATGTGTAAGGGTATCTGGGGTCAGGTCAAGCAGGGCTCCCAAAACCAATCCCAATAACATCTCTTGCCCACGTAAGGGGTTAGTGATGTTCTTGTAGGGAATAGAGGGGTTTCGGGACAGAGGAAGAGCGTCGATTATATAAAACAGTCAAGTAGAGACCGGCACCGCATTCCAAGCAAGCGACTATCATCCATCTAATCGTGCAAGAAAGTCACAATCAAAATAAGAGTGCATTCGTGATTGACACTAGGTATTCAACAATGTGTTCCTGTGCATACCAGTCGAATGTTTAAAATTCTAAGCGAGGAAACAATTGAGCGATAGAGCGCATGCATTTTTAGCAAACCGTGCACTATTCTGTGTTGGCTTGGGAGACAACCGAAACACATGGCAAAATAAGCAAAATCAGCCGCATCGCAGTTTGATACCTACAAAATTATATAGAGTGCATGTGCCGTATAACTACATCCTCGCTGCATGCAGTCCTACCTTCCTCCAGCCGGACTTTCGCTGCCTTGATTTCGTCGTATACGTGCTCCATTTTCTTGTTCTCTGCTTTGATCTCCTCGATGCTGTTGTAGATGTTGGGGTTGCCACTGTCGGCGTCCTTCATCTTTTGTGACAAAAGAGTGGAGTCGTAGCCTACAGCTCCGCCTGCGGAGTAAAGGACCAGGGTCAGTTGGCTTCACCTCATTCCACTGGTAAGATATCCAAGAATCATCACATACGCAGTCGTCAAGGTAAAGATAGCCTGTGCGCTTGGCTAGTTGGCGATTTTCCCACAGGTCTCCGATCGGATGCAAAAAGTCTGAGGAAACCTTCGCCTCAATGGTTTGCTAGTGTATTAAAGTTCAGTGCTGAATGATTAGAATTCCAACCATCACCAATTTGCTCTGGAGCTAATTTAGGCTCCCAGTTGTAGTGAACTACAATTGGCATCTCTGTCTTGTCACCTCTAGTCCCCCGCCTTAGCGAAGTAAGCTGCGTTACCGACCGGGTGGGCAGTCCGCAACCCGCCGAGAAGGTGAATACACTGACCAGGCATCTCAAGAGTTATTACACCAGTAGCTACGGAGGATAAGTTCAGATGTACGAAATTTCGGTTTTGGGGGCTGGTGCCTTAACCTTAACCCGCACGCACGCACATATGTAGAAGAGCTACGTTTATCAGGGTGGCCTTTTTTAACGTTTTTCCTCGATTTTGTTGCCGTTCATAACCATAAAAAATTATTCATCAGTTGCAGAGAAAGGTTTTGCATCTAAAATACAAAACCTCATTCTGCATGCCTTGGATATTTGGTTATTTCGGTTTCCCATCACGTTTCCAGCAGATATTTTCGGTATTTCACCTAACGAACGCTAGATGTCTAAATTTGACATCTGTAGGGTTTGGTGTGACTCTCTTCCAGTGCAGCGGGACTGGTTAAATTCTGCTAGTGCACCCGTCCTGTGCGCCCGTCCTGGTCCTTATCAGAGACCAGGAATTGCACGCTTACGCCCGATTGTACTCCGCTAACAGCATTTTACCAGTTGAAATCCAGCAGGAGATCTGCATTCCTCAGGGAGCCTTTTTAAATTTATCAACGTTGCACCAGGGGTGGAGATCTCTTTTTCAAACCAGGGGGTCCCGGTCCGGCCGGGGCCGCAGGAGTGGATGTATTCCGTAAAAAATCAAGACACTCAAATTTGTGCAATGCCTATAAATACCGTATGAAACCGTGTGATGGTAGGATTTTTACACGAGCCAGATCATGACTTCCTAAAGAGGTAAAACCGACATGCACATTTCAACACACTTGGAGCATTTAATCATATCTTTTGCGGAAACTCAAAATAAGATACGGATCTAAACCTCTGCCGTTGACTCAGTCTTTGAAAGGATAGCGATTTTAACGTACCGTGCGCTTTTTAATCTAGTCCTCAATGAAAACGTGTTAGCAGCAGACAAAATTAGCGTGTGCAATCAAAATACATTTCAATGCTCAAGTTTAGCGTAATCCCCTTGTGAGAAGTCTTATGACCCCAGCAGCTGGCGAATCATTATAGGCCTAAGTGATTATTAAAAGGTGAATATTTTGATGATATAAATAACAAATTATGAGGCATGCTACAGTATGGCGATTAGGTCCAGTATACTGTTTCGCTAAAATTGGTTCATTCAATGAACTTCATTGTCTAAGCCATTTCTCTCACTCCTACTCGATGGTTTTGCCTCCTAAAATTCCATGACATAAAAACTGCACCATACATCAAAGGAAAGTTATAAAAAAGAAACTATGCCAAGAGAATTCGTTCCTTGAATGTGTGAAAAACTCAATAGCTTTCATTAAACCACTTTCTTGATACTCTTGTGTATGGTATCATGGGTCCCGCTGCTGTGGGGACGGGCCGATACGTCCCTCCACTTTTTGGAGAAGGCGAGGGCGGAGTATATTTTCCCCCTCCGCCCACCACTTTACACGCAGGGTCCAATTACGTTATCCCGAGTACTAAAACCATAGCGAAAAGCATAGAGCGGGCCTCCTGCAAACACCAATTACAACGACAATTTCTCTTTGATACATGACTGTTGGTACAGACGCCCAATTTGGTCTCTTAAAGGCCCTTCACTGGCTCAGGGATCCTGAGATCAGGTCAGAAATCTTCTGCAAAATATATTTTCAGTGGAACCCAGGCCAGCTAAATTGGTCCAGCACCAACCCAGGGTACCAGACGAGCTAAGGGCTCTAAATAGCTCAGGAGGGCCAGATCAGCACATTGTGCGCAGATTAAGAAATGGTATCCATATTAGTGAAACAGGCCCAATGCCACTTCCATGAACACCAATCCAGCTAAGGGCCTTAGGACCAAGTCAGGAACCTCTAGCATAATTCCTCTCAGGGACCCTAGACTAGCTCAGGACTTCCTTCGACATTCTACCTTAGGGCCGTTTTTATCCCAGAGGGCCCAAACCAGCTTGAGCCCGAATATCACTCCAGTAAGCTCCTATGCAATACCCTCCCAAGGGCCCAGAACAGCCCCGAGGCCTTTTGCAGAAGCTCTCTCTCTCTCTCTCTCTCTCTCTCTCTCTCTCTCTCTCTCTCTCTCTCTCTCTCTCTCTCTCTCTCTCTCTCTCTCTCTCTCTCTCTCTCTCTCTCTCTCTCTCTCTCTACAGATCTGACTTTCCTGGAGGAAATCCTGGCTACGGTCCTACCCAGAACGTTATCAAAACAAAAGAAACCCTGTTCCTGACCATTAAGATAAGGTTTGCCAATGGCCATTGCCTGCATGCAGCAGCTCAGCCAGGAGCCATGACGCCACTGCACGGCCCACTGGTATCAGGATATTCGACGAAGGTCCGCCATTACAGGGCTCTTTCACTTGCCACGTCATTGAAGTAAAACATCCACGCCATGTAAGAGGAGGGAAATGGCAAGAAAACAAACACGCACGTAACAACGCACAAGCCCAGTAAAGAGAATGAGGCACCTTGGTCGAATTCCGGAATTTTGTGTAATTAGAGGTATTTTGAGCCAAAAATCATGATATTGTCCATGATTTTTTCCGAAAAATGTTCAATAAGCTGAATACTTTGATGTATAAAATGTTCCCCTACTACTAAGAAAAAACCTCTGCCTGTGCATGAGTTTCGGATATCGTCATCTATATATTTTTCTGTATATTTTATCTAGCTCAAGGCCTTTAAATGTATAGGTAGAACGTTCCCCTCTCAAAAAATGGCAACCTCTGTTTCTAGAGACTTTTACGTTTGTGACGTCAGCAGTTGCTGCCAAGGTGGAGCCACCCATTCATTCAATGAGAATCGACTACGGATCGTGGAGTGTTTTACGGTTTCAAGATGCATCTGGCGAGGGGTAGACCCAAAATTTATAACCCCACGTCCTCAAAAAAGGTATTATTGCCCCTAACACGCAACTTATCTCCTGATAGCCCCGTCTTCTACAATGCTCAGCGACAATGCGTTGCTAAGCAACTCTAGGCGATCGCTGACGTCATCACCATGGTGAATGCCAGATTTGAGGTTGCCATTTTTGGCATAGGCTAAAAAGCCGGAGCGCAACCCCTGATCTAGCTAGGATCATATATCGTGAACATATTCATTCTGTGCATTGCACTCGTCGACATATTTTATCTCATTTGACTTGAGCTGTCATTGGGTCGTATATACCTGTCGCTCATAATCCCTCAATAAACAAACAAACAAACAAACAAATGACGTCATGATCTAGCAAATACTACTTTATTCAATAGGCTTCAATTGGTTGTCTACTCACCGTGACGTCAGCATGACATCACACCAACAGCTGACAACTGTGGCCGGTCCTTGGGTACATTTTGGGTACATTTGGTGTTTAGCTTCTTTACGGAAATTTCGAGTTCCAAGACAAATGCTATGTCAAGTACCAGGTTTTCCGGCATGCTTTACACCTTGGCTATATCATTTAAAATCACGTTATGAAGGTGCGACATTTCCTTTAACTTGCAAACTTCATGTAACATCCAAATGCCTCGTCGAAACGTCTCACCATGACTAGTCTCACTCATGACTAGATGTTGCAAGCGGCCTACCAATTGCAAGTTGTTCTTAACAGTTTTAGTGTAAAAGTTCACACTCATCCAGTGATGCCGGTTCCCGCTAGCATCAGTTGTTTAGTGTTTTGCGAAAAAAGTGTGTCATTAGGATTCAGACCGGTGGAATAAAAAAATGAACGCTTCGATAGTTGAGTCTATGGCGACCACTCTCAGTTCGAATCTGTGGAAGAGTAAATAGACCCGCTCAGAGGGTACTGTTATCTTATAAAGTAGTAGCCCGCGGGCCTATGGTCGCCAGTAGCTGAGGTGGTGAACCAGACAGAAGTAGGTATACTTCGCACAGCACATGTAGTATGGCATTCGACGAGTCGCTGGGATGTGTACCACCCTCAGAGGTGCAGAAAGTATGCTGGCTGTCACAAACTCAATGCGACGTATGCCTCCTCTGTCACACAGAGCTGGAAATAATGATTGTATACTTGAATACTACTTCCAATATGCTGAATGTCCTCTACCTGTCCCTTACTTTTTGCAGCAGACAAGGTTCTAGCACCAAATCATTACACCATGAAAGAAGTAAGTTTTCATTTATAGATCATGTTTTTGTTTTTGGAAGGAAAATTTCCAATTATGGGTCATTTTTTCCAGTATTGGGGTCATAACTATTATTGGCAACTCTGATTGCAGTTTCCCCAATGACATGCATTTCCTTTTTTGAAGAAGTTTCCATTTTTGAAAGGAGTGTTTCCAATTATGGTACTTTACCACATGATTACATGTAGCAATTATCATGAAAATAGTCATTATTGGGAATATACCTATTAATGGGAGCATACATGTACACACAATTGGGAACCCTAACCGCAGCTTCCCCCCACTAAACTTCTATCTCACATATCAACAAAAGGGAAAAAATGTCAATGTCAACATAGTATTTGAATCTACCTAAAATGTGTTGGTAAAGTGGACCTTAGGTAGCATTTTTATAAACACATCAAATGCTTAAAATTTGCATCCCACTCACGATCATTACCTGCCTGGTCATTCCTTTTTGCAGTAAAAACTCTGAGGCAACTAGCCTGCATAGATGTAAAATTATGTCTATTGCCCTAATAGGTACAGAGGTATTGGAATTCACATACCAAAGAAAGATCCAGTGTAGTCAACATCCTGCTTGAACTCCATGCAGTTCAGGTCCTGTGCGTTGCTTACCACCACTGGTAGTAAGCAACACACACCCCCCAACCAGCGTTTTTCGAAGTCTATTTGTTTCTGAGATTTGCTGTGATTTTCTGAGATAAGAAGGGGTCTACTCGGCCCCCTCCAGTGCACGTTAGTTCCAGGCCCCTCTCCAGTGTGGGTGTTAACACTTTGTGGAGGACTGCATTAGCACACATTTGCTATCTGTACAATATTGATATGATAATTTGATCATGAAAACTCACCTGAATCACTGTTGTTGCCAGCCTGTTGCTGGCGCCAACTCTCCCAACTTCCTCCAGCTCCAAATCTATCTAACCAATCTAGGGCACAAATAAACCAAGGCAAAAGCAGACTAAGGAATGAAAAACCAAGCTTGATATGGGAAAGTGCATCAGTCTTACAATAGCCTACATTCATCTTAGATTAGCCATGGGCAGCAATATTTGTTCTAGCTAGTTTTAGCCTGCAGTTATCTTAAATATACCTAATGAATATGCCCTCAAAATAAGTGGCTTCCTGCCTGTTTAAATTTTTGGCAGGCTCTACATCACATAAACATTTCTAACTTGTCTTGTCGCTGTTGCGCAGTTTAAGTAGAATTGCTGCCCAGCTATGTTTATTTTCTCACTCACTTAGTACTTTTTATTAGTAGCTTTTAGGCGTACTTAATACTAAATTCGAAGAAATAGGGGCCAATAAATCGAAGACACTCAAACCATAAATATGATTTAACCTGAAAAAATGGACAGAGAAGTACTTAATAAAGTATCTGCGTTATCGTTAATGCATTAAATATGCCCACAATCGTGTATTTCTCGAAAAAATTTACTGTCACATTTCCGGTATCTAGGCGACAACTTTCTGCAAACTACTAACAATCAGCCCCATTGGGCTGCATGTTAAAATCTGGCAACTGTGACAGCGGTTTGCGGGTTTTCTGCAGCGGGGGTCCCTCATTTTAGTAGAAACTGAACACAGTACCAATATTGTATTACTAATGGTACGCTGTGCAATTGAAGAACAGAGCTGCTAAGTTAAAATATTCCCTACACGCTTCATTCTCTATTTCGAAAATATGGGTTTTGATCTTGAGCCAAACAGTCAGGATCGCTATTTTGTCACAATTATGCACCTCAATTTTCGTAAATGTGTCACAAACTCCGGTAGCCGAGTTGGCAAGTTTCTGCACCTCTGACCACCCTAGTTGAGGTAAAACATCATAAATATGTTCCAAGCGTCTCTGACCAGTCACAAAACGCGCGCAGAAATTTACAATATTTTGCACGCGGTGCAGCTGGGTGGTACCACAGGACCCGTACACAGAGGCACAGTAGTTTACCACAGACAATAGCAGAGCCTGCACTGATTGGCTTCCTTGGTGCGTTGAACAGAGCTGATTTTGATAGGACGGATGAAACTGTTTTTTCTTATTTGGCCTTGTCTGCTTCATAAACTGAGGGAGTAAATGTAAGGAAAAACATTTTTATCACCCCCACCCACACACACACTAAAGAAGTTTTCAGAAGAAAAAACGACGAGGAATAACTTTAGACTTATTTCTTAATTGAATCAACATTGAATTTTTGAATAAGTTAAAAGTGAATAATTCTGACGTCCTTGTCAAACTCATGACCCTAGCCCGCTCAGCTTACTCGCTCCAGCAAAATCATACATGACAACAACTGACAAGGATTGTGAGAAGACACCAAGCCGCCACTCAATTTCCTCAGACATTGTGGTAAAATAAAGAGTAAAAAGCCCTCCACTCCAGCATTTCATGAAACCTGGCTCTAAAGCTCAGGCGCGGCCAGATTCCTGAGAACAACAATTCCGGTCTCCGAATAAAAACCGGTTCGGGTATCGACGGCGCTATCGTTAACACAAGACCAAAATAACTAATCATTTTGGCTGAGAAAAGCCATTATATTCCTGATGTGTGCTGATCTGTCAGTGTCACGCCAAGGTAGCGGAGAGATCATGCTTATTAGCTGTGGACACATCGATAAGACAAAACGAGGCCGCCACGGACTTCGGAGATCAGCTCGTTAGTAGAGCTGGAGCTGTGAACGCTTCCAGGTAGATGAGAGGACTTGTGAATCTGGATAATTGTGTGGCAAGGTGTGGCAATGGAAAGACGGAGGTTATAATCCTTATCAGTGGTGTATCTACACTGGTTGCTCTGAAGAGAAGTGGGCCTAAAATCGTGAATAAATGGTTCTTTGGTTCTTTTCAGCAGAATCGGCAAAAATCGGAGGAATTTTGGTGAAATGCATTTTTCCCACTCTGGGTCCGCCAGTGATACGCCAGTGATCCACCAGGCAGAGTCCACGGTGTAGCGCGCTTCTGAGGCCATGACCGATGCGCTGGCGGTTCACGTACTGAAATCTTCCTTACACCCTACAGAGATAATCTCCTACTCGAGAAACGTTCAGGAATATCCTTTCTTCGTGAAGGCGTTTGAATCTCGGATTGCCAATAAGACGCAAAGCCCAGAGGTGGTAATGTTCTACCTCCAGCACTACACGAGGTCCGAACCCAGGCAAATAGTCAATAGTTGTTTGGCTCTGGGATCAGCAGGCTGCAGAGAGGCAATGAAGATTCTCCAGCAGCTGTATGGCATTCGCCACAGACTCATATACTCTTCTGTGGAGAGGCTAAGAAATTGGCCAAAGATAGCTGCTAAAAGGCTTGAGGACCTGGATCAGATGGTCATATATCTGATTGAGGTGCAAAACGCTATGGTTGTGTACCGAACAGCGAGCTAAATCATTCATGTAGCTTGCGCGAAATCATGCGCAAGCTTCCATCTTCAGAAAAGAGTTTTGCGTGACGCTGATATGATCACAGAAACTGAGGGTAGGGTGGCCGTCCTGTCAGACATCACTGGCGGATCCGAGGAGGGTCCAAAGGGACCGTGGCTCCCACCAAAGGCTAAAATAGTATCATTACTCCCAGGCCCAAACTTTGGCCATTTTTTTCTTTAAAATACTGTTTTTGCGATTTTTCCTCGATTTAGCCACCCAACGTTAGTTTGGCTCCCTCCAAAAGTTGCTCCTGGATCCGCCAATGTCCGATATGGTTAAATTCTTGCCCAGCAAAGTCCGGATTAGGTCAAATCCTGGATTTGGAAGTAGCAAGGATTTCCCTGAGCTCCCACGAGTGGAGCGGGGTTCGGCGTCCAGACATCACGTGAACGCGACAGAGCTCAGAGAGGGCATGGGTACGGAGAGGGAGGCCCCTGTGCTGCCACTGGGGCGGAGACCATTTTGTGAATGATTGTGAGCATTTGCGTTGACAGTACTGGGAAGACCGGAAAATGGTCGCTTTTGAGCAGAGGCTTTGTTTTGCTTGTCTGCGAATGGAACACCAGGCCAGTTTTGTACATCACGGCTGCAGTGTGGAATTTGTAGGGGATGGCACCCCTCCCTCCTGCGCAGGGAGAGTCCGCGGAGTGCTGCGGGAACTGGTCCTGTTAGTCCGTATTCGCTCAGGCAGGCTGCGACTGAGACCCAATCGCCATCAGCGCCTCAGGGCGCCGGTAGCCAGGGTGACAGTAACCCTCCCTCCCACTGTCGTTAGTACAGAGGTGGGCATGAACCGTGAAACTATCCGCACTATGATGTCCATTGTTGCAATAAGAGTGCGGTTAAGGTCTGGGGTGGTTCTATGATACAAATGCAAGTTTGGATGCGGACAGTTCCAGCTGTATGATCACCCACGACTTGGCTGCTCGTTTGGATGCCGTCGAAGAGGAAACTGAGATTTCCATCGATACAGTGGCTCATCAGACACAGAGAATAAGCCGAGGAAGTCCGGTAACCCAGAGACTCCTAGAAACTGTATTACATAGCTAACATCCGCGAATCGGTGGTCACAGGGATCGGATTATGGGCTCGACTCATGTATGTATTTTATTAATCACTTTTCAACTCTACAGACTGGGCGGTCTAAATCTGTGGTAAAATGGTTCATTGGTGTCATTGGTGAATCCAGGGAACAAGGGGAAAACAAGTAACCCCGTCCGACCCACCCCGGCGCCTCCTTGAAAGTCACTTCCCATCCAACCTGCACCAAGAAACTAAAGCCCTACATATAAGCGTTGACTTGAACAGTGCTTGTAGGGCAGTTCACCATCAGTTAATTTATTAAAATATACACAGGACCGCCGATATTAGTAATAGAAAGAGATATAAATTTCTAAAGAGTGAGAGTAAGACGGCCCATGCCACCACTCCTATGTGGATATCCACGGATCTGTGCCGTGACGGGCTACTGTTAGCACGCTCGGCGGGGTGGGCACGTTTCCCGATTAATTTCCACCAAAAATGCATGGCCATGCTGCCCCACTCCCCACCAAAACCCCGATCCATTCAAATTGTCCGGCTTGTGTGGACGCTTCTCATCGATGCGTGCCAGCGCGTGTGACGGTGTCGCCCCATGCGATCCCCTGTCGCCCACACAGCTACGCCCCCACAAACATATCATCCGGCGGTGGTACCGACCGACTACAATACCATCCGCCCTGCCGCGCTACACATACATAGTCGAAATCACTTCGTTTCCGTGATCTGATTTTCCAAATCATTTCAGCACTCTCACTTTACGTCACGCACAGATAAAAATGTTAACCCGCGCCCCACCGGGGTCCAGCGCCACCTTCGCCCCACCGGGGGCATCGATGGCCCCCACTAACTCCGAAAATATGGGCGTTAGCGCAAATCTGCAAAGTGCAATAGAAAGCTCGCGTGAATTCAGTAAGAAATTACTTCACATGTTTTAGTGCTTAGGTCAATGGTTTGACCTCCAGAGGTCAAATTAGGTCAAGATCGGCTATTTTCACTCAAATATGCAATGCTTAAGTAAACTGGGCATAACTCTCATGCCATTAGAGCTATTGAAGTCTGGTAAAGTACATTTGATAGGAAATTGTCCGTCCTTTTTCCGCTATGTGAAACGTAAAGACCTCCCGTCAGTGGTTTGACCTCCAGAGGTCACCTCGTGACCTAAGATGCCCTGAGGTCACAAAAGGTCAGAAAGTAACATTGCTGTGTATCAAATGAAAGCCAGTGACAAGACGAACACGATGATGTTTGTTTCAGCGATCTAGCTTATTTAGGTCAAAAGTTATTGTCAAAATACTGTTTTCGACCCCTGGTGACCTTGGATGACCTTGGAGAGGTCAAGGGACAAATATGGCCCCTGGAATCCGTGAAAGGGTGTCTAAGAACGCTTTTCTGATCAAGCTGAGCATTTTCAATCGCTTATGTGACTTTTAGATCATAAGACAGCTTTTCCCCATGCTTTTCAATGGGAGAGGTCACCTCGTGACCTGACCTCAGGGCACGAAATCGAAAAAATCCCGGATATACACCTTGTAGACCCTGGATGGACCATAAAGTGTAGGAAGTTTCAAATTGATCGAATTAGAAATGTAGCTCTTACAGAGCACTAAAGTTGAAGTGAGGTGACCTTGGTTGACCTCGTCTGGTGACCTGACCTTGGGTGACCTGGGGCAAAAAATTTGAGGGATGGTGGGAAAATGATGCAGTGAGAGGTAGAACCCTCAACCGCGGTGCTCCGCCTGTTCGTTTTTCTGCTATCCCGGAAAAACCTTGGGGGCCATCGATGGCCCCCGCTGCAGCGGGGCTGCAGCGCGCTGGGGCGAGGGTTAAAAAATTACATGCTGTCTTGGCATAAAAAAACTGGGACAACTATAGAAAAGAAGCTGTCACTAATCCTATTGTCAGCGTAAAGAAATTAGCTTAACACAACGAAGCATATTTTCTTAATTGTTCGACTCCTTAATTTTTTAACTCCTTAACTTAGGTCTCAATTATCCGTTTTATTCTAAGCACTCATGATTGGAAAAAGAAAATCTAACAGTTATCCCTATTTTTACGACTTACACGGGAAGGACAAAATAAACTAGACAAGAAAAATCAGTTAACCCAGGCATTCGAAGCCAGCTACAAGCCGAGATTTCGAAGATCCAAGGGACCGCCGAGAGCTCCTTTCTCAATCCAAGATTATGGAAATCGGAAAATCAGTTAAGTATAATCCTGATTTCATCATCCAACGGCACGAAAGTCACTGGCCCTTTGGTTTTAAATAGAGAAGCAGGGATGGAAAAACCCGCTAACCCGCCATCCAGGTATTTCGTCAAACCTTGGGTACCGAGGTTATTAAGTGCGAGAGAAAACGTCTACAATATAGGCATTCTGGCAGCCGGGGATAAAATAACAAATCTCCCACGGAGCCAGGCCTTTTCTCACTAGAAGCCTAGATACATAGGTGGAAGTGTGCATAGGAGTAATGGAAGTGTGAAGGATTCGTGAAGCACAGATATTTGCGCGAGGCGTAGAACATATGATGTGTGGATTTGACAGCCCGGGTGTGTTAAGGCAGTGAGAAAAGGGTGATAAAATATTATGCTTAACTTATTTGTACATGTAAGTTATTCTTGCATCATATAAAAACTTAGGCAGTGAGGATCTGTTTTCTTTAAGCTATTCCGGCCTTTGAAGCTAATCCACATGACGGCAATGTTTGACGCAACATTAATTGATGAGTTTAGTGGAGATGGAACATTTCGATATATTTTTTTATTTCGGGCAGTGTTTGAGGCTGACACATTCAGGGCTTATTAAATCCTGCATGCCCGCCGTTTGCAAGCAGGAGAGCCGGTAGACAGCCCCTGGTCACAAGCCGCCATGTTGTGACGTCACAACGGCGCAAAAGAATCCCTTCACCCATCTTTAACAATGAAAACTTTATCAGGCTTGGAGGTGTTTTGCTGGCCTCCAAAGATTAAGAGACACTCTTCAGGCCTAGACCTGCAATTTCTGGTCTTTTCTGTCTTAGAAAATGACCCTAAACTTTTCGAGCTTATAAAAAAATTGACATTTTATTTGCCTCAGAAAATGTCTTAAAAAGTTAAGTAAAGGACTCCCTTCATATCCTTGAAGCTTTTCCTGGGCATTGGGAACGGAAAAATCAGTTCACTTCATGTTATTGAAACCATATTGAAGGAATATTGCAGTTATTGGCGCAGATCATGCAATCATAGCGCAAAGTGTTACGGTGGCGATTTGCTTCCAGCAAAGTAGTGACTTATTTGCTGAATGTTTATTGTGGCTATAACTATAGAATGAATGAAGCCATAATTAGGTAGAGTTTGGTATGTATTATTGCTATTTATTTTAAATTTGGCCTACTTCATCAAATATTTATTATCTTGAAAACCTCAGTATGTCATAGCTACGGCGCATCCCTCTCGTGAACGTACACCTTATGTAAAGGTATCCTGCCTGGTAGATGCCTAGTGGCCGACATTCGGAGACTGGCCGATCTGGCGGTGGTCTTAAATGAGAAATCCATAGAAAGGGCCTTCGTTTTTGGGTTGCCGGACCGTGTATTATCATATCATGTATTGACCTCCACATAAAATGGCTCTTCCGGCCAACCAAGCAATGCACAATCTTGAAGAAGTACACGAATACTTTAAACAATATCTAACGGCTGTGTTCTACACTTTGGCTCTTCTCTCTACGTCTCTCCTCAATCCAGCGTCTGGCTTGTTTGCGACATGTGGCTGGTCTCCTCGCGCTTTTCACGTTAGATGGGGCTAGGTTCCACAATGAGGTGATCCGATAGCCGAAAAACTGCCGTGCATGCTCGGTTCGCACACGCGGTAGGTGAAGATCGCCCGCGTTGGCGGCTCTGGTTTGCCTGCCCGAGACCTCCCCGCGATATGTGCAACGGCCACGCAAACTGCATGGCGCATTTTGAGAGCGTAATATATAGTGCATAGTGGTCAGGTCATGCTCCTGTACGATCTCGTCGAATTGTGGCCATTTTAAATCGGTTAGTAAGGGTGTCAGATGGTTATACTTCCTTGCCCTTTTACGACACGTGCACAATGGTTGATGACTTTTTGTATGCGACTGCGCTGAAGTTTGTTGCATCCAGACCAGACTGACAAATAGTAAGTAATATGTGGTAATATGAGGGCTTCTACAATCATTTTCTGTACCTCTTCTGGGAGTCTGTACCATAATTTTACTAGGCCACCAAGAGTAGCATAGCAACGCTTAAATACTGCCGTGACAAGTGCATCAAAATTTAAGCCATCGTCCACAACGAGGCCCAAAATCTTAGCGGTTGGCGAAGGCTTAACATCAGTATTTCCAAACCGCACAGAGAACTTGAGTGATGCTCTTTGGCGTGGTCTAACAAGCAAAAGATCATTTTTGTTGGGTTGATTTTTAAGCTATTTTGGGTACACCATGTGTCACGGAGCAGCCGCTCCGTCTATTTTTACCGATTTTCATGGGATTAGGTCTAGACAAGCCTTGAGCTGTGGTCAGGGGTGGAAAAACCCGCCAATTCGCCAAGCAGGGATTGCGACAGAACTTGGCTAGTGCAAATATTCTGTGCGACAGATAACGTCTACCAAATAGGAACTCCAGCAGCCGCCGAGAAAACAAAAAAGCTAGATTTTTTTCCTGGGAGTTCCCAGGGAGCCGGGTCCTTACGCTACTAAAAACCTCGATACACAGACAGATCCAGGAGGCAAGGGGCCACTTGACACCCCTCCCCCACATTCCCATAAACTCTCGCCTGCATCTGAAATGGTCACGGGCCCCCTGAAATGTGGATGGCGCCACCTAAACTGCCCCTCCCACTCCCATCCCCTCAGTATGCAGGTACCGCGCCCCCACAATAGGTTTTCCGTACAAAAAGGCTTCCTCATGGTTCCGATGGCGCCTCAGCTTAACTCGCGCCCCACCGGGGGTCCAGCGCCACCTTCGCCCCACCGGGGGGCCATCGATGGCCCCCTCTAACTCCGAAAATATGGGCGTTAGCGCAAATCTGCAAAGTGCAATAGAAAGCTCGCGTGAATTCAGTAAGAAATTATTTCACATGTTTTAGTGCTCAGGTTAATGGTTTGACCTCTAGAGGTCAAATTAGGTCAAAATCGGCTATTTTCACTCAAATATGCAATGCTTAAGCAAACTGGGCATAACTCTTATGCCATCAGAGCTATTGAGGTCTGGTAAAGTACATTTGATAGGAAATTGTCAGTCTTTTTTCCGCTATGTGAAACGTAAAGGCCTCCCGCCAGTGGTTTGACCTCCAGAGGTCACCTCGTGATTTATCCTGATTTATCTGTTCCAGCGGAACCGGTGGGAAGAATCGCTGGCCTTCGCTTCAGCTGGTCGCAGCTGTCAGTAACAGATAAAACATGATACACAGTGAGGCAGCTGCCAGAGTGAGGGTGCGGTGCATCCTCAGTAGCCTGGTCGGATTTAGGTTTTTTCTTCAGAAAGTAACGGATCGTTGTTCATTAGATGCATTTTTGGTGCTGATTACGATGCATTCATCAGAAATGCAATTTTCGAAAAACTTTTGGTGGCCCACTCGAGTTGAAGATTTTTCATTTTGCCCGATTTTCCACTTTTTGGCTCACCATCAACCCTTACTACCAACGAGGTGCAAAAATTGCACTGGGTTGGTAGTTTGGTTCATTGGTGTTCCATTTGCTTTGTTTTTTGTTGTTATAACTTGCACACATAACGGTTATTTTTGCTTACTATCTCCGCTTTTAGTTGAGTTTGCACTGGCTCTCCATAGATGGCGATAGCGGCGTGACATGGTAAGTGAATACTGATTTCCTCGGGGACCGGGAATGTGAACAGCAACGTGAAAGGTGAGAAACAATTACGAATTGGATTGTATAAACGCACTTAAAGAGCTGTTTTCAGCAGCACTGAAGTTGTTAACACTGTTTCTCAGGTATTTTAAGCATGCCATGTCCAAATATGCTGCTGCTGCTGAAGTCCCGACCATAACCCTTTATCAATAGACGCAGGAACCGTGGGGGCTGTGGTGGTGGCTGTTGCACCCAACTTTCAGAGTGTGGCAGCAGCTCCAACCCCTCCCCCAGTTTCTCTATTAACATTTAAGTGATATGCCTAATCACCCCGGCCATACCAACGCGGAAGTCCCTTCCTCCAACTTACACCTTTCCTCCGACTAAAAAGTCTCTCCGCCTATGCCATCACCGACTGAATTCTTCCGTATTTGCGCCAAAAGACTCTGCAGTAACCCTACTTTGACTGAAGAGAGAGGGCATCAGTTTTGAAGCTAGTGACGTCTAGCCCAGTCTCCTCTGACATATTTAGAGGTCGTTGTGGCCCAGAGGAGAATTATATGTTTTACGTATACGGATAGGATTGATAATTTTTAACGTTGTGGTCCAGCAGAAAAAATCGACCAGTTTGGCATTACGCAAACATTTTATTACAAACATGACATTGGTCACCAGATTTTAAGGACCGAAGAAAATATGTTGTATGAAATCCTAAAATTTCCAACGACTTCCAACGACTAGACATCTTGCACTAGTTGCATTGAATAATTCACATACCGGTATAATCCAACTTCTACGTTATGTTCTCCTTGCAGTTTTATGTTTCCTCTGAACAAAATTCAACATGGACGGACGGTAATATTTGCAAAAAACAAAGAGCCTGACTACGAGTTGGTATGTCATAGGGCACCTTGTTATGACAAGAATTAGACTCATGGAGGAGCAGAGCAAAGATGAGTGCCATATTCTTATGAAAGTATCAATAACAGGGTAACGGCTGAGATTATGGAAGTATGTGCAAGCGTATCACTGCCTACACGTGCAAAGCAGGCCGTGCTGAAGGAACTAAGAGGGTTTTAGAAAGAAAGAGAGACAAAAAGAAGCATGTAAACAGGTTTGGCAGGCGAGCTGCTACATCAACTGCTGCGATGGATTCGCTGATTGATATCAGCAGCCGAGAACGTGAGCCTGAACTAGTAGAAGACAATGTATCTGGCCGACCAGCAGTGCCAGACGTATTCAGACAGGCAGCCTCGATCAGGAAACCACAGCGATGGCAGAGGAGGCTCAGCGAGCGGGTCGAGCAGTCATAAGAGGAGCAGCCGTCACCTCCCGAGTCAACAGGCGACGGCCGAGACAGTAAACACGCCTGTGGAAACTGGTGTTTCAGGTAGCGCTATCATCTGCTAAGCTATAATGACTTGGTAATTCTGATCAAAGGTATATTATCTGTGTATGAACAATGCTATTATCAGAAACCAGTCTGCTCATAAATCCTATCAGAACACCCACAAGCTTATATTTATATATTTTTTAAACACTGCCCAAGTCGTTCTCAGTTCATAACTCACAAACCACAAGGAAGGATAGGCCGTAGAAGAACGAGAAGTAATGCCTACCATTTTTTATGTTTTATGAGTTATGGAACCGTAAGGAAGGATAAGAGAAGGATAAGCAATACGTACCATGTCTTATGGTTTATGAGCTATTGACAGTGAACGACTTGGACAGTGTTTTGAAAATATATATACATATAGCTTGTGGGTGTTTTGTTAGAATTGATGAGCAGACTGGTTTTGAAAATAGCATTGCTCATACACAGATAATATCGCTTTGATCGGGATTACCGAGTCATTATAGCTTAGCGGATGATAGCGTTACCTGAAACACCAGTTTCCACAGGCGTGTTTGCTGTCTCGACCGTCGCCTGTTGACTCGGGGAGGTGACGGCTGCTCCTCTCATGACTGCTCGACCCGCTCGCTGAGCTCTCCTCTGCCATCGTGCTGTGGTTTCCTGATCGAGGCTGTCTGTCTGAAGACGTCTGGCACTTGGCTGGTCGGCCAGAAACACTGTCTTCTGCTAGTCAAGGCTCAGTTCTCGGCTGCTGGTATCAAACAGCGAATCCATCGCAGCAGTTGGTATAGCAGCTCGCTTGCCAAACTTGTTTGCATGCTTCTTTTTGTACTCTTTCTTTCCAAAGCCCTTTTAGTTCCTTCAGTATGGCCTGATTTGCACGTGTATGGAGTGATACGCTGGCACACACATCCATAACCCTGCTGTTACCCTGTTCTTCCATTCTTCCATAGGAATATGACACTCATCTTTGCTCCGCTCCTCCATGAGTTCAATTCTTGTCATAAGAAGGCGCCCTATGATATACAAAACTCACGGTAAGACTCCTTTATTTCATGCGGATATAACTGTCCCTCCATTTTCAATTTCGATCAGAGAACTGAAAGGAAAAGATAACGTAAGCACTTAGATTATGCCGATGATTATCGATTATCATCTGATTATAGATTATTATCCAATGCAGCTAGTGCAAGGTGCGGAAAGGTTGGAAAGCTTATTTTGTGATTTCATACAACATGTTTCCTTCAGTCCTTAAAACCTGGTGACCAATGCTGATACCCTCGCACTTCAGTCAAAGTAGGGTTGCTGCAGAGTCTTTTGGCGCAAATACGGAAGAATTCAGTCGGTGAAGGCATAGGTGGAGAGACTATTTTAGTCGGAGGAAGGTGTAAGTTGGAGGAAGGGGCTTCCACGTTGGTATGGCCGGGGGTGATTAGGCATATCACTTAAATGTTAATAGAGAAGTTCCAGAATCGGCTCAAACTTGGGGGCGGGGTTAGAGCTGCTGCCACACCTGAAAGTTGGGTGCACAGCGACCACCACAGCCCCCACGGTTCCTGCGTCTATTTGTAAAGGGTTATGGTCGGGACTTTGCAGCAGCAGCATATTTGGACATGGCATGCTTAAAATACCTGAGAAACAGTGTTAAAAACTTCAGTGCTGCTTGAAAACAGCTCTTTAAGTGCGTTTATACAATCCAATTCGCAATTGTTTCTCACCTTCACGTTGCTGTTCACATTCCCGGTCCCGAGGAAATCAGTATTCACTTACCATGTCACGCCGCTAGCGCCATCTATGGCGAGCCAGTGAGCTCAACTAAAAGCGGATATGATAAGCAAAAATAACCGTTATGTGTGCAAGTTATAACAACAAAAACAAAGCGAATGGGACACCAATGAACCAAACTACCAACCCAGTGCAATTTTTGCACATCGTTGGTAATATGGGTTGATGGTGAGCCAAAAAGTGGAAAATCGGGCAAAATGAAAAACTTCAACTCGAGTGGGCCACCAAAGTTTTTCGAAAATTGCATTTCTAATGAGCGCATCGTTATCAGCATCAAAAATGCATCTAATGAACAACGATCCGTTACTTTCTGAAGAAAAAACCTAAATCCGGACCAGGCTAATCCTCAGTGCCAGACGCGGTGCCCCAGTTACGGATGCGAGTGAACGACAGCACGCGTACGGTCCAGGTGGACTCTGGATTTTCACTTTGTCTCTTGGATGTGTCGTGCTGCGGAGCAAGGCAGCGCAGAGATGTTGGGATAATCACTATGGACGGCGGAAAGCACCGCTGTTAAGGCACAAGTCATGTCTATTTAAAGGTTGGCCCCGCAATTCTCAGGATCGTGGAGGCATTCGCGATAGACTTCTGCCCACTAAATTTTGAATTCGTATTGGGAGTGAGCGGAGTGAGTGTATTTGGAGAAGTTTTCACTGGAGCTGACGGGGAAGTTGTCTCCGGAGACCAGAACCATGCAAGCATGTATGATAACAGGAATGGTGTCACAGCGGGCGGTGTTGTTGAAGAGACTGTAGTTTACACAGAAGTCTCCGTAGCGCTGCAAACGAAGGAAGAGTATCCCACATTGTTCAAAATATGGATTTTACGGCAAGATACGATGGGAACAAAAGACAGAGAACTATACGATGGGAGCAAAAGACAGAGAACTGCAGAATGGAAATGGACTAGGGCCATATACCGCCCGCTCTGGCCAACAATGTAGCAGAGTACACCGTGAAGCCATGTGTGAGTAAAGAGTCCCAACGAGAGAACGCCGCCTGGAAGGAGCGAGGTTGGCTGAAGCCGTATGATGAACAAGAGCTTGGTCCACCGAAGGGTCTTATACCACTGATGACAGTGGTCCAGAAACAGAAAGCAAATTTGCGCCCAGTTCTCGACTTCAGGGAATTGAATCAGCATATTGAGCCATTCACCGCAAACGCTGATGTGTGTGCTGATAAGATGCGCAAGAGGAAGCAGCAAGGATGCAATGTGGCGCTCATCGTCTTAAATAAGGTCTACTTACCAATCAGTGTCCACGGGGACCTGTGGCCTTCATATACTTGGATTTGGGTTAAACGTCGCACCTGTCACCATGCAGTCGGTTTTGGATGCTGCACTCCGGCAGCATAAGAACATACACGCTGGGACGTCATCCTACACTGACGACGTCTACATTAACGAGGGTATCGTGAAAGCAGAAACAGTTCAGTCGCACCTGGACGGTTTGACCAGGCGTCCATGTGTTGGGTGTCAGGGTTAAGCGGTTCCGAGGCGAGCTCCGATGGTGTAGGGACAATGCATTTGACAAAGTTCCTGTTACGCTCGCCCGCTGGGCAGTTTTCTCCGTTTGCGGAGAGCAGGTTGGGTACCTGCCCGTGTGCGGCTGGTTGTGCGTGGCAGCAGCCTGCATCAAACGCCGGGCCAACGCCGTCACCTGTAAGTGGGACGACCACGTGAAGGACAATGAAGCAGTTCGTGGAATGCTGGAAGAAGTGGTGCGGAGAGTGAAGATGGCAGATCCTGCATCAGGAAGGTGGGACCCTAGAGCTGGAGAGATGACTTTCTCGACAGAAGTCAGCTCCCTCGCCCTGGGTGTGGTTTTGGAGGATGGAGGTGAAATCGTTGAAGACGCGTGTTGGCTGCGCACTCATAACGCCACGCACATCAACTTATCCGAACTATACGCCGCTATCAAAGGCGTGAATATGGCTCTGATGTTGGAGAAGAAACACATCCGGTTTCTCGCACGGAATCAAAAAACAGTTTTTCTCTGCGTTACTGGCGCACTCAGTGGTTGTACCAGGCTGAAAACCAAGGGCTGGAGTAAAATGATAATTCGGCGGCCGTTGTCCCCACTAACGTCGTTGGTAACAGAATAGAAGCTCAAAGTGCAGGTAGAATACGTGACCTCGTCATGCAACAAAGCCGACAGCCTAACACGCGGGTCTCGTGACTAGGTAAAGCCAGCAGCGGGGAGACGCAGCGTCAAATGCGGTGCACGTGAGAGCTGAAGCCAGGTTCAAAAACAATCAGCCACAGGGACTATCAATGCGGAGCATGACTCGAGCGGTCACCCGGGAGCGAGTTCTTTGCACGGAAGCAGGATGCAACGGTGACAAGGCGACAGATGAAAGACGTGGTGAGAGCATGTGAAGAGTGCCAATTCAATCGACCCTGCCCCAGTCAAGTGGACGCGGGGAAGTCTCAGGGTCGACCGGGTATGGCAGAGACCGGCTGTTGACGTCACTCAGGTCGGTGGCACGCCCTACCAGTCAGTGGTGGACTGAGGCCCCTCCTATTTCTCTATATGAAGAATTAGAGGCGAGAAGACAGCGGATCTGGCTGTGAACAATTGGAAGCTGTTTTGCCAGAACACGGAGCTCCAGAACAAATCATCACAGAAAATTCAGCGGTGTTTCGTGGCCACCCGTTCCAAGAAAAGCTGGATAAATGGCAAGTGGAAGCGCATTATCAGTGTGCAGATAAGCCCTCGAGGAATGGAAAAGCAGCAGAAATCATGGGACCATCAACACTTGTGTTGCCAGGTGGAAATGTTCTGTTCCTGAGGCAGTGCACTAGTATAATAAGACGCCAAAAGACAGCTGCACCGAGACGACCGCACAAGCATCTCACATCTATAGATACAAGATGCGCGTGCGCCAAGTAATATTAGGAAGGAAGAAAGGGACAGAATCCACGCACTCAAATGGAATTTTGTCAGATCGGCGACCTGGTACCAAGACTCAGTATTGAAGTGAATTGAAAGACATGTGGCCGCATCGGCCGAGGCATGACGGAACAACGAAGCCCAAGAGATGCTAGCCCGTTGGTGGTAGTTCTCCCAGCCACGGCTGAAGCTCCGCGAACAGACCCAGGGACATCAGACTCTGCTTGGAATAGGGAGCGCACTAAATTTACCCTGCCGAGCAGATCTTCTATTAGATGTTAAAGAGCGCACCCCAAACAGCGGCTGTATGATGATCGTTGAATAAGTTGAAAGGAAGAGGCAGATCTTCGAATGACTTGAAAGTCAGGAGGAGGTGTAATGGAAGTACGACAGATTCGTAAAGCACGGGTATTTGCGAGAGATATAGAAAATGGCGGACGCAGAAGGGGGCATGGCCCCCAAAAATGGCGAAATTTTAGCCGATTTTCTTTAAAAACACTATGTTTTTACGGCTTTTCCCGAGTTTCCGCCTCCCCCAGACGCCGCTCCTGCGTCCACCCCTGACATGATGTGTGGATTTAATACAGGGAGCGTGAAGGCAGTGGGAAAAGTGTGCACACGAATCCTAACGCAGTGAAGTTATGTTTTCTTCATCCACGGGGCAAGGGGGCACATGACTACCCCCATCAACCCTCGCCTATCCCTGAAATGGTCACGGGGCCCCCTGAAAGGTCGATGGCACCATCTAAAATTTCGTATCCCATTCCCCCTTGGGATGCAAGTACCGGAGCCTCCATCACAGGTTTTACCGCCTAAAAAGGCGTGCCATTGTTCAGGTGGCGCCCTCCACGTATGCATCCCCTTTCCCACGCGATCGGAAATCCTGGGTCCACTTAGGCCTCGATAGACGATTCAACAGGTACGACTTTATGGCAAATGAAGTAGGTGACCTACAATTGTCTGATTAGTAGTCACGTTCATATGCTGTTCTTAGCAACGGCCTCCCAATGACCTTCGGAAGCGACGGTCTCCAACAACCCTGGCAGCGCGGCGGCAGACAGCAGTTGGCTGATCACAGGGCCTCCGACAGCAAATCCTTATTATGGAGAATAGGGCTGTTGTTTATTGTCAAATGCATTTAGAAAATTACTTACACACACGTAAAACTCTGCATAGAATTCGTAAACAGTCTGATTAATAATATTTACCTACTGTTTGTTAAGTGCCCTTCCTACGATCAGCCAAGTGACGGGTTGCATCAGCCTCGCGGGGCAGATCGGATACCGTCTCGGGGATAATCAGGGCTGAGCCGTGCCCCGGCACAGTTCTGGTCAGACGGCATTTCGAAGTTCGGCGCAGGAGCCACGCCGCTGATGCAACCCTGGAAATTCAGATACGCGGTGCTTTGGCAAGGCTATTCCTCTGAATCGAGGGATGGTCTTTCGAAATACTCTGTGAATCTGAAGGTAACACTTAACCCGCGCCCCACCGGGGTCCGGCGCCACCTTCGCCCCACGGGGGCCATCGATGGCCCCTCTAACTCCGAAAATATGGGCGTTAGCGCAAATCTGCAAAGTGCAATAGAAAGCTCGCGTGAATTCAGTAAGAAATTACTTCGCATGTTTTAGTGCTCAGGTCAATGGTTTGACCTCCAGAGGTCAAATTAGGTCAAGATCGGCTATTTTCACTCAAATATGCAATGATTAAGCAAACTAGGCATAACTCTTATGTCATTAGAGCTATTGAGGCCTGGTAAAGTACATTTGATAGCAAATTGCCAGTACTTTTTCCGCTATGTGGAACGTAAAGACCTCCCGCCAGTGGTTTGACCGCCAGAGGTCACCTCGTGACCTAATATGACCTGAGGTCACGAAAGGTCAAAAAGTGACCTTGCCGTATATCAAATGAAAGCCAGTGACAAGACAAACACGATGGTGTTTGTTTCACCGCTCTAGCTCAATTAGGTCAAAGTTATTGTCAAAATACTGTTTTGACCTCTGGTGACCTTGGATGACCTTGGAAAAGTCGGCAAATATGACCCTGGGATCCGTGAAAGGGTGTCCAAAACGTTGTTCTGAGCAGTCTGAGTATTTGCAATCATTTTTGTGGGTTTTATATCATGAAATAGCTTTTCCCCATGCTTTTCCAATGGGAGAGGTCGCCTCGTGACCTGACCTCAGGGCACGAAATCGAAAAATCCCGGATATACACCTTGTAGACCCTGGAGGGGTCATGAAGTGTGGAAGTTTCAAATTGATCGAGTTTGAAATGTAGCTCTTACAGAGCTCTAAAGGTGAAGTGAGGTGACCTTGGTTGACCTCGTCTGGTGACCTGACCTTGGGTGACCCGGGGTAAAAATTTCAGGGATGATGGGAAAATTTTGCAGTGAGAGGTAGAGCCCTCAACCGCGGTGCTGCGCCTCGTCGTTTTTCGGCTATCCCGGAAAAACCTTAGGGTGCCATCGATGCCCCCCGGTGGGCGAGGTTAAGAGCGAAGGGGCCGAAAAACTTCGCTCGCAAGCTGGTAGCCAAACACCAGCGGCCACTCGTTTCTTTTCATGAATCACTCCAAATATTCAGAATTTTGTGAGCATCACTCTGTGAAAGTGAGAGGTATTTGGAAGGTATTTTTTATCTAGCAGTTAAGTCAGCAGACACTAACTAGAGTCTTATTAGGTCTTTTATAGTGCGGTTGAATTTTCTACCACATTTTGATGTTATGAGCTTGGAATAGGGGAAAGTGGCGGGTCACAGATACCGTAACAATGGTGTGAGTTTTCGATGACTTAATGAGCTTGTTTCGTTCCTATTTTTGCTGTAGAGATGCTTCAACCATTTATCTACCACTGTGCAAGCTTCTATGTGTCTGTAATCATCATACTAAAATTTGCGTAAAGTTTAGAAAAAAGTATCAAAAGTCCATCTCACCCCACCTAATGGGGTAACATGGCCACCCCATGGGGAAAGATGGACAAGATGAATGATCGAACCAGGCCTTGAATATTTCCATCAGCATTCACCCGCTAGGCGACTGTCGTGTGACCGCGGGGAAGGGGGCATTTTCTTATTTTTTCCGTCAAAGAGTCAAAGGGTCATGCCTTTTCTGAATTTTTTAACGACGGAGGATTAAGGTATCCAGGGCTGTCGTGGGACTGTGCATAAGTTGATCCAGTATCCCCGATCAGGGGCGGGGCACCTTGCCGGGCGGCGCCATCCAGGCCAGGGGGCGGGCGCACACCCAGGGGTGAGGAGGGGGCAGAGGGCCCGGCCCCCCAAACGCTTTGGCTCCAAAGTGCCGCCCCCATCCATGTGGGGCCCCGAAGGCGCCCATCGAGGGGAAGGATGTGCCTTCACCTGACTTTTAGAGGCAATGCTACGCTGACTGCCGCCCCTGCACCCAACATGCCGCCCCCTACACTGACTTTGCTGCCCCTGCAGCCAACACGCCGCCTCCTAAAACAATTGACTATAGGTCTGTGGAGCAAACAATTAGCCGCTTTCACCCCTCCCCCCAGAAAATTTGCCGCCCTTTGGGTGAACAAGTGCACCCCCTGAGGCAAAATGCTGACCCCTCCACCGGCCTGCTGCCCCCTCTCGTCAGCCCCCCCAAATAAAATCCTGGGTACGCGCCTGCCAGGGGGTGCCACTTTTGGAACCAAAAACCTATCAGGTGGGCGCCAAATCCTCTCGCAGGACTAATAGCGCCCCTCCCTCGCTCCAGAGGGGAGGGGTTGGAAGCGACACTTAAGAGGGCCCATTAATCTCTCAGTGGGCACCGTGACCATTTTAGGGGGCGCTGAGCGTCGAGGGGTACACCTGTCCCTGGATGACCCCCAAATTTAATTATATGTTCTCCAGCAGTTCGGGCCCTGTGAATCCCCCCCGCCCAAAACCATCAGCCAAATGCGCCTCCGCCCAGTTATATCGCTGGACCCCAAAACCCTTGATTATTTTATAGATTTAAGCTTATGTTATATAAAATTAAATATACTCTTGTGCGGGGTAACGGGGACACCATGTGCATCTTACCCCACACGTGGTGTCCGTCTTACCCCACTTCGCTCTTCCTAAACAAACTTGAACATGAATCGGACGCCATTGCGATTACACAGTCAGCGACTGCGGTGAACAAAATGTAACATCTGGAAGAGCCATATTACGTAATACCAATAAGGTATCTATAGAAACATCCATGTAATGACCTTACGAATTCGATTGTGAAAAAAACACACGAGTTGCAGTTTTTACTTTTATGAAAATTGTATAGAACCTAGAGAGCTAACCGGACCCAACGCTGCTCTGCGACCGACAAGCGCTAAAAGGAAGCGTATTACACGCTTTTCCCGGTCGTGGCACTGTCAGTTCGTCCCAAACAGGGGATGTCCGTCTTACCCACGGTGTCCGTGACCCCCCACTTTCCCGTACTTCGGCAAGCTGTTACCACGCTTGCGGCATTTTTTAAAGACCTTGCTGAGTACTAAGCAGTGTCTCTATTGCTTGGGAGGAAATGGGGGTGGTATTGGATAGTGGTAGACGAGTTTGTTTTACGCGTTTTGTGCCTGGCTTGGCTTTTGATTCATTTTACTAGTGACATGCCAGTATAATGAAGGAGCCTTTTCATTTGTCATATGTATGAATGTTAAAATGTGTAACAACTTTATCGCAAAAGCTGTTATTTGCTCTTGTTTCTTCAGTTGCATGTTTACAGGGGTTGGGCCCAGGAGACCACTTGGTAAATAGGCCAGCCTGCTACAGGTGTAGGAACGTCCAGAGCATGAGGGGAGGGGTGGAGGGAGGCAAAGGGTATTGTGAAGTTGTTTCTTTCCAGTCGGCGCCATAATATCAATTCATAGGCAGACGCAGGGGAGGGCGTCATTTCGGTCATGCCACCCCCAGCCCCGAGAGGGGGCCAAACTATATTTTGCCCCCCAAAGGCCGGATAATTTTTTTTTAACAGAGGTGCTTTCTCTACGTCTGTCGAGCGATTAAATATTCGGAAATAGCGATTAAATCTAACTAACCCCGAGCATGTCCAAGAACTCTTTCCGAAGTTACAATTGTATTTCCCCTGATCAGCACGATCAATTCGTTCCCAATTTATCAGCATTACCAGAATTATCAAATCACAGCGCCAGACCTCCCGCCTTCGAAATCAGCCCCCACCTCCATCGCACCATCGCGTTGGCCTTTGCCAACCGTCGCGTTGCAACGGCAGGCTTCAGTGCTGTCACCTACCTTCCTCCTCGTCGAGCGCCACCTGCTTGGCGTGGGTGGCGCCGCCGCCCAGGTCGTTCTGCACGAGAGGCGGGATGTTGGGCGGCAGCGGCAGCGGGTCGTGGCGCGTCTTGTCCGGGTAGGCGTACACAGGGTTGTCGAAGTGGTGAGGATCTGCCGCAGAGCGGAGGCCATGAGCTCACAACTGGGGCTTCGGGGATGGTAGAACAGGGAACACTGGCTAGGCTGCAAGCTTCGCCAAAAATATGATCTGATCTGATCTGCCCGGCATATCAATCCCTAACATGTATTAAGATAGCTTAATGCCTTAGAAACAAGGTTGCTATAAACTATAAAGTAAGTAAAGAACCAAAAGGGTAACAAGGCATAGCACCGCACGTAAAGCATCGTCCACACGGGTATTAAGCGTGGTCCGCCAAAGGACCCCTCCCGTGAGAAAACGGCGCTGAATGCTGCCGCAGATTGAACTTCATAACAAACAGAGTTAGAACCTAAATATCTGTGTCACTTTTTTCAGAATCCTAAAAAGAAATATGTATGGCCCAGCTAAGTTTGAAAAACAGGAAACGATTATTTGATTTCACCTTAAATCGCTTGGAACGAACGGATATTACTTTTTCTTACAATGTATGACGTCATTAATTCCAGTTTCCGGCGTCTGGAATAATAGCATCAATCATCATCACTTTGTCTGGTAGCCAAACAGAGCCCACCATCGATATTTCATATTGAATTATAATTTTTCTTCAAAATTCGAAGGGAAAGATGGAATTGAAATTAATTTCAGTCTGAATTATAATGTTTTCTTCAAAATTCAAAGGTGAAGATGGAATTGAAATTAATTTCAGTCATTTTTAACCAACCAAAATCCTTTATCTTTTTGGAGTTTGCCAACGTGTGAAATTAGAAAGTAAAAAATTACAGCAAGCATATATTATGGGTGGCCATATGTTTGTTGGTATATGTAGAACAACGGTATCTTCAACGGAAGAGAGGTTTAGACTTGGACCAAATCGTTGGAACCAGATGCAACGAAATTCTTTTGTGGTTAGATTCAGGGTCTTTATTGCTGCTAATTTTGACTTTCACATTCTGGAGAAATTCACCAAAGAGCTCTGGTTGAAACGAAATATACCAGTAATTATTTGATGATTACTGACCAACATGTGAAATTAGAAAGTAAAAAATTACAGCAAGCATATATTATGGGTGGCCATATGTTTGTTGGTATATGTAGAACAACGGTATCTTCAACGGAATATAAAATTTAGACTTGGACCAAATCGTTGGAACCAGATGCAACGAAATTATTTCGTGGTTAGATTCAGGGTCTTTATTGCTGCTAATTTTGACTTTCACATTCTGGAGAAATTCACCAAAGAGCTCTGGTTGAAACGAAATATACCAGTAATTATTTGATGATGTTGAGGTTTTAGGACACGCCAGTTGCTTTGGCTACATGTGCCCAGCAATGGCAGATGAGATAAGTTCAAAACCTTCTTGATTTTGAACTAATATACAATTCTTGGTTGGCTAAAACTTGATATATTGTTACGCAACCGTGCAAAATATTAACTACGAGTAACAGCTGTTTGACGGCACCGCTGAGCATTCAGCTATTTCTATTTGCAGAGGATACTTATGATACTGGGATATTGATGCGTCGGTACGGTTACAGGTTACTACAAGTAAAATTTAACACAACCGCTATCCGCAGATATTATGATTTCTCATCTTCGTGCGCGGTCATGCCGGTGCTTTTACGCTTCAAGAAGCCCCCCATTTAAAAATTTTCCGTTACCACCCTCAAGACTCGCCAACACGTGATGGCAGTTCTCACCGGTGGGGTCCTTCCGTTCGGGGAAGTACTGGACGACGGTGTGTAGCTCCTTTTGAGCCTGTGCAGGCGGCGGCGGTAGTAGACGATCACCAGCACAACCACCACCGCCACCATCAGCAACACGCTGACCACGATGGCCGACACGCCGGCGGTCGACGGCCCGGCCTCGGAGGCTGCTACCAGACTACTGGACCGAATCACCACGTCACAGTTCTCGCCTGGAAACCACGCCAGCAGCAGGTCAGAGACTGCGTACAGCACGCACGTCAGAGCTCAGAGACAGCGTACAGCACGCACGCCAGAGCTCAGATACTGCGCACAGCACGCACGTCAGAGCTCAGATACTGCGCACAGCAAGCTCAGAGACTGCGCACAGCACGCACGTCAGAGCTCAGAGACTGCGCACAGCACGCACGTCAGAGCTCAGAGACTGCGTACATCACGCACGTTAGAGCTCAGAGACTGCGCACAGCACGCACGTCAGAGCTCAGAGACTGCGTACATCACGCACGTTAGAGCTCAGAGACTGCACACAGCACGCACGTCAGAGCTCAGAGACTGCACACAGCACGCACGTCAGAGCTCAGAGACTGCGCACAGCACGCACGTCAGAGCTCAGATACTGCGCACAGCAAGCTCAGAGACTGCGCACAGCACGCCGTCAGAGCTCAGAGACTGCGCACAGCACGCACGTCAGAGCTCAGAGACAGCGTGCATCACGCACGTTAGAGCCCAGAGACTGTGCACAGCACGCACGTCAGAGCTCAGAGACTGCGCACAGCACGCACGTCAGAGCTCAGAGACTGCGCACAGCACGCACAGGGCTGGGCATCTTGCGGTACTGCCTTTGAGAGGTAGGAAAACATATAGCAAGGGGTGGTTGATTTCTTCGTGGGTCTTGTTTATCTGGCTTCACCAATGGGAACGAGCACGTTAGGGTGTTTGATTACAAGTACAACAGCTATGGAGAAGCTGCCGAAACAGGCAGCGTATCAAATTTCATCACCGTGCTCCGGTGCAAACGGAGGAGTCTCGTTTATCAATCGTCAACCCGTTCTGGTAAACAAAATTTTGGTGCGTCTGATAAAGGGAAGTTGGCACCTTCATAACGTGATTTTAACTGAGATAGCTAAGTTATAAAGCAAGTCGGAAAACCCGTTACTCAACATATCATTTGTCTTGGAACACGAGATTTTCCGTAGAAAAAAGCTAAAAACTACCTGAAATATACCCCTCATGTACCCTTAGCAGCAGGCCACAGTTTTCATGGCGGTTGGTGTGACGACATATGCTGACGTCACGGTAAGTATCAGCCAATCGAAGCGCTTGAAGCGTATTGAATATAGTAGTGGTTGCCACATCATGACATCATCCACAGGCGGATATTTCTTTCTTTCCCTAGAGGAGCATTTTAAAAATCAAAATATTGAGCTTATTGTACATTTTTCAGACAAATCAAGGACGCCTGCTTGATTTTCAGCGAAAATTTCCTCTAATTACACTGAATTCCAGGATTCGATCAAGGTGCCAAATAATGTGGCCCACATTCCCTTTAATTCCTAGCTTAGCGTTACCAATATTAGACGATCAGAGAGAAAAAACTATGCAGCAGTATAAAGATTACTAATAGCGCCCATCACAGACTTCCTACAACAGAAACAAACAACAGGTATGTCCAAGAAATCAAGCAGCATTGCCCGTATTACTGATGGCGCCCATCACAGATTTCTAGTCAGTGCAATTTACCGGTGTGTCCGAAGCGGCACACACATCCTTGCACGGGGTGGCACATGAAGTAGTTGGACTTGCAGGTACACGTCTCCATGCACTGGTTGCCGTAATACCCCTCCGGGCAGATTTCCTGGCAGCTGGCACCAGTGAGGCCCAGAGGGCACCTGCGACACACAGCGGCACTTAACCATAACTGATCCAAAGGGCACCTGTGACATACAGCGGCACTTAATCATAACTATGATCCAGAGGGCACCTGCGACACACAGCGGCACTTAATCATAACTATGATCCAGATGGCACTTGTGACGCACAGAAGCACTTAATTATAACTATGATCCAGAGTGCACCTGCGACAAACAGCGGCACTTATTTATAACTATGATCCAGAGGGCACCTGTGACATACAGCGGCAATTAATTATAGCTATGATCCAGAGGGCACCTGTGACAAACGGCGGCACTCAATTATAGCCATGATCCAGAGGGCACCTGTGGCGTACAACCACACATAATTATAACTATGATCCAAAAGGTACCTGTGACGTACAGCCGAACTTAATTATAACTACTCTCTTCCAGAGGGCACCAGCGACAAAAAGCTCTGGCCCAGAGGGCACCAGCGACAAACACCGGAACTGAGCCGTATCAGCTCTGGCCCAGAGGGCACCAGCGACAAACACCGGAACTGAGCCGTATCAGCTATGGCCCAGAGGGCACCAGCGACAAACACCGGAACTGAGCCGTATCAGCTCTGGCCCAGAGGGCGCCAGCGACAAACACCGGAACTGAGCCGTATCAGCTCTGGCCCAGAGGGCACCAGCGACAAACACCGGAACTGAGCCGTATCAGCTCTGGCCCAGAGGGCACCAGCGACAAACACCGGCACTGAGCCGTATCAGCTATGGCCCAGAGGGCACCAGCGACAAACACCGGAACGGAATCATAACAACTCGGGCCCAGAGGGCACCTGCGACAAACGTCGGAGCTGAATCACAACAGCTCTGGCCTAGAAGGCACCTGCGACAAACTTCGGAGCTGAATCACAACAGCTCTGGCCCAGAAGACACCTGCGACAAACAGTGGAACTGAATCGTAGCAGCTCTGTCTAAGAGGGCACCTGCAAAGTGCAGTAGTGTTGAATTGTGACAGCTCTGTAGCACAATACCCGGCACCACACAAGTCGGCACATTCAACATATTCCACCCTTGAAAAAAACTTCAGCACATCATCCTTTTGACAACGAAATAGCTTCAAATTGTTAGGGCATTGTTAGAAACAAAAGTGGTGCCACCTGGAACAGTGAGTTGGGAGGAGCGGCCATCCCGCGAAATCCTGCGGCACTCACTTGCAGGCGCCGTCCAGCGGCCGACAGGTGGCGTTGTTGAGGCAGTTACACGTCTGCGCGCAGTTGATGCCGTATGTGTTGGACGGACAGCTTTCACTACAGCGCTCTCCTCGCCAGCCGGGGAAGCAGTGGCACTTGCCTGCGCCGGGCAGACGCCAGGGTCAGCGGGCACGAACCGAGCAGACGCCAGGGTCAGTGGGCACAAACCGGGCAGACACCAGGGTCAGCGGGCCGTACCGAGCAGACGCCAGGGTCAGTGGGCACAAACCGGGCAGACACCAGGGTCAGCGGGCCGTACCGGCAGTCGCCAGGGTCAGCGGGCACAAACCGGGCAGACGCCAGGGTCAGCGGGCACAAACCGGGCAGACGCCAGGGTCAGCGGGCCGTATCGGGCAGACGCCAGGGTCAGCGGGCACGAACCGAGCAGACGCCAGGGTCAGCGGGCACAAACCGGGCAGACGCCAGGGTCAGCGGGCCGTATCGGGCAGACGCCAGGGTCAGCGGGCACGAACCGAGCAGACGCCAGGGTCAGCGGGCACAAACCGGGCAGACGCCAGGGTCAGCGGGCACAAACCGGGCAGACGCCAGGGTCAGCGGGCACAAACCGGGCAGACGCCAGGGTCAGCGGGCCGTATCGGGCAGACGCCAGGGTCAGCGGGCACGAACCGAGCAGACGCCAGGGTCAGCGGGCACAAACCGGGCAGACGCCAGGGTCAGCGGGCACAAACCGGGCAGACGCCAGGGTCAGCGGGCACAAACCGGGCAGACGCCAGGGTCAGCGGGCCGTATCGGGCAGACGCCAGGGTCAGCGGGCACGAACCGAGCAGACGCCAGGGTCAGCGGGCCGTACTGGACAGGCACCAGGGTCAGCAGGCCGTACCGAGCAGACGCCAGGGTCAGTGGGCACAAACCGGGCAGACACCAGGGTCAGCGGGCCGTACCGGCAGTCGCCAGGGTCAGCGGGCACAAACCGGGCAGACGCCAGGGTCAGCGGGCACAAACCGGGCAGACGCCAGGGTCAGCGGACCGTACCGGACAGACGCCAGGGTCAGCGGGCACGAACCGAGCAGACGCCAGGGTCAGCGGGCACGAACCGAGCAGACGCCAGGGTCAGCGGGCACAAACCGGGCAGACACCAGGGTCAGCGGGCCGTACCGGGCAGTCGCCAGGGTCAGCGGGCCGAAATCGGGCACATGCCAGGGTCAGAGCCTCTGACCCTGCCCAGTACGGCCCTCTGACAGAGGGCCGTACTAGGCAGACACCAGGGTCAGCGGGGCGTACCGCTGACCCTAATGACCTAAATGTGTGCACGATAGACCCAGGGGCGGCATGAAGCACACGTGAGTCCGGTGAGGTGCAGCCCTAGATTCCACGACGAAAATAAGATCATTCGGCTGATATGTTGAAAGGAAATCGTTTCACAATCAGGCAACGCAACTTCATTATAGTTGAGAAATACTCACAGTATTTCTTGCTATGTCAAATATACTCCTGGGATCGATCCTACAACACCCAAGCACCCGGTTTCTGGACAAGCAGCCCTAACTTTGTATAAAAAGGAATTAATTTAATAACAAAGGATGGTTTATACTTTTCTCAAACAATTTAATTGAACAGGAACTAAACAGTGGTCCGTACGTGCACTGTATTCAAGGCAATGAAAAAATCATGAATCATAGTAAGTACCAAGACCTAAGAAGCCATGAAAAGTACAATATTAGACGCACAATTTCTAACCCTCCAAAATAAAAATTGATTATCAACACCGTAAAGCGTATAGACACAACCGTTTTTCCCCGAACATTACAGCCTAAACTACCATAGCGAATATTGACCAATCTACACGGCTGAAACTCATAGGGAATTTAATTAGTGCAAGAGGATGTAAGCCTGCTTACAAGGTGCGAGGACCCGGACAAGCATAGTTAGTGAGGTCAGAGTGGGTGCATTTCGCCTCCCCCTTTCCCTGCGTGATTTTCCTCGGGCCTTTCCCCTCCCCCTTCCTCCCTCCTCACCCCAGTGTACGGATTACAAAACTCCGCAGACTACTTTTTTTAGGGACGTGAACGCAGTCTTTCGGTATACTCTAGAATATTCAAAACAATTTTCAAATCCCAAAACGTCAAGTGCTTTAAAAGAAATCAGCTCCCCGTCGGACGTGATAACCCCGACAACCCACCTGTGACTGGGTCGCACTCGCCGTGCTCGGCGCAGTCGCACGACTTGCGACACATGAACCCGAAGGTGCCCTTGGGGCAAGACTCCGAGCAGAGGGCGCCGGCGTACCCGGGCGCGCACGGGCACTGGCCGGTCACGTGATCACAGGTCATATTTCCTGCCGGAGGTAACACCGTCGGTCTTTGCTTAGTCTCGGATTTCGAGTGTGACACGAAGTCATCCGTAGGCATCAAGAAATATAGATATAAACCTAGCAATGACCGGGAGGCAACATCCACCGTATCACAAGTAACAAAGGAATGGTACGTTGACAGTGTGCTGGAGTGATTCATCTACAACACATACGCATAGGTATCATACATTAAGATTCAGGCAGCAGACCATTACTGCTCTCTCCATATTCAGGTTACGCCTGGACATAGCACCGATAAGCAAGCGCAAGCCTAGCTTCACCACACCACAAAGAGGTCGCAAAAAGGCGATTATTGAGTTTAAAAAGAAATGTGTTAAAATAAGGGATGCACACCACGGATGAGCGTTTCTTTAATGCAATGTTCTTGTGCATTCAATGTGCAGGGGGAAAACTAATAAAGTAAGAAAATGGATATGACGGGCTAAGTTCGGTTCGTTACAAACAGCCACACAAAAATGCTTTAGCAAAATATAGATAATCGTCTGAAACCACATTCACGCTGACATGCCGTTGAATTTGAGAAATGGCAACGCTTAACTTTATCATTCATATGTTTCCGCTTGTATCCGCGAATTTTATCATTGGCATTAATATTTTCTAGTTTTGAAATACTGTCCGAAAATATGGCAGCATTGAAATATTTTCCCGGAAACATGGGCAGCAGGCCTGGCTCGTGTAATAAGCGTCCCCTTATTGCGGAAGTTGTACAATATCAAACAGCTTCAGGGCACACCAAAGGACGCGCAAAGACACT
This sequence comes from Lepas anatifera, assembly GCA_034440635.1. Taxonomy (NCBI): domain Eukaryota; kingdom Metazoa; phylum Arthropoda; class Thecostraca; family Lepadidae; genus Lepas; species Lepas anatifera. Next base: position 2,152,979 of record JAOTON010001152.1, read on the forward strand.
TGTTCATACTATTTCTGGTACAAGACGTCCATAAAAAAACAAACAAAAAACAATGAAGATCACCAGAACAGAAACACGTCGCTTGCCCGATGGCCGATGACGACACAATTAGGCACAAGCAAAGCACAAAAATAAATAAATTAGTAAACCGAGCAGCTTTTCCCCAGGCAAAAACTTCACACGAGAATCATGCAGTTAGAAAAGACGCTCAATATGAATCACCCGCCGTCACCAGATCTTCCCAAGAGGGTAACGACACAGTCACTGGGAAAGCACTTACGGATAACTGGAGCCACATGAAAAATACAGAAACACATGGTAAGAATTATACATATATACACCCGTTACTTCCACAAGCCATAACTTGGCAGGAGAACAATTTGCACACTCAATTTTCTCCAGTGGCAGCCACCACGCGCAAGGTCGCCACGTCCCGGCCTTTAGCAGCTTTGGGAATTTACCACACACCGACTGTTAAGGTCATATGGTCCCGCTCTCACCCTGCTGGGAGGGTCTTTTTGGGGTCGGAAATATTTATGCAGAATATCCGCAAGGCGATTTGAATTCGGGTCCGCCTTGACCAAAAATTGTGCACAGACCAATGCCTCACGCGGGAATGAGGTTGGCGCTGGGGTGTCACGTTTCACCCGCGGAGGGCCGTAATCTAAAGTTTCGCAAAAGTAAATTTTCGCCAAATAAAAATAAAACACGCATGTGCCAAAATCTGTGCTCCAAATCAATTTGTGACACCGAATTACCTATCTTGATATATAAGCCGACTTTCATTGGTCGCGCCCAGTAATCCAGGATGAGGAGGTGAGAACTGATGGACATAGGCAGCGGAACCTGAGGGCATCGGGACAAGGTGCCCCCCCTGCCTTAAACGATGAATTGTAACACTAATCCTGTGACGTTGACAGGGACGTCATGAGACTGTTTCAATAGGATGAAAAGTGGTTATCCCCCCTTAAATCCGGACCCTCCTCCGCTACTGCTGTTGGAATTCTGGTACTTAACACTTCTGTATTGCATACACCTGACTGCATTACCATATATCTGAGGAATAAGTTTAGGGTTTCGAAAATGTGTATGGTGTAATGTAATTGTTATTGTGTTAATTGGACAGTGTCTACAGGGATATTTTACCGACTAGGCAGTACAAATTATTCCCGCTTCAATGTTTTGCACACGTCGAGCTTAACCTGATACAAATTAAATATTGGGTAGGTGAAGGTCAGTTTACTTTAATGCCATACATTTTATATTAAATAAGCCAACGTTTCACTTTCACAGCCTCATCAAGGCCTATACAATGTTTATCATTGCTTGTGTTACCAGAAACAAGTCAAAGAATTTACCTAAAGACAAATAATCAAGATTTCACGCAAATAAGGGGGTTTTGTCAGCGCGTCAGCAATTCACTTCCTGACATACCTGCATCACATCGCTTCAGAAAAAAATTGGCTAGGGTTTGCTGTATCCTCAATAACTCACCGTGCGCACATTCGGGACAGCTCTGAAGGCAGGCCAGGCCGAAGCGGCCCTCTGGGCACGGCTGGCTGCAGTCCGAGCCCCGCCACCCCGCTGAGCAGGTGCACAGCCCTGTCTTGGCGTCGCACGACGAGTGGTTCTTGCAAACACACCTGTCCTTGCACTCTGGTCCGTAGCGTCCCTCCTCGCACTGGGTCTCACACCGCACACCTGCCGCCACGACCAGTGGGTGAGGGTCTCGCTTACGGTTGCGGAAAACAGTGAACACTCTATTAAAAAAATCGATAGCAGTAAAAACAACGAGTTCAATTACATTGGCTATTCATGATAAATGAAATGCAATCATAAGACGTACCACGATCAGGGGAGAGCTGTTTTATAGATAGAACATCTGTCTCCTAAGCTACGTGTCGGGGGTTTGGGTCCCGGCGTGCTTTCGAAATAAGTGCAATGTAACCATCAGCAGCTCTCCTAACAGCGTTACGTCAGCGACCCCGTGAACACTTAACAGTTCGGCGTGTTGTTAAAAGCCCACCAACTACTCCGCATCATGCGTATTGGCTGGTGTGTTTGGCGCTGTTTTATTGGTGTGTTTAGCGCTGATTGGTTGGTGTGTTTGGCGCTGACCAGCTGGTGTACTTGGCGCTGATTGGTTGGTGTGTTTGGCGCTGACTGGCTGGTGTGCCTGACGCTGGCCGGCTGGTGTGTTTGACGCTGACTGGCTGGTGTGTTTGACGCTGACTGGCTGGTGTGCCTGACGCTGGCCGGCTGATGTGTTGTCGCTGGAGTGTTTGGCGCTGACTGATTGGCTGGTGTATTTGACACTGATTGGCTGGTGCGTATGGCGCTGTCCAGCCTGGCGACTGACCTCTCCAGCCGGGTTTGCAGATGCAGCGTCCGGTAACCGGGTCGCAGCCCTCGCTGTTGTCCTTGACACAGGGACAGCGCAGCTGGCAGCCGATGCCGGCCGTGAAGTCCTCGCACCGCTCCATGCACTGGTCTCCACGGAAGCCAGAAGCACACTTGCAGGTGCCTGCCCGAGACCGCCACCCGTCACACACATCGCGACTGACGCTATTTAGCTGTGTTTCGTCATTGTCGAAAATATACAAAACTGTGCCTTCGCCAAGCCGCAGTCACATTATTACGGCCTTCGCATGGCCGTAATAATGTTCCTTCCAACCTAAAAAAACCAAGCGGTTATGTGACCGCGGCTTGGCGAAGGCACAGTTTTGTATATTTTCGACAATGACGAAACATATATAATATATATACATATATATATATATATATTTATATATATATATATATATGTGTGTGTATATATATATTTGTGTATTTTGGCCATATATTTTCTCTCAAACACTGTCGATTGAACTTCAGCGAAGAATTCGTTTTAGCTAGTTTTTTGTTTTCGTTTTCGCAGGTTCGTATCAGTTTTTTCACTCTGTTGTCGTTGATGGAAGATAATATAAGTCCTAAATCGGTAGGCACTACACAGTTATATTATTCACGGCATTTACAGGTACAGTCGACGTTTCGAAGGCTTTCAGCGATCATTATCGAGACATTAATGACATAACCACATAATAATATTACATACAAAAAGACATATTATATAAAAGTCGTGGCAGGGTCGAGCGGATTTCAAAAGATGATCGGTTGTATGAAGAATGAAGCTCACAGTATGTATGAAAAATCTCTGAAAAATGATCTGGTAACAAGCATATATATATATATATATATATATATATATATATATATATATATATATATATATATATATATATATATATATGTTACAGGGAGAGTGCGAAATCCGGGAGTTCGCGAACTCCCTAGGGATTTCGTGAAATCACTGACTAGCCAGGGAGTTCGCGAAATCCCTAGGGAGTTCGCGAAATCCCTGGGTGACCAGGGGAGTTCGCGAAATCCCTGGACTTAAAAGTCAGGGAGTTCGCGAAATCCCGGATAAACACTCAGGGAGTTCGCGAATTCCCTGACGTTTAGTCAGCTCAAGGATGACTAGCTAGGACTGCGGACTATTGTTCTTATGATTTATTTCAAACAGTAACCGGACATTTTCCGTAAAAATCACGTATAAGGGAGGTTTTAAGCTAAATATAAGGAAGGTCATAATTGTATTGTTGAGGTCGTAGCGATACATTTATCGAGTTTCGCTTATCAATATTGTACTGCAATGTAAGAGTTCAGTTGCTGCTGATTGCAAATGTGGATTACGGGAGAGAAAGACACAGGCTCCTGGCGGTTCCAAAACGCCCTGGTCCACTCCTGAAATTTGGTTCCCACACACTCCCCCACAGAATACACCTTCGCCTTCACTGTAATTTGGTACTTGGTTATTTTATATTCATGATATATTTTATACGCGGATTTAGGGGGACAAAGGGGGCAGGTGCCCCCCCCGATCGACCCTCGGCGCCCCCTAAAATGGTCACAGCGCCACTCTAAAATGTCGCTTTCCATCCCCCGTCCATAGGGATGTAAAAATCGGCGCCCACCGATAGGATTTTGCGCCCACCTGATAGGTTTTTTCGGTCAAAAAAGGCACTCCCCTGGTCCGGATGGCGCCCCGCCATCTCCCCCCTGGGAAGATGCCCCCCGATCGGCAATCTTGGATCCACCTATGATAGATCTGTATATTTAATATTATACATATGCAGTGCATGGAGTCAGCATAACTACCCATTCAATAAAAAGTGATCTACGCTATCACCACCTTTCATAATTATGTGACGCTACGGTTATTTTATGTCAAATCTACATCACAGAATAGCGTTACGATATTTTATGTAGGTTGCATTATTATGGAATTTTATCTACGGATACGATAAAGAAAATGGTACGAAATCCATGGCTTGATCACTAGAATAAATCTGGGTGTAACACAGTTCAAGAAATGGCAGAAATAATTGCGCTACTGAAAAATGGTATAAATACTCGGCAATGGCGCAACGCACTTACTTTTGAGCAAACCACGCCATCCGAAAAAGATGTGCCCGACGCTCACATTTTTTGAAAACTCATCACGTGTCTTTTGGCTGGTGGTGTCGATGAGGTGCCGGTCACCGAGAGCAATTGCGAAGTCTCTTATGACTATGTCTTTTGATAGCTTAAAATCATCACAGTCAAAAACGTTTGGTATGAGTCTCAAACTAGTTTCGCGGGATGCAATTTTTAAGACGTGCAATGCCAGGGGTCTGAGCCACCTTCAGCCTGACGAGGGGTGGGCTACGCCCCCTGCCTAAAATCTAAAAACTACGCTAGTTAGCGAAAAAGTAAATGGCGTTAAGTAGCACAACCTAAGATTTAAAGGAAGTGTTCTATGCATTCTTTTGTCGGGTAAAATCTGAGGGCATTGAAAGCCAAACAATGTCACAATATGGATATGGTGATATAACTGAAATACAGTTCTTCAGTCCTACCATCTGATGTAGAAGAGATACAATATATAAGGATTCACTATCTGAAGCTTTTCTGCAAGCGAAGTCGAATGATTAATAATGTGACTATTCTAGGTCAAAGCTAAGATTTGACCTGACCTTGGATCAGGTTAATATTGAATTGGGTCAGAATGCATATCATTAGAACTGCAGAAACAAGACAACCCCAATGATGCCAAAATATACAATTTAGCTCCGTTCCCAACAAAATTATGATGTTTAAACCATTTTACCGATACTTTTCCAACGGTGTTATCATAACTCATAATTGACCTTAGGTCATCGACTTCAGAAATCAAAAAAAAAACTGTGTACTCAGTCGGCCCTTTATTCAATACGAATTTTAGATTGATAAATTAAGCTGTTCCTTGCTTATGTTGTTTTCTTCTTTTTTGGAGATGATATCACTTGACCTGCACTGATGTACTGACCTGAAATGACCTGAACCGAAAATGTTGACAGGAGTTGTAAAAAGCTACAGAAAAAACTGTACTGGGTACAGCAGGCTGCGCGTAGCCGTTTTCAATACTGCGAAAAACCCAAGGGGTATGGTTACCCAACCCCCGCCCCAGCCATGCACGTACTCGGTACGAAGTCGGTCAGCTGCACCAACTGTGAGTACCGTTAGAGACAAAATTCTGAAGCGCTTCTTTCCAACTCACTTATCCAGCATCTGCAGAGAGATCATTATCATATCACAATCCTCATTACTACACAAAAGAGAAATGCTGCTTATCTGATGGCCATTTCGTATTACTTTCTGGGTAAGGAAAATACAATAATGCTATATTATTTTTTGCATTAAGTTCATTAATGTATTCCAAAACTTTGGCCAGTCTTTACAGGTACGGTTCGGCTATACTAAGATAAATTTTCAGAGCTGGAACATCGAAATAATTATTCTGCAAATTAACTTAGACCATATCTCTGTTTTCAGTTTATCAGTATATCAGAATTGTTATACAGTTTCAGCTACAGCTGAACATAAGCCGACAACTATAGTTGTCGGTATAAGCAGGACACGGAATAATACAATTGTTACGCATATTTGCAATGTGCTATCTCATTGCCTATTGTCATGACCGTGGCTGGAGCACCTAAGCTTGAAGTGCATTTGCTAGCCCGCCGGAATCGACAATAAAATTTCTGAAAGCCTTGGCGATGGTCAAACGATGACAGGCGTGCCGCTTCTTACACCGAGAGCTTTTTCGAGGTCGATACTTCCTCCTGTATCAAAGTATTGTTATTGGAAAATTTGTGGACGTCCGTAGTACATTCCAACATAGACATAGCTAAAATAGACCTTTGTGAAAGTATATAAGTTCTTTGTCCGTTTCTTACGGCACAATACTTCCCATCAGGAGTCTGCTTTGTTAAGAAATCAAGATATTCATTACAGATGATAATGAAAAAAAGTAGTGGCATCTCTAGTTTGTTTTGAGCCCCCCCTCCACACCTACGGTTCATATTGCATAAACCATGCACCTCGAGGAAGGCTAGTGACTCGAATAGTTCGTCAGCGGGCACAAGGACCCGGTGTGAGGTAGAGCTGAGGGTGTAAAATTAATTTTCAAAAAATAAATATCAGGCTGACATACATAAAATCAAACAAAATACAACATAGAAAGAGAAAACATGGACGGGGAGTGTAAAACCAGATCACTGAAGGATCATTCTTCGGATTTAAACTATATGACATATTGGCATGTTAGGGATTTCGCGAAATCCCTGAAAAACATTCAGGTAGTTCGCGAAATCACTGAAGTTTCAGTGAGTTCGCGAAATCCCTAGGGAGTTCGCGAAATCCCTGGTCGGCCAGTGATTTCGCGAACTCCCTAGGGATTTCGCGAACTCCCTGGCTGGTCAGTGATTTCGCGAAATCCCTAGGGAGTTCGCGAAATCCCGGATTTCGCACTTTCCCTGTAACATATATATATATATATATATATATATATATATATATATATATATATATATATATATATATATATATATATATATATATATCATGTTTTATTGTCAAACAAAACCGCAGGTAATTTATATGATGCACACAGCTTCGCAACTCATCTGACTTAATAGGCACGCCATTAAAATGCAAGCAACGTCATTGAGGTTCCGATCCCTCTCTTCGTCACCCAGGCTCTGACCCCTCTCACCGTTACCCAGGCTCTGACCCCTCTCACCGTCACCCAGGCTCTAACCTCTCTCACAGTCACTCAGACTCTGACCCCTCTCACCGTCACTCAGGCCCTGGCCCTCTAACTCACACTTATGCCCCGACCCCTCTCATTGTCACTCAGACCTCACTCTCACACCCCGATCCCTCTAACTCACACTCAGACCCGGCCCGAACTCTCGCTCACCGTCCACGGGGTCGCAGGCGGCGCCGTTCTGGCAGAGACAGTTCTGGCGGCAGCCGGTGCCGAACTTGCCCGCCGGGCACGGCTGGCTGCAGCTCAGTCCCTGCCAGCCGGCAGTGCAGCTGCAGTGGCCGTCCTCGTGGCTGCAGCTGGCGTTGTTGGCGCAGCTGCACTGCAGCCTGCAGCCGCGGCCGTACCAGCCAGCCGGGCAGTGAGTGCCGCAGTCGTCTCCCGTGTAACCTGCAGAGAGGTGAGGCACCATCACAACCGGGCTCTTAGGGACACAAACCAACGCTATAGACCCACATTAGCGCTGTGTCACTATCACGAACTACACAGGGTTGATAGTTTCGAGTCTGGCCACCGATTAGTGAGGTCGTGCCAATGCCCAACATAATCATCTCTGCTCCCCAGCAATCTGAGCTAAAAAAACGTCAAGTTCCGTAAATAGAACACACGGTGGTTTTCTTACTGTTACTAAAAAACACGGCAAGTGTGGTATCCACAGATCATACCAAGCACTGCACACGAGTAACTAAATGCTAACGGTACATTAAGTCCGATGCTAGCAAAATGAACAAGATACCAGAAGTTAGAACACAGCCTTACCCTGAGCAGGATGCAGGAGTGCTGGAATCATGTTGGAATCAACAGGGGAAGAGGGCGAGCGATAACATACAAATATGTGTTTTATACTGAGTCATATGTAGCACCCAAAGAAAACAATCAATGATACGGCGCAGTCTACAAACCTAGGCACGATATAGCCAAGTCGCTAATACGGCCCAAAAACCCAAACACACAGTTAACATGCCTCCACAATTTTCAACGTGGCGAAAGTAGTCCAAATCTTATTTTTTTGTCTTTAGTTAGAACCTAACAAAGCAAGGATCTCTAGCATGGGGGTACACGTTTCCACATATTCAAATTTACCTAGGTTAAGGCACTTTTGTATTTTCTTCAAGCAGTTGGAGATGTCTCCCTACCTATGTCTTATATTGCACACGTCCGTGCTGGGACACACGTACCGGCACTGCAGGTGCACGTTCCATCGAACTGGTCGCAGAATGCACCGTTCTTGCATTTGCAGATGCCCTGACAGTCTTCGCCGAACTGGTAGGTAGGGCAGGGCCGCACGCACACGTTCCCTGCCCAGCCCGCCTTACACTCGCACTGGCCCGTCCATGGGTGACACCTGGCGGCACGGAGCAGAAACATTTACACCACCACCCCAGCCCAGCTTCAGCTGGCAAGTTCACGGCTGACCCCTGGCGGCAACGGGTGGAAACATCTACGATCAGCTGAGGTAAATGGTGCGACACTGTTCGTAACGCTGTGTTCTGACGTTCCGCCGCGGAGCAACCCTTAAAAGGAGATACGCGAAAAAATTATTATTGTGGTTTCTTGCTATTTGAAAAATCCTGATGACGAAACTATCATTTATTTTTGCATCTTCGGCAAAATTTTGGGAGGCCACTTACTTATTATCAAAAAAGGTTAACAGTTTCGATAAAATGCCCATCACTTACCCATGCCCATACCAATCACTTACTTTTCGAAGACTATTTAAAGTTGAAAAGTAATGTTTTTTTAATACAAATGTCGGTTCTCCTGTATTTGTATTTGAATTAATTTTAAAAAGCTTTTAAAAACTACAAAATGAATTAGTTTACCCCAGAAACGGAAAAAACATAATTACCCAAGTCTTCAGCGGTTTCGTACCTCGGGTCTTGAGTCATTTTCTGCTTCGGCCCCAATTTGACAAAACTTTTGCGTCAGATAAGTCACGTGACCCCTGTTTGAGAATTCCTAGGCTTCTGATTGGTTAATTGTGATTTCTTTTAGGTCCTATATTTCTGTTTCAAAAGAGTTTTGGAATGTTGTTTTCCTAAAGTAATTTTTTTCTGTAGTAGTCTAAAGTTCTACATCACTGTTTAGGATAGATATGACCTAATTCTTAGAGAAATTGATAGCCTTAGCCGTGCGTACGTCATATACATCGATATGAGGTGTACCGGTAAAGTCGTCTAGAAATGTTGACTTTGAGAGCAATTTTAAGGCATTTGCAGGCCCAATTCGCAAAAATGAGGATAGGACTTCTAAAACAACTTTTTGTAACCTTTTGATAAAGCCAATAAACATTTTTCGCGTATCTCCCTTTAAAAGGAATGTGGCACCTTCATAACGTGATTTTAACTGAGATTGCCAAGTTGTAAAGCAAGTCGGAAAACCTGGTACTCAATATATCATTTGTCTTTGAACTCGAGATTTCCGTAGAAAAAAAGCTAAAACCTACCTACAATATATACCCCTCTTGTACCCCTAGCAGCAGGCCGCAGTTGTCATGGCTGTTGGTGTGACGACATATGCTGACGTCACGATGAGCATCAGCCAATTGAAGCCCTTGAAGCGTTTCAAGTATGGTAGTGGTTGCCAGATCATGACATCATCCACAGGCTGGTATTTATTTCTTTTCCTCGAGGAAGATTTTAAAATAAAAATATTGAGCTTTTTGTACATTTTTCAGAGAAATCATGAGTGGTTTCATTATTTTCGGCTAAAGTACGCCTAATTACACTAAATTCCAGGATTCGACCAAGGTGCCACATTCCCTTTATTAAGGCAGCTCGTAATCAGATTGGAATGGTTGATTCCCAAACAACAGTTACTACTCATTCATGACACCAATCAGACTATCAACATTCGTCCAATAAATATCAGGGATTCGAAGGTAGGGGAGACTGGGGTCAAATGTAGCACGGGGCAATTGTAACAATGGCCATATTGCCTAAACTAATCAATGGATGGATCTATTGGCACAACCGGAAATGCGCAATCAGCTGCTGCCTTTGTTAACGAAGTTTTAACTAGGTGCGACGGGTCATTCAGACGCTGTTCACAATTATTTGTTTTTGAGGGTGTTTTGTAACTTTTGAAATATTCAAAGTAGATTAGCTTATTGATGGGTATGATAAGGTACAGCAGAAACAGTTTCAGTGCATAAAGAGTGTTTAATTAGCTACGAAATGAGCACAGAAGCTGTCGCCTAGGCCAGCTCGTTGAGCGACAACTTGGCTTAAAAATTCCGCGTTGCGATGGGGACAATTGTAACATTTCTCTTGGGGTCAAATGTAACAATGTTACAATTGACCCCTATGGCCTTACGACATATTAAACTTGCTTCTACTGCACAAATGCAGTAGCTAGGTTAGTGATTTTGTGATCAGGCGCGCACCCAGGATGTTCGTTTGGTTGGCTGAAAAGGGGACTTCAAGCCGAGGAAGGGGTCGCACTTGTTCACTCAAAGGGGCCTATCTTCATATCCTGGGGGAGCGATGAACCTTTTGCTTTGCAGACCTATAGTGTCAACTGTTTTTGGGGGGGTGTTGGGGGAGGGGCAGGCCTGCATCCAGGCCGACCGTTGGGGGGCGGGGGTGAAGTGACCTAAAATCTAGAAAACATGGATTTTGAAAAAAAACGACAAAAATCGAGCGATTTGGGGGAGAAATTGCTCCGTTTGCTCCCCCCCTGGATCCTACGGTGGGGAGGGGGAGGGTGGAGTGCGGGCCCCCTGCTCCCTGGGTGCGCTACTGTTAATGATAATCACATTATTTTCCAATGATATGTTTGTTCGTAGGCTGGTATATGTTTCGGGGAAGTGGCAATGTGGGCTGCCCTATACAATATCTCTTATATTGACAAATTAACGATGATAATTGGGGTTTAAGGTCACGTCAGCTGCTAAGGCTATATGTGACTTGTTTGAAAAATTAATGAGATTTCAGTCGAATTATAAACACTTTTTTACATTTGCACTGCCATGCACTGCCGTTGAGAGATATCAGGGATACCTACATCTGTGAAAGCTGTGGTTCAGACTAAGTACATGCCGACGCCTGAGTGTAGCAGGCCAAAGATGCAAAAGTGTTCGCATTGGGATGTTTTTTTATGGTACAAATAAATCGCCAAAATTCATACGGCTTTAACATGGTACAATTGACCCCCGGTGCTGTTACAATTGCCCCTCACGTGGGGTCAATTGTAACAGCTGAAGTAAATTTTTAGAAGTGACATTTTGACCCCTAAATTTTTTTATTTTGAAATCTTTTTACATCTGTCACATTGCAAAATCTTCAAAGTTGATGAAAATATAATTATAAGTGCTCTAACTCAAAACAATATTTCTGCAGAACCAGAAATGTGAAATTTGTTACAATTGGAACCCAGTCTCCCCTAATTTACGTACTTTAAACGTACTTGAAGGCAAAGTCAGTAAAACTGATAAATTTTGCTAATTAGCAGCAATGTTCGTCAAAGATACACTTTAAACATTACGTTGAACACGTTCCTTAGAATTCGAATATTCACTGAGAGGACTCCTTACCTATCTACTTCGATCTTGGTGCAACTGGTCAAAGCTGAAAGGATGATGCGCACCAGTTTCAGGATAAATTAAATTACCATTGAATCCGAACACAAACAAGAGGAGCTGATTCTAAAACAGCAAACGCCATAAAGCGACATTTCTGCGTTGGTTAACAGGACAACGAGAAGCATGAACGTCTACGGTTATCTGTGTTTGAACAAATGATTGTAGTGCTTGTGAGTCACTGTATGACAAGCTATCGGACACAGTCACTCATTTCCGAGAATTCAATCCTGATAAAAATCATTTCGGCTTATCGGTAACTGTTCCGTGATATTCCAAACGCTAGACTTTAGCCTCGGAACAAATATCTTAGCCTACAAAGGATTGATTCAAACGAAACACCACCCCTCCGATAGAACAGAGGGTTTTCATCAAGTCTGATATACAACAGTCGCTGGGAGTTCTCGGTTACAATTAGGCACAGCCATGATCCGTCATGGCTCATGTACGGCTCCGTTGCTCACTGTTTGGTGTTGTCTGGGTCGCAGGTGCACACTCCCAGACAGTTTTGGCCGAAGCGGTCGTGTTCGCAGGCGCGCTGGCCGCAGTCCACACCCGTCCAGCCCGGCTCACACCTGAGTACAGAACCCCCGTCAGCAGCTTCACATGTGGCTGATGTCAGACACCTCACACCTGAGCGCAGAACAAGAATAGCGAACTTCACATGTGATGACAGATCTGGGGTCAGACAGCTTACATCTCACCGTAGAACATCACAGCTGAGAGGAGATTTGGGGTCGGAAACATCAGCACGGCAGCGGTTTGGACCGGAGCTCGAGGGAGTGGAGCTCTAGGGAGTGCAACTCGGGAAAGGAGAGTACGGCAGTGGTGTGGAGGGCAGCTCTGGTGAAGAGAACACGGCAGTGGTGTGGAGGGAGCTCGGGGAGAGGAGCACGTGGACGGTGGGGCCTCACTCTGACCTGCAGCTGCCGTCAGTGATGTCGCACTCGCTGCCGTTCTCGCAGGTACAGTTGCCGGAACAGTTGTGACCCCACGTGCCCAGAGGACACTCTTCTTGGCACTGCCCGCATGAGAGGCGGACAACGGTCATTGGGGTGAACGATGCCATAAAGTCGTGCAGGGAAATCATTAAGAAGTTATTTGGGCCTAAATGTGTACCGACCGATGGGAAGATGGTAGTTGCATGTTTTGCACTTTTTGCGTAAAGCGTAGCAAAACCTCTTCTACTTTAAGCCTTTCGATAGATCATGACGCCTGCTACTCGTGCATGTGACCGACTCGACGCCAGTTTTACACTCGGAAATCTACTTCACCAGCGTGCATTGGGGTATTCGGGTGTTTCAACTGCGGGGCCCATAAAGCGACTGACATTTTTGGCCTGCATCCGGCATGGTGATCACATTCAATTGGCTTTATCGCCATGCATGAGGCCACTAAACTTCAAGTTCTGAACATTCGATGCGTCATGACCGCCCAATCGAGTCCGCAATACCGCAATACGCCCAATCGAGTCCACCCATTGAGCTTTCTTGCCCAATCCGTTATCAAGCCGCCACGTAAACTTACGTGCCTTGTACAAATGCGCCAAAACATACGCCAGCCCAGGGCGCAGCCAGCACGTTAAAGGAGCAGCTCTCCCCTCGGCCAGCGCTCATTGGCTTCTACCCAACATTTATCGGCCTCAGGGGTGCATGAGCCCTACGATACTGTTGCTAACTTTGGGAAGATATAAGCAAGCCACTGCTGTCAGTCACACATTATGCGAGGTGAAACTGATATTGTGAGTGGAATCTTTCACAAGCGGAAATAGGCAAACAAGCGTGAATAGTGTTTTCTTTTTGGCGGGGCTCTTTAAGAACCAGATAAATGAGGTAGATTATAAATAAAATGATAAAGCCTAGAAATTGCAAAGCAGCCACTAGAAATTTGGAATCGAGCACAACAGCTTCAAAACAATTGAATGTCCTGGATTGCTTCTGAGAACAATTTTGTTTGTATCTAAGCAGCACCGGCCACTTATCGTGGCACTCGTGCACCTACTCCTCCCGCGGCCACCCCAGCGCCAGGTGTCACGTGATCGCACCTGGACGCCGATGTAGCCGGCAGTGCACTGGCAGACGCCGGTCACGTGGTTGCAGGTGGCCGAGTTGTAGCAGGAGCAGCGGCGTTGGCAGCCTTCTCCCCAGGAGCCGCGCGGGCAGCGGTTACCACACACGTCGCCCTGTGGCAGCGGCCCGTCAGCCAGGTCAGTAGGGTCACGTGTCTTGGGGCTTATCGACGCACCAACTGCCAGAGTCATGGGTGACAACAACATGGCTAATCGCTACATATCTGCTCACAACGGCAGCAACGGTGTCAAGAGTCTACAATCTGTTCGGAAGTTGAGAAGCGTATCACGGTGAAAGTAAGTTACTGTTGAATTTACTGCCCAGAAATTGATATAGGGTAATAGGGTAGTTTACCTTCATCATGTCAGCCATAAGTCTCTCCCTACAGTTGGATGCAGGCCGCTATTGAAGCAACAAAGTCCATCCTTGGGAGCGCCGGAGGAAGTCCTTGGAAAATGAGTAAACGGCCAGTACGCTGGCTGTCTCATCCCTCCCCTTTGTTTCATAACCTTTGGGCGGCGAAGGAAGCCTAACAAGCACCGCTATCCAGTCTCCTTATAGTGCTACTGATCCCCCAAAGACCTACCCCACGTTTTCCTCAGCAACATTGAGTTTGACCAGACCAGACAAATAATGGGAGGTTCTACCGACGTCATAAACCAAGGATAACGGCGTGCCCAATCAAAGAGTTCCAGTTTTACAGTGGTTGGTTTCGTATCTCAGGCCCACAATATACCTATAAGACTATTGATTTTCTATAACTTTAAGCTAAACATCCGAAAATAATATGTGACTTTTTATCTGGAGCACGCGCACTCATGGAAGAACCATCGAAGCATGACTGGAGATCTCCACTCCATTCGAAGGGGAGTCCTGGGTCTGGGTAGGTTGGCTTTAACACAGTAATACAAACCACTACCCCCTCATCCCTCATCCATGAGCTAATGAGCCAAAAATTCAGCCGGCCTGCTCTTGATCCCAGACGTCGTCATACGAGAAATCTTCTGATAGTCGGCAACAGTTGCAACGGCCGGGACTCCATGGGGAGTCCCCCAGCTCCTCCACCACGCTATCTTACGAGAGTCACAAACATCCTCTTCCGGGGACAGTGCGGCATGAGCTCGCGGGAGGTAATACCATACGCCTGATATCACGCCAACAGAATACATACGCCTCTGGGCGGTGTATGTACTAGGTTGATAATCCGGGATCGGGATCCCGGGATCCGGATTGTGTTAATCCCGAATCCCGGGATTATATTTTTAATCCCGGATCCCGATATTTTCAAACACTAAAAATAGCGTGAAGCGTCGTTGATATTAATAAAAATCATTATGAATCCAACAACATGCTACAGCGTTGTTTTTGTTATATTTTACCTACCTGAAATGTTCAACACAGAAAGCCTGGCTCTCTTCTGCATGTACGTGATTATACCTGGCATCGCTTACGTTCACACCGTGTGTTTTCTGTTCAGCTCGAGTCTGAAAGTAAAAAATGTTTTTTAACGCCTAACGAGACATGCATTGCGATCGAAAAGAACCAGACGCATGGTTTAATAGATTACAATTGATCCCTGGGGTGTCAACTGACCTTGATGGGGTAATGACTGACATTCTTTATTTGTTTTTAACATTTGAGGGTATTTAAGCCAGTTATGTAGCTATGTACTAGCCAGCAAGACCAATCAATGTTTCTATTTTGGTATAGTGCTACATTGCCAGATAGCAAAATGTAGGCTGCTGAAAATATGATGAAAGTTTTCTGGCAAGCATTGCCCTTCCTGAAGCGAAAGTAGAATCGTTACGTTGACCCGGTCTCTTATCAACTTTACGAAAAGTAATAACGATTCCTCTAAATTTCATATGCTACCAAAATAATAATAATGGGCTGCCTTCACACCGGACACCGTAACAGTCTGAGCGCTTTGACTACACTGTTCCGCCTAATCCCACGGCTCTGCGCTGACAACGTGCTCTTTTTAATGAGTTTTTGTGTATCACTTTTTATTGTTTTGGTTTTTTGTGATTTTTATTTTTATTTTTATCTCCTGCTGACCCATTGACGATGGATATGAAAGCCTCTCCTGTTGAGGATGTTCTGAAATATACATACCTACATACATACATACATACTACATACATCAACCGACCCGTCTGAAATGGAGCATCATGGTGCCACGGTACTGGCTGGCGGTGGCTTCTGGTCGGATGAAAACGATTTTTGATTGGTTTTGGTTTTTGCGTTGTGGTTGTTAAATTGATGCTGGCTACTTAGCGATTTCCCGGAACTACTTGCTTTGTTGTTTTTGTACGATGGAGTAGACGGCTACTGATGGTAGTTTTGAATACAATTTTTGTGGATTGTCGGTTTGGGCGAGCAATGAACACTTATTATTAACGGGTGGTATTGTTTTATTTTCGTTAGGGAGTTTTTATTAAGTTTTAGCATGACTTGTTTTTTACTGGGATTTCCCGGCACTGGGGGGTTTCGGCCGACGGGGGCCATTGGCCCCCAGTTAACATGTTAAAATGACCTGGGACGATGCATGCTCCAGTGTTGTGATGCGAAGCGATGGACGTTGATGATCCTCAGCCAGCAAGTCGCTTCAATCGATGCTTCACAGGCTCTAGTAAGATAGAGTTTCGAGCCATATCCGTTAAGTGCATCGGCTAGTCTCTTCATCCTTCGCTGCCAGGCCATTAGGAAAGGTTGGAAACCTGCCTGCCTCTGGAAGAACGGGTTGTAGCTCTGTCCTAAGCTGGCTCATGACATGTCCCTACGATTGTTGACTCGGACGTGTGTTTTCAACTGTCGGGATATCGTCACTAAAGAACGGTCAGTCTCGGCGACAAGCCGTTGTGCCCTTTGCTTCCTCAGTGCTACTATCGTGGGGGACTTGTGTGACCAGGGCACATAGGCCGGGTCACAATAGGTAAATCTCTATTTTAATATGACAAGAAATATAACCAGAAATATATATTGTCAATATCATTTGTCTTTATTTGTTTTGGGGACCGAGCATTTTATTCTGTTTAGTGTCCATATGAATTGTCATGTGCATTCCGCATGGTGTGAATAGTATGCTATGAGTTATCCTTAACGGGAATATTAACTTGCTGTATGCGTTATTAACTATCGCCACATACGTTATCTAAAGCGCACTAATTTTCGCATGTTTATTGAAACATTTCCCATCCCGGTCCCGGATATCCCGGATTGAGGATCGATGAATCCGGATCCCGGATTGAAATGTCCGGATTATCGTATGTACCACCCACCCGCTAAAGAACTGAACAGGCCTGGTGCACGCAAGACTGATCGAGAAAGTCTTCCCAGAAAAAATGCGTATGGGGAAGCATTTAAGACTACGTAAGATACATCAATTGGATTAAGCCAGTTTCATATTCTGCCAATGACAATGCACGGAGCTTCTTTTTCTATTTGAAAGCTCCTGATACAAAAAGGCAAACTAGCACAACAACTACTCGATCCTCGATCTGTTTAAGCCAAATCGAGCTTTATCTTTCGCTGTGAAAGACAACACCCACTTCCACTTTTTCCACAGGCAGACCAGGGGTCAGTCAGCCGGAGGACCCCAGCAGTTAGTCAGGCTTTGTACCCTCCCTCTTCCAGGCTGGCGGACCTCTTCAAACTCAGCCAGTGCTACTCGATAACCCCCGCTGGGAACAGACAAGAGTCGAAGGTGGTCTATATGTCCTCCCAATGGATGAGGTTCTGTGCCGTGTGCATTACCTCCCAGCCGGGTTTGCAGCGACAGCGGCCGTCCTCCGGGTCACACTCGCCACCGTTCTGACATTGGCACCGGTTGGCGCAGCCGTCGCCGTGCGTGCCCGGCGGGCACGAGTCCAGACACAGTGGGCCCGTGAAGCCCGCCGGGCACTGGCACGCGCCCGAGACCGGGTCGCAGCGGCCGCCGTTGGCGCACTGGCACGACTCGGCGCAGTTGAGGCCGTAGGTGTCGCCGGGGCAGGGCTTCTCACAGCGGGCGCCGCGCCAGCCGGGCGCGCAGGAGCAGGAGCCTGTCTGCGGGTCGCAGCTGGCTCCGTTCAGACACGCGCACTCGTGCTTGCAGTTGGCGCCCCACTTGCCGGCAGGACACGCTGCAACAGAGAGGAGGTGGGGTAAGCCGTGGTAGAGAGAAGGGTAATCATTAGAGTACATCATAGATTGAATATTCCCGTGGATCCCAAAACTGTTGCTGGGCTGGGTTGGATTAAATCTGGATTTCGGACCTGGATACGGATTTGAGTTCCCGTTTTGGGCGATTTACCTGTATTTTCGGTCACGGATTGGATTTTGATTGGCAATCACAGTGTACAAACAGATTGGCCTAAACTTGGCGGGGAGACTTGGAATATGGACCGCATTACAACTAAATGTTATTGGCCGTGGAAAGCTCTAATAGTCAGAAACAGATACACTGAAAAAGTACGCCAGAAAATGGATTTTTCTACGGTGCCAAAATCCACTCTTCTTTCCGTGAATATGTTACACCCGATATTTTTATATTGAGAAGCGTAAAATGCCATGAAACAAGAATAACACAACCCCAACCCGTGGGGTGTGAAAATATCAACTACCAAAAAGTACGCCACTTTTAGTATTATTTCTACGGTGCCAAAATCAACTCCTCTTTCCAGCATTATTCCGCAACCACATTCTACACCGGTGTAACGCAAAAATGCATGTGTTTTGAGGGAATATTATTATACCACTGGAGTAAAAAGATTGCCAGCTAAACCGGAAGAGTGTAAACTGGAAGTGAGGGAGTAAAAATAGATTAAAATGTAAAATTCCTGACGTAGAAAAATATTTGCAAGGTGCAAAATGAGCCCGAGTTCAATATTACGTCGCTGCGGAAAAGAAACACCGATTAAAAAAACGACCCAGTTTATTCTCATGGAGCGTTTGAGGTCAGTTTAGGCTGATTAGGCTGATTAATATACACTCTGATAAACATACACAACGCAACGGAGAGTTTAAATCATTTGTTTTCATATCCACTTCTAATAATCTACATAAATACCTCTAATTTGCACTATAATCTGGAACAGTATTTACATCAACATCAAATCACTAAAATTATTTAGTTCCTCTTTGCACAAACATCACTGGGTATATGGTTTTTGTCTTAGGCTTCTGCTTTTTACACTGCCCAAATTTTCCTCTTTTATATCCGCTTATCACTACATCATTTTCACTCATCACCGCAAATCACCTATTTGAGGCGCTGCACAGCTTTCTTAACACGCACACTGAAGGGGGTCTCGGAGGCCAGCCCCACCTTTTTTCCGGAGGTGGCCGGAGAACCGTTCATGGCCAAAAACGATAACTTTACCTAGGTAATGGCCTCTGTGACCTGTTACTAAATCTGATTTAAACATAGGTCACCCACCATTGGTTAGCTTATACCCTGAGGAGCACCCAGTGAAAAATTAGAATATGATTCTTTTTTTAATGTTATATCTAAAGAGGAGTTCACAAGGTCACGAGGTCAAAACCTGACCTAAAGTCAAAGTTTTTTAGTTTTCTTATCTGAATCCTTGTATCTTCTATCCAGCAATATTCATAGAAATTGATTTAGATCAGCCACTTTTAAGATACAAAATTATTTCTGATTCAATGTTCGTGTTAGCCTTGGAAATTTCATGACCTCTACCTGGTGACCTCTTTCACCTTTGGTCCTGAAAATGGGCCCAAATTGTTATTTTGTATGGACAGCCTTGGGTAACAGTTTGGTGGAAACCCGAGGAGTGGGTCATGTTGGACTTTTTCGTGCCTACCTGGACGATTTTTCCTAGAATGACTCATCTATGTCCCGAGAGTGGCTAACAAAAACATCACTATTGGGGGGGGGGGGTGAAACCACTATACTGTTCGGAAACGGATACATTCGATATCTTTGCTGGAATATTATTGGATATGCTTAATTCAAGTGAAAAAATTGGTTATCACTAGCTCACCACTGTGGATCCGGGCCTCTTGTAGAAAATCCTTGACGACATCCCATGTGGATGCCAGACAAAGATATGTATATAAACGATTCATTCAGGCCCATTGAGGCAAATTCAACAGCTTTTGTATTTGCTGCACTTAGCTGGAATGATTTAGTCTTCGTTTCTTCTCCACGGCTAGACTAACCTCCACGCGTCAAGATCAACACTTTATGGGATGCAGAACTGCAATGCGGTGATTCAAACTCAGAACTGAAGCGAAAACAAAATGGCAGCATTCCACCCACGTCTCAACTGTAGTAAAAAAATACCTTCTTTTATGATAGAAACACACTCAAATGAAGATAAGAAGAATTAAAACATTCATTAAGTGTAGTTAAATCAGTAAATATCTCGTTTTAATCTATTGGCAGAATTGTTTCACCACAGGAGAGTAAGACTATTCTTGAGGCAGTTTGCGAGTTCCATAGAAATACTCTGCAGAGTACATGTACAGATAAATTTACCATTTTGCATTTCCAGCATGAATGGAACTGCCCTGTGCTAAAATAGCACAGAAATTAAATTACCAAACGCTTGTAATTTTACAATTTTAATTATGAAATTAAGCTAGTTGTCAGAATAGATTTACTAAGAATCCTAAACAAATGCACGAGAATGGGGTACTTTAAGGACTAGACAGATTGATATTCTACGCTCCAGGTGTTGTTTTTTCAGCGTATGCAGACGATCAGCGTGGCACGGAGGGATGTCATTTGAAGACAAATGGGCCCCAATTTCGGGTCGAATTTCAGACCCCAGACAATCATAAGTTGTTGGAGCTTATCAACGCAACGACTGCCGGGGAAATATGGCGTCGCCAACTCTTTCAATGTTGGAACAGTTTGTCGGGAGCCAGCGTGCCCCCTGCTCAGAGAATCCGCCAGGGCTTGAACCCGGTTCGGCGGCGTGGAGAGCGAGCGTGCAAACCACTACAGCAGCGCACCGCCCAGACCCCCGACAGGTGCATGGGCCGAGAGCAGGGCGAAGAACATGAACGATAGATGTTTGTTCCACTGTTCAAGCCGACAGGTCCTAGAATGGAAACAATGTCACCAAATTATCCGAGCCTTTGCGACTCTTTAAAGGACCATTCTACAACATTAGAAACTGAAAATTAAATGGCATATTTTGTGTGAATTTCAGTCTACGTACCTGATCTAGATGTAAGTTCTTTAGACATGTTTACTTTCTGTGCCTAACTCAGCCTTTTTTTTGTACATGTTCTGACATGTTTCTTTCTGTACATACCTTTAACCCCAACCCGTATGCAGGTGCTTTCTGCGGAGTTTCGAAAAAGAACAGGAAAAACCGCTGATTAAAAATTGGGTACGAACTCAAAAGCATGCTTTGTGTCGCATTGTGTAGAAGTCCCCAAAGAAAAAAACATTTAAAGGGAGATATGCAAAAAAATGGATTGTCTAGATCAAACGGTCACAAAAAGTTGTTTCAGAAGTCCTATTCTCATTTTTGCGAATTCGGCCTGCAAATTACTCACTCAAAGTCAACATTTCTAGACGACTTATCGAGAATTCTCACTATCGGCTAAATGACATAGCCTCGGCTACGACCATTGATTTCTCTAAGAATTAGGTCATATCTATCCTAAGCAGTGGTGTAGAAGCTCGAACTACCACAAAAAAATTACTTAAGAAAAACAAAATTCCAAAGCTCTTTTAAAAATATAGGACTTTAAAGAAATAAAAATTGACCAATCA
Source organism: Lepas anatifera (assembly GCA_034440635.1). Taxonomy (NCBI): domain Eukaryota; kingdom Metazoa; phylum Arthropoda; class Thecostraca; family Lepadidae; genus Lepas; species Lepas anatifera. The sequence continues at coordinate 2,174,530 of JAOTON010001152.1, forward strand.
GATGCCTAGGAATTATCACACCGGGGTCACGTGACCTATCTGACGCAAAAGTTTCGTCATCCTGGTAATTTTGTAGAAAATGACTGAAGACCCGAGGTACGAAACGACTGAAGATTTGAGTAATTATTTTCATGTGACATTTTTAGGGCAGACTGATCCATTTTGTAGTTTTTAGGTTATGTAGAATTAATTCAAATACAAGTACTGGAGAACAGATATTTTTATGACAAAAATAATTACTTGTTTAACTTTATATATTGTTTTTTTTAAACTAAGGGATGAAAAGCAGGTTCAAGCCTTTTACCGGTATCGTAACATATTTCAATAATACTTGAGTGGCCTCCAAAAATTTTACCGAAGATAAACAAAAATTGGCAGTTTCGTAATCAATATTTAAAAAAAGCAGGAAACCACAATAATTTTTTTCGCGTATCTCCTTTTAATATGTATGGAGGTTTGACTTCACTCGTTATGTGCGTTAAGTAACATGCCATTCAGCATTCAATGGTCCGTTAGGCGCCTCTACCTTCAACTGGCACGTCAACTGAGAGAAGGGAATACAGCTTATAGCAAAACATCGACTCCTCTCTCAGCGTTTTGCGGTAGATAAACTCAACCAGGAACAAAACTGACAGCACACTAAGCAGAAAGTTTTGACCATCGTTAAGGCGCGCGGGCAGCTCGCACAGAGAAGAACAGCCGGCACGCAAACACACTGACCACAGTCCGGTTGCAGGATGACACGAAACACGATCTGCAGAGCGACAGCCGCAGTAAACAGGCAGGCGAGGCGCGGCCACAGCGGCGACGGAGGAGACAGCCCGGCCAGCACGCGCAGGCCCAACCAGCGCCACCCGAACAGCACGCGCAGGCCCAGCCAGCCCCGGCGCCGGCACGTCCAGGAACCATTACAAAGGAGTCCGGTCGGCCGGTACACACCGCTCGGGTGCGAGGTGGCACGTGGGGTGCCGACACTGGGTACGATCCGCATTCCTTCAACGGCGTCACGAGAAATGCTGTCGTAACTGTCACCCCGCAACCGGAGGATAGGCTGGCTTGGAGTTTGTGACCGCAATAGGTAGGTATCATTACATCCCTATCAATTAGGCGTATACAAATGACTATCATGTTTATTATGTTCTTTCCCTGCATCATACCAGTGTTTGTCGAATTTTGCGGCTTTCACACATCCAAAAGTTTCCCGGAATCCAGCCCAATTGTGTGAACAACTGGACAGACCCAGGGCAGGTCAATTTTGTTTTAATGCTGCAACCCTATGATTTAATATGGGTAGGAAAGTTAGAGTGGATCTAAAATACTGCCAATAGTTTCAAGTACACCACCTCCCTAAAAATGATAAGGGCGAGTTGGTAAGACGGGAATTCTTATGTTTGAGGCTCTATATCTCACCTGCTTTTGATGTGATGGTGATTTAATTTTGTCTCACGCTTCAGTGGACATTTATGTGTCCCTGCCCTCAAGCACCTTGCGCTCAGTGCTTATATATTGAAGTAAGAACATTTTGAATAGAATACTACAAAAAAATAACTTTTCCACACAAACGTAGATGTGTTGAGCGTAAACGAGAGTTGTAACATTTGATGATCCATAGCTTCGATAAAATAGTCGAAAGGAAATATTTCGGTTGCTTTTTGGGACAAATAATTATTCCGCAGGGAACTAACAGATTCTATATGTGTAATCCTTAGGCAACAACTTTGAACAATCCTAAAATCCTGAAAAATCCTAAAAAATCACTGAAAATCTTGAAAACAGCTTTGAACAAGGCAAAAATAACAACGATCACGATCATGCTTTTTAAGGTGCAGCAATTGTTAACTACGTATCCGTCTTGCCCTATATTACCAAGCTTTTGCAAATTTTATGTTTCAAAATCACCATGTTGGGTAATGGAAAATGTCACACATTGGAATGCCCTCCTGCAGCAGATATCGGAAATCAAAGCCTGAACCCAGAACCAGAAACTGACAGAGCGCTGGAAGCAAATCTCTACGATAAGAGAGCGAGCTACAAATTTACTTATTTCTGAAATTTCAATCAAAGAACCAAGCTTACGTATTAATGTTTTTATAGGTAGGAAGGCACCATATGACATACTGATTTTAGTAATTAGGTCATTGTACCCTTGCTGTTTTAGTCCACAGAGGCCGTGCGCGTCTTATTTTTTTATAAATTTTGTTCAAGTTGTTCCTGGTAAGGCTGCTGGAGTCGGAGTCTCACTAAAGTCATCAAGGGACTTGTCACGGAGACCCCGACCCCACCACCCGAACGAGCAACTCCCTCAATGGAGGGTTAATTTAGAAGCCAAAGTTTAACGTCCCACAAAGCACAGGGACGGCCGCCCCGCTCAGGTCACCCTCTCCTAGTCAGTTGCCAGCCGACCTGTACGTCGGGTAAACTATTGAGCGCCGGAGCGTCTCAGGGGAACCGATCCCAAGCCTGGACATGCACTGCCACTGCATGCTTCTGAGCAGCGGGCCGGAGCCCAACGCTCTACCAACTGAGCTACCGGGGCGGCGAACTTATCTACCATTCCCGTCTTGTTACCCTCTCCCAGATAACAGCTTAGTAAGTTCTTTTTACCTATCGCAAAATAACTAAAACAAAAGCTATAGCTGGAATGCTGCATGCAAAACCACAGCTACATTTGCTTCAAAGGTGGCATCCGGTTCACCACTATCTATCTAGGTTCTAGCCAGACTCGAGTGCTGGGGCGCCACCGTCACGCACTCCTACAAACCCCAGCCTAAAAACCCACATTGTGAGTCGCCTGGACTGTGACCGGAGCCATTGTATGTCATCTGGCTATACTGTTCCGCTTTTGGTGTGCAATACAATCCACATTATTGGATGGTCCACTTTCACATTTCCCTCTTTTTGCTCCGTTTGTAAGTTGATTAACGATGTTTTTACGTACAGAGAAACGAATTTCACCCGACAGTGCAATGGGTACTGGCACGCTGTCGGCATGATACAGCCCATCACGCATGTTATGGGGTTCACTCTTGCACTTATTTTAGTTTTCTCCAACTAGCCCTAACAGGGAGGGGAATTAATATGAATCTCCCCCCGCAATTGGCCACAAATTAACGTAGAGCTTCGCTGCGAAAGTCAGGGCTTTCTACATCACGAAAGCTCACGATTGATGCCAATCTTTATTACCTTAGGCCATAGATTAACATTCCAGATCAGGTAAAAAACTTGGTTTTGCCTTTCACCGTCGATTTGCCGCTCTGGCTGCTCTCAACCAAGGTGTCTGGCAAATAATCCTATGGAGCACAACAATAAAGCACCCGCCCCCTTAAAGTGATCAAGAGACATTTTTACTTCGTCTCATATATGTACTACGTATAAACTTATGTGACCATGTGAACACACATCTAAGTCACTGGCGGACGCAGGTGGCCCCCAAAATGGCAAAATTGTTGCCAATTTTCTTTAAAAAACACAATCATTTTACGATTCCTCCCGAGCTTTCACCCACCCCAAACGGCGCTCCTGCGTACACCAGTGATCCAGATTAGGCATGACACGGGGTGAAATATTAAGAGTTACAGATGAGCGGCATTAGTTCCTCAGATGTTCGGTTTTAACATCTTAAGCTGTAGTTTTAAAGTTAAGTTCGAAATCAGCATTAAAGCTACATCAAAATCATTTCCTTCCTTGAAACTGGTTGCATGAAAAATATGTAGATTACACCGGAAAAAGTGCCCATAGAGGCCGCCAAAGGCCAGCCAATTGCAAACAGACTGATAAAGATCATAAGTGGTAAACCGAGGTTGGAACACCCCAGCCTTGCCACCGCAGCAGTGGAAAATCTGGGAGCACCAGAAGACGGAACATTTGCAAACTCAGACTGGTGATCATTGAGGCGGAAATAAGCCCTTCAATAAAGCAGAGTATCACAACCTGGTGCCTGACCTACGCATTCTATGCGTCGGGGACAGTCATTTTCTCCCGCAAAATTCCACGAATCACGTAATTTTGGGGGAACTTTATTATTTCAATTCTCGACACCAATACCGGTTTCCGTTCCGGAAAACATATAATTTATATGACTTCTCAGTTTAGCAAAGACCACATATGGTCAACTGAGATTATTGCAGGCCTTACATACAAGGAAGCACGACCCGAAATGTCTCCAAAATGACATATTAGCTTGGTGGTCTGACATAACACGGACATGTTTGCTAAAGACTCGCAGTGCGTAGCAAAGCGGTGCGAGCCACACCGCAACCATCTCCAGGCCATATCCGAAAAAGCTCAGAAGGGGGGCTGCAATAGTTCCATATAGGGGTGATGGCTAAAATGTTGAGCCAGGAACCCATAATTCCACTCCAAGTTTATGGGGAAATGGCGTTTCCAGAGCAGAATTCTGCGCCACTCGACGCTAACTGAGGATATGAAGCCGTGTCTATCTCCAAGGTGTTCGGACTCTGCGGCGGCGGCGGGCTCCGCGCTGCCGTGGGATCGAGCCGTCTCGTGATGACTCGTGGAAATGCCCCGGGGGCCAACCGCCGGTGGAGGCGGGAGACGCAGGAGATGAGATGCCCCTCCCCCAGCACCCCCGGCCAGGATCGATGGTCCGTTGGACTGCGATGAGGCCCAGAACCACACACTCCACAACAGCAGCCAGCCATATGGCAAAATGGAATCACGTGAACCGCGGCAAAAATATTATCTGAACATGTAACGGGTGTGCGTGCGTGAGTGCGCGTTGGCTACATCGCACCTGTCATTATCTCAAGCGTTGATAATACGTTCAATTTGGGTCATAGGTGGGCAAAAAGGTGTCTACAAAACTGACGCTTCCGAGCACTCAACTATGCTTCCTAGCTCCTCCCGTCAAAGATTCCCGAACAATTCCAGAACGTTTCCTAATCCGTGACCGGAATAGAAACCAGGCTACGAATCGACTTTGAAGTATTTGTGCATTTGCTTCCTTGAATAAAACAATGGGTGACATCAATATAATGAACTCGTCCGTCCCTAAAAAAGTGAGTTTCCAATTTCCCATAAGCAAAACCGCGGGAAGACTAAAAGTTGCTCCCGATAAAAACGTCAAAAACATCAAGACGCATTTTATTTTTGTTCTGACCCTTGCGTATTTCTGAGTGAAGGCATGCACGATCCAGGAAAATTCATGGTGGAAGAACAAGGCCACGTCCCCGAATTCGACACCAAAACATTCCTGGCATAGCGAATTGGACGCCCCCCCATCATGGCATGACTGCGTGCCCTATTGGATTGTTTTTGTCTTGATTTAACCACAGCAGGCCAGGCTTTGCCCTCTTGCTACACCAGCCAAGAGGCAAAACATCACGCGCGAAGGACGCCAGGAGCATTACTCAAGTGAGAGCGATGCGGCTTCACAAACCAGCACTAACGTGACGCCGTCATTTGCTACCCCACTTACTACGCAACAACTTAACAGAGGTGTGGGTCAGTCTTGAGATAAAGTCTTGCACACTTGAAAATTCCAGTCCATTATCTACCGCTGCTTACCCGGACAAGTAGTGACCCCCAATTGTCGGCCAGGTCCTTTCACATCGCAAAAACGGCATTGCCGTCACGTTATGTCGTCACTAAGCTTAGCTCTGACAGCCAGTTCCGTCTTCAGTCGGCTACGAGACCCAGCCTGTCAAGGCCCATGTCCCAAGGCCCTGCTAGAAAGTAAGCCAAAGTTTTCCTCTCGCATCTGAGTTTAACTATAATTTATTTTGCGAGTTAGAGGCTCCTACGCTTTCAACTTCCCTATACAACGCGTGCTTCACGCCCCAGTTCGGCTCTGATGGACCAATCAGCGGCTCTTCTCGTCAAAGTCAAGCGCGATGTCTGCAACTATCGCAGACTATGAATAAGCATCAGCAGCTGCCACAGTACGTGAGCAGTGTGAGTCACGCATCACTCTGTTTACTCTACGCGAAACGACATCGCCAGCAGTCGCGTATCATTTACACGTCACATGACGGCCAAGTGGCGTTTATGCAGCATTCCAGCAAGATGGCCGGCTTTTCCAACAGAGCAGAGCCGCCCACGTGTTCAGGGGCAGCACGATTTATGCGTCAGCTATTGATTCGTGGAGGATTTTGGTCCGGCTGGCATCTGCCAAAACAAACCCTTTCCAGCAAAGCAAACACAAACTTCCGCCACCGTAGTCTCCATGTCCAAACAGCGGCAACAAAGAAGGCCGCACTGCGGCTGGTGCGAGCACGCAGAAGTTTCGTCACTGCACCGATGGAGAAATTACCACTGTATACTTTTCTTTCCCTCGCCCAATGTCTCAGTTTAAAGACTCGGATGATTTCAAATGCCAAAATTCCGCTTAAACTTCTGAGCAGGTGCTCTGTGGCACAGCATTTGCTGCAAACAGGTGGATGATAATGCGTTGTCTCTAGCCCTCATAATTTTCCTCCAATGAAAATCAGTATCATTAAGCACGACAAAACTGCAGGACTAGATCTCATTCGGATTGAGTGGTTACGACTTTTGATGCATGCCGCTACAAACCAAACGAGGCCGATCATGTCAAACGAGATGTAGGAGTCCCGAACAAGATACCCTCGTGAATGATAAAAAATGCACTTCCTTGTGTCTGGGAGGGTTCTTCTTTCTTCTTGCGATCCAGGGAATGCTTAAAAAACTGGCGGTCTGATGACATTCTCGGATACCAATGCCATCAGCGTTCAAGCCCTACTGCAAAATGCAGGGAATCATTCGCACCCACACAGAGAATGACAGTAGAAAAGACTGTCGCCTGTGACTTGGTCGGGGAGTCTCAAAATACTTTTTTGTATTTGAAATTGACAATTTGTACAAGTGTTTTAAGGTCACACAGCAATCCAGAAAATTAAGGGGTTTATCACGTTTTGATATATTTAAGACTATCGGGAGTCCCCGAAAATATACCACACATAGAATTAAAAAATCGGGAGCAGTTTTTAAGGCGTTCTACAAAGTTTTGGTATCATGCGACAGCTTGATCTTTCCGACAAAGAACCATCACTTGCTGCGCTTAAACCTATTGACAATCAACAAAGGGCTTTTAACTACATCGTACCCGTGAGAACCGCTGACCCTGACTTCTTCCTCTAAGTGTTCTCGAAACATCAAGGATTCGCCCTTAGGCAGACACTAAAACTTTTCCAAAGACAGGGGTGACTGAGTAAACGTTTCGGCCATCTTTCATGGCATCACTTCAAAATTAATTACAATAAGATTGGTTTTTCCATCAAAGGTCGTATGCTCTTACCTGCACGGAATTCAATGTATCAAATGGCTAAATCATAGAAAAATTTAAAATCATAAAAATGACTAAATCATATTATTTAGTCAGCGAATAGGTGATGGAACAGGTAATGACAAAGCTACAGCTAAGAAAAGCAAATTCAAGACGGAAGTCTGCGCAGCACTGGATTTTTGTCCCCGGATAACCCCAACAAAACGTCGAGGCAGTGTTCAAATACCCATCAATCTTTTGTATTTTTTGTTTGTTTCAAGGACCATCAAATTGTTCGTGCAGTTCAACAGAGTTGCGGGAATGAAAACATACACTTCAAACTATGCTATCACCTTGTAGCATTGTGCTTGCTGAATTTACCAATTTGGGCACCTCAACAATTTTGGGAAATCCACGCCTCTGGACCTGCACCTGATCACCAATCCTTCGTAGCTATGTGCCCAAGATAATTGGCGTACCTGAAGTAGAAATAACTAACATCTCACTATATACTAACATCACCACCTGCGACATACTTTTGCCACAAATTTTGGGCTCAAAATACCACCTCACCTATATGACTTGAGCTAGCAAAAACACCGATAAATAAGAAGAATAATACATGGATATAGATGATAAGTTAAAAGTGAGGCTTCTCAGGCAGAAAAATCAGCAATAAGAAAAGGACAACTGCATCAGTCCACGCAGTTACACCAACTGCAAACGTCCATCTAGATGCGTTACTGACGTATGAACTAAAATCAGCCCCTCCAAAATCAATGACGGCAATGTCAGCTTGCCGCCGCGTGCGTAAGCTCGCTGTCGGCCACTCACACAGCTCGCAGGTGGGTCCGCCGTAGCCGGACTTGCAGACGCACTTGCCGGGCTTCTCGCAGATGCCGTGGTGACACTGCGGGCTGCACACCGCCTGACACCGGTTAGCTGACTCGGTGTAGCCCTTGCAGCACAGCTCCACCGTCCGTGTCTTCACCTTCACCTGTCGGGCAGGGGGCAGAGCTGAGGCGTGCGTTCTGTCGGGGAGGGAGCAGAGATGAGGCGTGGGCTCTTCTGGGAATGGAGCAGAGATGAGGCGTGGTCTCTGCTAAGGAGCGGACATGCGTGAGGCGTGGGCTCTACTGGGGAGGGGCAGATGTGAGGCAGTTGCGGCGCTACGTGCCGCCATATTTATGATATCTACGAAAAACCCGAGGGGCGGGTACCCGACCCCCACCCCTGTCAATGTATGGGTTAAATGATGAAATTTAACACTAGCCTTATGGCATTGCATGGAAAGAATTGAGTTGAAAAGTCGATGGCGCCTCCCCCCTTAAATATGAAATGTCCGCCGCTACTGATCCTGGTGAACAATGATTCTTGAACCCCGTAATGTTCCTAAGCCCAGGTAACTTCCAGATAAGCTGCGAAAATTAAGTCACCGTTTACCCTACCATGGTGTACCTTTTGTACCTTATTGTACTTTTTGTGCCTTTGACTTGGTTTCTGGCAAAGTTTCCAATCAACTCAGCCAGTCGTTTAAAAGACTTCTTCAGAAAAAGCAAGGGCAACGGTGTAGTGAACGTGGAATGACAAGGAAACTGCGTGGACTCAGCTGTAACGGACACCACGCTGTGAGGACATCGCTGTTGAGTTATCGGACATCGCTAGCGAAGAGTGATGTCATTTATGTGAGCATGACCTTCACTCCGTTTAAAGTGCATAATGTTGACATCGAGCATTCATGATATAGGTACACCCGAGAGACGCCGGCCGAGGCGGTTCGACATTAGAACATTCTTACGCCTATTCTTAAATTCCTGAAATCCATCCACTACTAATACTCTCGAACTCTATTTTGTACGGTGCAGAAGTACATTCGACTCCACTGTGCACAAATACTGGGTCAGTGTTCCTCGTCCCGTAGCTGCCCCGCTGGACTGAATGACACTCTGCGGGGCGCTGCTGGCCGGTGTTTACCGGCCCGTTTTCCGGCCGTTCCAGTCGGTCTGTGCCATGAGCAGACTGGCGGGCTCGGCGGCTCGCTAGAGCGCACAAGGACACTTCGCCGCAGGACGACGGCAGCTCTGGCGGAAAATGTGGGCGGACCATTTTCACCGAAACTACGACCGGCTTGTAACCTCACGAAGTGAACATTGAACTGGACTCGTGAAGTTCCGCAAATCCATTGTTCTTCTCGTTGAATTTTCATGCTACGTTTTGCTTTGGTCGTTGCGCTATGGTGATTGCGAAGTAGGTTATGCTTGTGACGTCGCGTTGCAGGTTCTCCATCAGTGCAGAGCGTCGTCCACCCCGTCGGGTCAATGGCAGGCGGCCGCAGCGGGCGGTTCACACAGAGGAAGCGGACGATAGCGGCGTCTGGGTACCGTCCGCGTCACAGAGCCGCTCTCACACGAACGGGCAGTGGCGAGAGACGGCAGACGACCCGGGGAGGTGGCCACAGGTCTGACCGAAGCCCCGTCTCATTCACTTCCGCGTGCATACATGCCACGGCGAAGATCTCCCTGCCAGTGAAATATCTCCATATCAGTGCCGACGGCTGCGTGCGCGGTCGCGGCAGCGGTGGTCGTATCGCCAAGTCAACATCGCGCTCTCTCGCGCGAGTGACGCAATCGGACAAACACTGCCAGGCCGCATCAGCTGAGCACCTCCCGCCGAGGAGAAACAGCCATTCATCGCGGCGCAGCCGCCCATCCGCCCCAGCGAGGTCACCAGCAGTGTCCTACACCACAGCCGGAGGGGTGACCTCACCCTGCAGCCGACATCACAGCCAGCCGTCAACTGAGCGCGGCCGCATCCAAACAGTGGACAGGTACACTCAGAGAGAGTTTGTCTCGCCACCAGTCTCGCAGATCACCCGACGACAGGGTGATTCAATCATACGCAGACGTAGTGGAAAAAATGAAATGATGTCCCTTGGGGTATCACAAGAATGGCCAAATACAGAAAATGTTTACCATTTATGGCAAAAAACAGAAGTCCGCAAAAACAGCAGAGATATCGTTATTTTTCTAGTGGAGACAACACGTGGTGTTTGCTGTATCTCGCATTTTCTGCTCAGCGCTGTCTCCGCACGTCCACGTGGGCGGCTTCAAGCCTGGGACCACCGGCCTCGCCCTGGTCAGCAGGGGGCGGGGGGAGAGACCGCGACAGAGAACACAGAGCCCCGGCAGAACAACCTTTGATGGAGCGCGGGCCTCCAGAGCAATTGATCTTGTAAAACCGACTTCCTCTGCTCTTCTGTCCTGTTCGATTTCTCTGTTTAGAAGCTTCGATGGTTTGCACTTGTCGAATCGTTGTCCTATGATTGACATTGTCATTTCATCAGGGCCATTTCAAACCACTTGGTCAGCAGTTGCAGCTCTTGCGAAACGAACACGTGTCAAATGTTTTAATCTTGAAATTGATGTGACAAAAGTGCTCTACTCCACGCTAAGCCATTTATCGGTGAAGAGGGGACCAGACATTTATTTTTGAGCGGGTTCAAAGAACTGTGAACGTCCTCAATTCTTTGTTGCATCGTTCCCCGTCTGCTACAGATAGCGCTTACAACCTAAGTGTTGACATACTGTGGAGCAATGGCAGATACAAAGGAGGCTAGGGGCTCAAGCACCACCACCCCCTCCCCCAATGTCCGAGTGCCTATAGTTAATACACAGACGGGGATAATCCGAGACAATGGCGGGACAGGCTCGATCTCTTGCCCCCCTCCCCTCCAAATGATCCCCCTCCTGAATCCGCTATTGTTGTGGATATTTCAAAAGGCTGAAGTAGTGTAGAAAGAACGGATTAGCTATTCATAAACATCCAATAAGAAGACCTAAATGAAACACAAAAAAAACAGCTAAAAACAGACCGAGCTGGCAGCATATTAATTATCACGAGAAGCTACAATACAATTGTTTAGGTTATTTCCACTTGCCAACTGCTGCACAAACACGTGCCGTTGTCTCGCAAACCTACCACCAGTGCAAGCATTTCCCCGCCGAAAATCCACTCCCGTCGGAAATAAACCACTAAACGCCTGGCATGCCCAGGCACGAACAGTCCGTGATGTGACCGGGCCGTTTGACGGTGTACTGTTCGTGATGGCGCAATCACGGTCACACTGCGCGCGTGGCTGGTGGCGCGTGTCGACAGGACAGCCAGTCCCTCCCTCCCTGTCGGCTCGTCACAAAGGGCCCGCGCACCACCATTGTCGTCGATTGTACCGAATGCGAAATTAACTACTCGACCTGCGTTATGCTAGCTGATCGAGGCGTCGCCACGAAATTTTTATTGGAGCCGGGGGGAGGCTGGACAGGTTATGACCATGGGGAGTGGGTGGGAGGCAAAACTGGAACGTTTTGGCTGTCTCTGAAAACGTTACCCACGGTGCACATTACCAACACATACGTACAGTTTACCACACAACACAAGTTATTGGACTCCATTGCAAAAACAAGTAGGCAGTTCGACTCAATTGCAGAGAGCAAACAAAACTAAAATAGCATATTGACAAACTGAGCCTGTATTTTCCAGATTTCCTTTAGAATTGCCTGCGAAATCAAATTCTAGTCCCAAACGTCTATTTCACCTGACAGCCGAATACCAGCCCTTACGTACCTACCTATCTCTCACCGCTGCAGCGGCCTACTGAAGGTAAGATGTTCTACCAGCGAGGCCTACTGAAGGTAAGATGTTCTACCAGCGAGTATTAAACGATGAAAGCTGTATCTAAGCTGTCTTTTTCGTAACGTTAGCGCTCTGTAACACGTCCCTCTCCACTAAATTCCTTCCCACAAACGTTAGCACATCAGCAAAAAGCATGCCGGAAGATGGCTGAATGTTGGTTTACATCCGCCAGGATTGGTGGTGAGGACGTTCGGATCTGGTGTTGGAGCCACACAGAGCGCGGCCGCGCTGACCTCCAGTGTGGACGGCGGAAGCGGTGCGGAACCGAGCTCATTGGCTCCCGATGAGGGCAACTGACAGCCGTCCTTGTGCGGCCCCACGAGATGACGTGACGAGTGCGATGGACTTGGTGTGCCAAAAGAAAGATAACACAACAATTGGAATAGCAAAATGAATACATGGAATATCCATGAGATCCAATTCTGACGTACGTTTCTTTCAAAAGTAAGTTTTTGTTGCAGGTGGGTAGTTTTTCCAAAGCTAGTTTTCTGTAGGTACGAGCTCCTTCACATCTTTGGAACGCTACGACTAAAATATTTTGACAATGGTTTTGTTTATGGGTACCCGCATCCCCGGTCTCAAACATATGTTCAAATCGCCAGGGAGCACCGTCCTGATCAGTTCTTATCCTCAATCGGTTCGTATTAATAATCATCACTCGCATATTAAAAACAGTTCAATTCGGATCATTGTCAAAGCGAAAAATAAATGGGCAGGCGCTGATCCTGGTTTCTCGAAATTGCATGTTTGGTAAAGTGCAAAATTCATGTAAATGACGGGCTGGTGGTTCTCTGGCCGGGCTCCATGATAAGGCGTAGGTTTTAAAAGCACGTTCGAAGTGATTATAAATACTCTATATAAGGCCTTGATAAATACTCACACTGGTCCCGGCAAGTAAGGCGGAAGCGTTCCGAATACGAATATCTCATCACTCAATCTCTTATGTGATCACAGAACATGCACAGTGGGCATGTTCTGTGTTTTAAAAATGATGTTCTGTGCTCAAAATTATGTTGTGTGCATTGCACACAACACCATTTTT